>NC_051170.1:111640831-111848331 GCF_013339725.1 Rhipicephalus microplus | reverse complement strand
GTACCGTTCACACAGTGGGCGTGACCTTATCGAAATGATCTACTACAGTCCGGAACCTTCTCGAAAACTGCAGGCGCGGTTTGCGCTGAGAATCGTGTGGTGTTTTGGGACGATAATGGAAACTTGGGAAATGGAACGTGGCAATATGCGTTATCCAAACAGACAAGAAAAATGTAACATTGTTGTTTACAGGACTACGGAATAATGTAGAAGTGGCAATGTTAGGGTAGAATATGGTGGGAAAATTTATAACTTACCATTGAGCTCTGTACGTTTTTTGTGTATTTGTACGTCCGTTTTACACGAAGCAACCAACACCCTTACCCCTTCTTTGTCACTCCCTCACACTTACGCATACGGTCCTCAACAACAAATGTCCCGCGAAGAATTATACTGTGCCTACCCTCACAATGAAAGCACAAATACAGTTCTCACGTTGTTTGCCTATCTGAAAAGTTCTTAAGATTGCGAGTTTTATCGGTGACTACTATTTTTGTGTTTCTTTCTTTTTACTCGGAGGGCTGTTTCTTCATACAAATTATATTCAGCGTCAGGGGCGTTGGCAGACATTTCTGCCGCGAAAAGCCCCTCCCTGATTTCGAGAAGGGCACCTCCTTAAAAGGATCACTGTTCGGTCTGTATGCCACGGCGAAAAAAAAAACAACATTTTGTGGAGAAGAGGGGAGGGGTCATGGGCCCGGTGTTCTACACCTTGGCTACGCCACTGCTCAGTGTTCAGGTGAATTGTGCAACATGTTTCCCGTCATGTTTAGTACGACTATGCACGTTGTGTAGTTCTGCATTGGAACCTCTCATATCGGCATTTTAACGACTAGAGATAGCTTAAGCACCACATTGCCGATTCAAATATAATATGACAACCCCAATACGCAAGAAGCGAGGAATCAGTGCCATGTTATTCGTAAAAATAATGGTCAAAATTTTTCTTGTGTATGTCGCCCTATTGGACTTGTGCAAAGTGTGCCGTTAATGCGTAATTATCCCTTGACAATACATTGCATTGAAAAAAGTGCCGCCATATCCACGAAGTGAATGATGATGAGTGGGCGAAGCTCCGTAGGTAAACCTGGTAAACCATGAATCCTCTGTACATTTTGCCCACTCGATTTTATTACATCGCTCCCCCTAGCGTACGTCGCCGAACTAAATCGAACGATTGCCTTCAACCAATGACACGCGCCATATGTGACATCATTCCTGTTTTATAAGATCTCGCGTCTTTCATCAACTACAAGTACCGCTTTCTAGTTTATAACATGTTGCATCTTTTCATCATCAGCTACAAGTGCCACCATCTAGTAAACACTACAAGAACTAAACGAGAGGTGGCTACATACAGGAGACGGTACCGCCATCTAGTGAACACTGCAAGAACTAAACTAGAGGTGGCTACATGGATGGATGGATGGATGGATATGGCTGTACCCTTTAGATCGGGCGGTGGCTAGCGCCACCTAGCCGTAACACCTAATGAACCAAAAACTATATTTATTTTTTTCCTTAAAAAGTGAGTTTGAGGATTCGTACTTTGCAGTGAAGAGTTTAATTTTCACTCGTGTCTTGACTTTAGCCACCAATCAGATAACCTCCTTCTGGTTAGGTCTACCCGCTTAAAGTTTATTTTGCCCTCCCGGTCCCTAAACCCCAGTGCTTTGAAAAACTCTGCGCCATCATCCTGAACTATAGGGTGAAGCCCTTTACAGAACATTATCAAGTGTTCGGCAGTTTCTTCTTCCTCTCCACACGCACTGCATACTGTGTCTACCCCTTCGTATTTGGCCCGATATGTCTTGGTTCGCAGTACTCCCGTCCTGGCCTCAAACAGTAGAGAACTACCCCGAGTATTATCATAGATCCTTTCCTTGGCAATTTCCTGCTTAAAAGTTCGATAGATCTCTAGTGCGGACTTCTTAATCATGCCCATTCTCCACATGCCAGTCTCCGTTTCCTTCACTTTCTTCTTAACCGATAGTTCTTTTGGTTTGGCCACCTGCTGTTTTCTAAGTATTTACCAGTCAACTTCCTGGTTCGCTTCCTCCATTTTGTATCGACATTCTTCATGTACAAGTAGCTGAAAACCTTCCTAGCCCAACGCTCTTCCCCCCATTTCTCTCAATCGTTTCTCAAATTTTATCTTGCTGCTAGCTTCCCTGCCCTCAAATGATGTCCATCCCATATCACCTTGTACTCCCTGATTTGGTGTATTCCCGTGAGCTCCTAAAGCAAGCCTACCTATTCCACGTTGCTTAATTTCTAATCTTGCTTGAACTTCTGATCTCATGCATAAGACCGCATTGCCGAACGTCAGCCCAGGAACCATGACCCCTTTCCATATTCCTCTCACAACATCATACCTATTGTAATTCCACAGTGCCCTATTTTTCATGACTGCTGCATTCCTGTTACCTTTAGTCGTCACGTATATTTCGTGTTCCCTCAGATACTCGGTCCCATTGCTTATCCATACGCCCAGATATTTGTATTTATCTGTTATCTCTAGCGTGACCTCCTGTATTCTAAGCTCACTACCTTCGTTGTCATTGAAAATCATGACTGCTGATTTTTCCTTACTGAATCTAAAATCTAACTTATCTCCCTCATTACCGCAGATGTCCATCAATCTCTGCAAATCTTCCTTGTTGTTGGCCATTAGCACTATATCATCTGCGTACATTAATGCTGGTAGTGCATACAGGGGACGGCATACAGGGGACGGTACCGCCATCTAGTGAACACTGCAAGAACTAAACTAGAGGTGGCTACATACTGGGGACGCACAGCCCACGCCCTAAGGAGCTTCGCCCCTAAAACATACACGACTCGAAAACTAGTTTACGTTGTGTCTTACGGTGATGAAAAATATATGAGAAACTCGATATCTTTTTGTGGCTTACATTACACCGGCATTTGTCTCTATTGGAATAGCGTTTTTGACCAGAGCAATTGCATTGTGGAATATTTGTAGCCTTGGCTGCTGTCGAGATTTAGGCTTATAAGTTTGGTCTAGAAATTTTGATCATCGCCTCGCCAGTAGTGCAGTTGTGCAGTGGCCCTGTCGGTTAGCAGAAGGGGAGGAGTTTCAATTATTTATATGCACTAGCTTGGGCTGACTGAGCCATCTCACAGTACAGCAGGAAAGCGAACGAAATAGTATAAAATAAACTTCTTGTTTGCTCTCACATGTATAAGAAAAACAACCGTAAAATCAGTGGCGCGCGCTTTACCCTGTATTGTATATGCTTGAAAAAAAAGTAGCATAATTTTTGTGCAATTTTAAGAGGAAAGGTTTTCAAGCATCATTTATTGCACTTTGTTGAAGACCCTTTTTATACATGCTTGCAACACTAACTAGCTAATAATTAGGGTGTTATTAATATGCTCTACAATATACCCTCCCCCTTTACATCATTCCTTGATTAGTCACGGAGTTGCATTGCTACGAACAGCAGTAAATATTCACGAGAGAACAATTGGCATTGCTAAAACAGCTACAGCCTGGCTGTGCAAGTTGAAGGTGGGCGTCAGCAATTTTTTCAAAATATTTTCCTCAGGCACTGTGGGGAATTAAATAAAGAAAAAAATGCGAACTTGAGAAACAAACAAAGAAAACAGATACGAGCTAATTTAGGAGCGCAGTGCTGCTTCAGAAATTTTCGAACAAAAGTGCACATCTCAGTAAAACTTAAGCGCGAAAGCAAGGAATATATTTGTGGTGATGAAGGTGATAACTAATACTTTGCTTTAATGCAGCCGAAGTAAAGAAAACAGGACATGATTTATAGCACTACATGCATTCCGCCATGGGGAGAGCAGCAAGAAACTGTCTCTTCGAGGAGTACGGTAATCCCTCCTGTACAGTGAGAAAACGAATCCACATAAATACTAAAAAATAGCTTTCTTTTCATTTATTATCATTATAAAAGGTTTGCCTGAGACCAGTGGGTTTTACCGCTCTCATAACAGAGTAATACTTGTGTATTCTTTGTTAGCTCCACATGCTCATGGAACCTTTTCGGAACAGGGAAAATTTCTTTAGCGTTGTGGCAACAATGAGTTCTCAGAGCTTCTGCGGCTTATGCTTTGTTTTCCTTTCTCTTTGATTTCATTGGTCCTAATTCATCTTTATGCTATCTCCAGAGGTTATTACGTCAATTGTATCAATGCGAGCGTGTAGCTTACATAATTTATCTTAGGCCCGTTTTTCGCTTTCCACGTTCAAGGAGGAAAAAAGCCTACGTCTTGTGTTTGGGAAGGTAGGGGTCGCCTTTCCTTCGCATTCCCTCTTTTTTCTTTTCAGAAGACTCCACTAGGCGCAATTTTGTGTAAAAAACGAGCCAGGCGGTGCACCTCGTAGACGAGAGGTGGACCTGACCAACGCAGTTTTGTAATGAACGAGTTACCGTTCTGTCAACGGACATAATTCTTTGCCGAAGACGAACCTCGAAAAGAACTGGGGCAGGCAGGGCACTGGTGCCGTCTTTCTGACTAGCTAGCACAGGGTGTCTAGCTAGGAAGGAAGTGTGGAACGGCCGCGCAATAAATTCTGTAGATGTGGTGTCTCTGCCCGACACCGTGAATCACTACATGGGAATGAGGAACAGTGGGCCTTCACAAAAGAGCGCTTGTCTCGAACAAGAGGCTTTGCAGCAAAGCTCTATATAACTATACACCTACTCCGTGTTAGTAAACAGTGTCAGGAACGGTCGATATATTTTGGGACCTCGCGGCGACGTCGCAGCGCTCAGGCTTCACCCAGCCAGCCCAGCTCGAAACTCGCCACCGTTCTTAGTGGTAGTGTGACAACTGCCGTATCAGCTTTAAAAGCCGCCTCCCAGCACCACAACTCGCATGGCCTCCCGGATTTTCATGACACGCGGCCGCGAAAGAGGAAGCTGCTGTGACAGTGCTGACACTCTGAAATGAAGATATAAACGTTGAGTTGTCTAGTTTTAAGAAAATCATCAGAACAGAAAGGCGGCGCTGGCTGACCCACCCACGTTTAAGGCACATATATTCCCCAGAAATAAGATGGGTGAATGAACGCCACTGCAACCAAGTGGTAGAGCATCAGACATGTTACTCCAGCGTTCCAGGTTTGGATCCTGCTAGTGGCAGTTCGACTTTTCATGCACTTTTCTTCACATTGACATAAACATTACTTGTAATGACATCCCCTATTCTCGTGGCATTGTTCGTTAGTTCTCACTGATATGTTTAGCTAAAGAGAACAAACTCTTAGATTCAAGCTTCTTTCTTTCAGTCGGAACATGAGCTATCTTAAGGGCGAGAATGTAACCCATTTCCAAAACACCTTGATGATGTGCCAAATTAGGTCACTTGTGTACTTTTTCATTTGTTAACTAATTGATGAACGACCTCTTTAGCTCAGCAAGAGGCACCTGGGTACGATGTGAAATTGTAAGAAGTAAAAGTTATAGTTTCGAATAATCATGGTACATCCTTGCATATAACAAGTGCGCCTTTGTACTTGTTTATGGAAACGACAATGGTGACCTTGGCGGCATTATCACCAGCGATGCCATTCTGGTGGTACTACATATACATCATGTTTACCAGGTGGTGCCTGTCAGGTCTACCAACCACGGATTACGGCTCTCTCAGTACGTTGAAGTCACAACCACCAAATGCATAAAGCCTGTGAAATCAGTCGACAAGCTTATCAAGGGCTGTTTTTGTTTAGATTTTGACAGACATGTTAATCTTTATATGTGAATAGCAGCCAGAACAGCCCTGTTCAATACGCTTGTATTAGATGTGCCTTTTCAGTGGCGTACCATCCAGAAAAGCGTTGTAGAAGTCATCTTTGTATTTGCAGCTACGTTAAAATAATGCCCACGCAAGAGGCAGCACTTGCTCTATGACCAAGACACGCCTCAAGTTAACCTGAGCTCAGCAAAATCCTTCTGAAGCGTCTAAGGATTCTGCAAGTAAATCAACAATATCAACCATGCGGAATTTTTCCCATGTGACAAAATGAAGCAGAGAGAAGAAAAAATATCAGAAAGGTAGGTAGGTTAACTAGGCTAAGTCTGGTTTGCTACCTTACACGGGAGAGAAGAGAACGATGGAGAAAAGAGAGAGAGGAGGAGATACACATTGCACAGAACAAACACCACACACGCAGTTCAAGTTTGACAGGCAGTTGCACAGTGACGTTGCCCTCGAGAATGGTAGAAGAGCTCGTGTGGATTTCTGGGCGGAAGCACGTGAAGTGCACGCTCCCAAGATCTTCTCCAGAGTAAAGGGTCAATCAACCAGCCACCTTAAGACACACTGTAGACTCCGGAGATCTTCTTCAAAGTCTAGACAGTGGCACAGGACATGATTGAAAGTTTCTACACAATGGCAGTTTTCAGAGTTGGGGGAGTCAGCCATACCAATGCGATGACTCAATGAATTAGTGAAGGCAACGCCGACCCACAACCGATACAGCATTGTAGAATTCCGCCGCGAAGTCTTTGACGGCAGCTGTAATGGGAATAATGAAGCAGGGTTCTGTGGGCGTAGAGTGAAGTTTAGTGGTAGAATATAATGCATAAGTGTGGTATTATGCGCGATGTGGCAAAGTTCTTTTCTGGCATGATCCCTTGACAGGAGTATGAGCAGTGTGGGTGGTCGTCGTAGACACAACAGGCAGCGATGTCGGCGACGTGGTTACCACCATTCCCACAGTGACCAGGCAGCCATTGAAATATTATATCAAGTCCTTTAATAGTGGTGCGATGACAGATTTTATTGATTTAAGATACCATCTGATCGCAGTTCCCGCGTTGTAGACTTCGCATACATTGAAGGGCCGCCTTGGAGTCGCAGAAGATAGGCCACTTAGCAGGGGATTCATCGCATAACAAATCTGATTGCGGCTAGAAGGGCGACGAGCTCGGAGCCCGCATTTGTTGTGACGTGTTAAGTTTAAACTTGACCGTGATTGACCGAGATGGAATCACAAAAGCGTCCGTCGAACTTCCCGAGACTTACCGTCCGCATAAATATGACTTCGAATTTGATATGATATATGCGAAAGATCCAATGGGATCTGCGCTTGACGCTTGCAGATGACAGGCTAGCCTTTTTTCGTTTTCTCAGGTACTTCAAGGTGTAAAAAAGGTCTTTGCAGGCACCACTCCGGTCAAAGCGGTATGGTTGCGGGTGAGAACCACCAGGAGATGGAATGCTGGTCAGCCGCCACCATTCTAGAGAGCTCTACCTTCGGTCTTTCCAGTGGCAGGCTAGCAAGGTTGTGGTTAGGCAGTCTGGATATATGGCGAATGTGTGCCCGGAGTGTGTCGACAGTTATGTAGGTTGCAATCGGGTGGCCTTTCGCAATGGCAATGGTTGCTACTGTGTTAGCACGCCTAGGCAATCCGAAGCATGTGCGAAGATCTTGGCCTTGAATGCTTTGCAGTACCCGGATGTAGTTTTTCCAGAATTCGAAAGCATGGGTGTGCGATACCGAAAATACCCCAAGAATAGCTCTCTATATAGTTGAAGCATGGCTGAAACGGATGTTTCTCAAGTTTTACCGGCGAGAAATGTCATTACAAGGGCAATAGAGCTGAGCCTCTTCTTCAGGTGTGCGATGCGAGCACTTCACGAAAGATCTTTATCACTAATGATGCCCAAGAATCAATAGCGTCTCGTATATGAAATTCTGACATTCATGATGGAAACGGGATACCAGAACATCGCCTTGCAATTGAAAGGAACTAAGGCGCATTTCTTGAAGGAAATTTTTAGCCCTCGGGCACGGAGATATTTCGACTTTGTTGTCACTGCTTTTTGGAGCCTTGCCAGTACCTGGAGCGCATCCCTGCCGAAGCCCAAATGCAGCTGTCATCGGCGTACACAGAAAAGCTGACTGATCGAGGCAGAACTCAGGGAAGCCCAATAATCGTGAGGTTAAGCAAAGTAGGGCTGAGAACCTAACCCTGTGACACGCCACGAGAGGTGTATTGGTCTATGGTGCGGCCTTCTGCAGTGTGCATGAAAAGGATAACTTCAATAAGTAGCTCCAACTCCCTTCAAACATTTCTGCACCGACTACAATTTTTCCAAGGCATCGATAATGGAGTCGTGCATTACGTTGTCGTAGGTCCCTTTCATGTCGAGGGACATAGCAACGGATATGCGCTTGGGGGATTTTTGCTGTTGCACAGAGGTCACAAGGTGGACGACATTGTCTTTAGACGAACGGCCTCATCGAAAACCAGCCATAAGTTCTGGATATATATTGTAGCTCTAGGTACCATTCGAAGCGTGTGAGGGCCATTCACTCCATTACTTCTCCCATGCAGCTAGACAGCGCAATAGGTCGGTATGATGCGAGGTAAAGCGAGATTTTTCAGTGTTGAGGATTGGTACCAAGTGGTTGAATTTCCACCTATCAGGAACGATGCCGTCAGTCCATGACTGGTTGTAGCATTCCAGTAGCAGGTCCTGGCCCCGTCCTCCAAGATGGCGTAAAGCAGCATACGCGATGCCATCCGGGCCAGGTGACGATGAACGCCCTGCAGGTAGCTAGGGCCGTGTCCAGTTCCTCTAGTGAGAAAAGCGCATTTAGTTCATGGACACGCGCTGCAGGAGCATCGCCGAGAACCTCATCACTCATGGTGACCAAATCACCCACAATCCTCACGTAGAAATCTTTGGCAATGTCATCTTGCAGGTGGCCTTGTTGGAGAGCCAGTGTACTGAATAGATGTCGTTGTTGTGGATTCGACCCAAGGCCACGTACCGTTCGCCATATAAGGGACATTACTTTGCGAGGATCGAGTGCATCGCAAGATTACTTCCTTGGTTGGCCCTCCAGCTTGTCCATTCGACATTTTATTTTCATCTGTAAACCTCGAGCATCTCTGAGGTCATGAATTGAATTAGTGTGCCTATACCTCCTCTCAGCCCGCCTCTGAATTGTACGTAATCGCTCAAGTTTCACATGAAACTCTGTGCGCTGTTAGATGTGCGTATTTTGATCTTAACCCCTTCCGCCACATTTCTGGTTACCCCCTACAGGCCGCACGTGACACCTTCGCATGCCTCATCCACCTTCGTCTTATACATTGACCAATTAACTTTTCTTTGAACTGAAGAAGAGGAATTTTAGAAGCCTGAGATCTTCAAATACGCTTGAATATGGTCAATGCCGTGAGTCTCATTATCGGTGAACCACAGCACTTCTTGAGTGATTTGCCGTGACACCAGCGCCAAATCCAAGCTATAAGCTATAACTAAAATCCAAGCTATACCTAAAACCACGTATATACGCTGAACTGCCGTCATTCATAATGTAAAGTTCAAGGTGTGAGACAAACTGAGCAATTTTCCGGCCCCTGGAATCTATTTTGCGCTACCAGAAAAGGAAGTGATGAGCATTAAAATCCACAGTGATAATCTATAGACTAGATGTAGCCGTGAAGATGTCATGCAGTCTTTCACCGTAGAACTGAACAGATGGAGAGATGCAAGCTCCAATAAGCGTGAAGGCTACCTTCTGTTTTGTAACACGGAGGCACACGTACTGATTTCCGTTGTGGGGTTGCACCAACTGCGCAGTGTATGTTAGATCTGAGCGAATATATACAATTACTTTGTGGAGTTCACCACAAGTCCATGGATTGAAAGATTCATAGCCAGAGAGGTTGATCGGTGCTGATAGCTTTCGTTCGCATATTACTAATATAAAAATCTATTGCAGAAAACATACCGGCTGAAAAGCAGGAAATCCATGATTTCAGTCCTCTGGCATTCCACTGGAAAACCGTCGCACTACGTACTTCTTCGCGGAAAGAAGGCGGCGGACGAGCCATTGTGTCTACGCAAGGTTGGCAAGCACTGGGATCAGGGCCTCCAGTACTTGCACTGCGCATTGTGCTGTTGGGGTGTTCATATCACCTACAAGGGTGCTTATTGCAACGATGAGAGACCTGATCATCGTCAATATTTCACGGTCGCGCTCTCGGACCTCATCTGGGTGAGACGCGGAGGGTGGTGCAATCGGTGCGCTTTGCACCTTATCCACAGTAGTTATTTTTAAAAGTGGTGGACATGCTTCTTCCACAGTCTCCTTTTCGGGTGTAGTATTCGCAGGAGACGTGTTGATTCTCTTCGGCGTTGTTAACGATGTAGATTCCACTGAAAAGGTCTTTTCTGCAAGCATGCTTCGGTTGGAAGACTTTCTTGATGAGTGTCTGCGACGAGAACGATATCACCTGCTTCCCCGTGAATCGAATGGTCTGTAACCAATTTCTTCAAAACAAAAATATCCTGATTTATTTTGGGACACTCCTTTGATGAAGCGTCATGGGGTCCTTGGTGATTCGAGCTGTAAGATGCAGCCTTACATCACTCCGCCAAATGTGTTGCACCGCAACGGGAAGATGTTGTAGAATTTCCACAGATGGTGCTCACAAGACCAAATTTCTGACATTTTAGGTACTGAAGCAGCTTAGGAACAAAGGGCCGCAAACAATGTCGGAAATGGGCCACCCATACATGTGATGGCAGGCAATCACTCTTAAAGTCTATCTTCACGCATCGGGACTTTTCTAGACGGCACACTTGAAGGATGTCGGGTCCATCATAGGCAGGCCTAATGAGAATTGGCAGATCTTCATTCAGGATGGTCACATCAATGTCATATATGACGCCAGTAGTTCCTTGTCTCCCTAGCGGATTTTAGATGTGCGAAATCTCATTTTTTTTCAATGAGGAGTTGATTTAGTGATATAAACAAACGTTTCTAAACCTTATTGCTGTCACGCAAGCAATATCAGGCAAAATCGAGATGAGGGTTCCACAAAGAGATACTGTGGCTAGTGCATCCGCCATCTCATAGAGATAGATGGCACGATGACCTGTACCCATAACATCTGAAGTTTTTGCAAGCTTGTCGGTATGAGTCGTCGAAACATATTCATAAGTGTTAAGTTAGTTCCCTAAGAAAGAGCAGCACATACTGAAAAAAAGGTCCGTAATTACGACTGCTTCTGATTCGCCCAAAGGACGTTTTCACAGGGCCAGTACAACAGCATACAATCCTGCTATGAATATTGGTGTGTTATCCGGAAGCCTAACCGAAAAGGACCAGTCAAGCGAACGCTCAGCTACAGAGACACTTTGTCGTCGTCCCCGCACGCATGTGGCAAAGCTATCCACAACGTTAGCGTTCTCTGATGTAAATGCCTTTACGCAACGCTTATACTGAAAAATGCAGTGCGGCACATCACGAGGACAAACATTTCACATATCTAATAGTTTCTTTTTGGTAAAACGAGCTGCTCCAAAACAAAATGGATGAGCCGGCGTAGGAGACAAGTTGTCGCATTTCGCAACCGTGGCGGCTGTCTTGCGGCGCTTTTGGTGAAGAGGAAGGTAACAAAAATGAGTTACATTTTTATTGTGCCTTCCTACGCAAATAACTGTGACACGGCTAGCCTATGCATCATTTTTTCGTCTTGGTATGACGACAAACAGTGCACGTGCCAGTGAAAACACAGCGACCAAACAACCGACAATGACACCGCATCTTCGTGTCGTAACGGTGGTGAAATATGAATATAGCGTTCCGCAAATTTTTTTTGTGTACACCAACGAAACCTCGTGCGCTCCATCGAAATGTTTAATTAGTTCCCTTCCACTCCCAGAAGTGATGGTAGGCATTCGTGAAGCAGACCTCTGAATTAATTAAGCAAGCTATTTCCGAGTAGTACATTTGGTTTGCGTTTTGCATTTCCCGTGGTACGGCCACGTACAGTTAAAAGCTTCCAAAGAGCTATGTGGCTACGAAACGACGAAGGAAAACAGAAGCCTAATTGTCGACGTGCACGAGAGGTCAAGGCCATTCGGAAAGCTTGAAAAGTCGACAGCAATAAGACCCAAGTACCTTGCCGTGGCTTGTTATTCTTGTTGCAAGTTTGTTAAAATTCATTCCTGTTTCTAGCGGTTTAGATAGACAGATATGCATTACGCAAAATTTCGGCTAGTCTATTACAGAATACCGATTCAAATCAATTTATCAAAGGAGCAGGATGGATACAGTCACTCATATTAAGAGGGGAGTTTATTTAAAGTAACACCAGAGAAGGGGGCATGCTCATTATTTTTTTGTTTTTACTTGCACAAAAACTTTATCACAGCATAAATACTGTCGATGTGTGCTGAAAGAATCCCACTCATTTGTCCTAATTGATGATAGCAGGTGGACGGCAAGCGCTTAAGAGAGAGAGGGGGTGCTGACAGGCTTTGTGGGGGGGGGAGGCAGCGATCGCCCCTACTCCCCCCTCTTCTCCTCTGAATCCGCCTCTGCAAGGGAGTGACGCCAAGGAAGGCACAGCTGTACATGCTTATCTGTACAGCTTCGCCCAGCAGCTGTTTATGTTTATATGCACAATCTTGAGTGCCCATACGAAATAGATGTTGCTTTGTATTTGCTTTCAGTCCTTGCATTAAAGCAGGTCTTTAAAACAGGAGTCATGCGTGGAAGTATTTAAAGGAAGTTCTTAGAGGAAGTTCTTAAAGGTGCCCTGTAAACACTTTTTCAAGTAACCATAGAATGAATTCACTGAAAGCTAATCGCCTGAGAAATTCAACGCCGCATAGACTTTAAGAATCCGTCCAGTGCAAGTATAATTACAAAGGTTTGTCACATGCCTGCAATTGCATTCTCTCTTCTCTCGCCCCGATGAAAGCACTGCAACCTAAGCAGTGAGGGTTGGCAGGGCGATTAGAAAAACGATACGGACGCGTGGAAGTTCGAGGCTAGTTGGTAATGACATGAGGGTAGTTATAGCACGAAAACAGAACAACGGAACGCCTCGTGCACATGAGCACTGTTTTTTTTTTCTTCGAATGCGTGGCTTTATCAGTGTGATCGCGCGCGCAAGCGTGGAGCAAGTAGCGGCCTCCCTCGGCGATCTCTGTAACGAGTGAGCACGTAATGTTCAAATCAGCCAATGGCTGATAGATTGGCTTGCTACGTGTGATTTTTAAGTGTATTGCGTGATTTGTCGAGAGAAGAGAAATCAATTTTTAGCTGATTTTGATAATTTATCGTGAGTTCCACTGCCCCGTGCTACGCTATAATTCGCGTGTTTCGCGTGTTTTCGGTAGCCTCTACTACTGATCGTCACTGTCTTCTGACAATGTTCAAGAAGTGTGGCAGGGCCCTTTTGAGGTGACTTTATCCATTCATTTGCCTGGCACGAAACTTTTCGAGCAGGTGTGTGTGTGTGGGGGGGGGGGGGGCAGATCCTTGTCGTGCCACATTGGTGCCACTCTCACCGGCTACGCTCCTGCTATAAAGCCAGATCGAAATAGATCAGCTGAAAGCAACATGAATGGGTCAGAGATGGTGCTTTCAACATATCGATATCTTCAGACCACACAAGATGTGGTTGATGCTCTTTATGGTGGAGTGCTTTGTTTTCATGCGCTACGCAGAAGGCTTAAGCCCCACTCTTCATTCCCGCCATTGATATATTTGACTCTGGCTAAGAATGTGCATAGAGTTGTGCCCGTGCCAATCAGTATGTACGGTAGCGACCACACGGTGATCGTTTCCATTATCATGACCAAGAAACGACGACACACCAATCAAGACCATGACTAAATTTCTAGCTTTGTTCAAAATTGAAAAAAAAATTATGTGTCGTATCTCTGCCGCATGCTGAACAGCTTCACTGGTTATCCTAATTCACAAAGCAGAGTGGTGCACAATAGTTCGTGCAAATGAACGCTTCCTGAAAATATTAAACCTTAGTTTATACTAAACAAAAATGAGTTATATGCACGCAATTTCATAAAAATTGTTTAATGTCGTGAACAAGTCTTTTTCGTTATTTGTAATTGCTTCTCTCCTGTGTTTTGCATTAGATTACAAGGTGTACAAGTATTATAAATTACAGATGTATTTGAAGCTCATTTTGTTTACCTTAACCTAATAATGAATACTCGTGAATTCTGGACTCTTGGACTGCACTGTTGTGAAATCTGTTGTGCTGGTGTATGACATATGTTTACTACTTTTCTTGCGAATCATTTCTTGTTCGATGAAAAAAAAAACTGTCACCAATATATGCAGATATGCGCCGCAGAAGCGAAATAAATTCGTATACTCGCCACTAATCTACTAAAAAGGAAGAGGGCAGCAGTTAGACCAACAGCAAATGGCTGCGAAGTGACGATGGTTCGCCCAATACACCGTGCGCATGTATAGAGAGAATATTAGTTAACGGAAAAGGCAGCGGTGGCTAACGACGAGAGCAAGCTCCGATAGAAGGCTTAGGCTAACGACAATGAACCGTAGATTTATGAGAGGTGTGAACACTCGGTTTCAGCATGAGTTCAGGGCTCCGGAGTTTGTATATCCGTGTATATGTGGTTTAACCAACCAGGGGGCGAAAGCTTCCTATACCTCGCATAGGACACGATCTCACATATTTATACGTTGCGGCAGCGCTGCCAGAATCTCTGCCCCCATGCCAGCGCTTGTTATCTAGCTGGGAATATTTCACTAACGAAACATTTTTCTCTTGGAGTTACTGGTTAGGTCTGAGAATAGAGAGAAACGACACGAAGCTGTGAGGAGGAAGGTTGCCGTGGACGCTTTCATTACAATGGACGTGGAATGTCTTCATAATGTCTTGCTGTCACACAGGTCCCGTTAATTAGGGAGGCGATCACCGGGCTAATTCCAAGGGCCAAAGTATCGGCCCCCCGAACCACACCACGAAAGCGTGGACAATTTAGAAGTGGTCCTTTTTGGCGCGCCAGCGGACGCCGGCTGTGGCCCAAAGAAGAAGTCAGAGCCGAGAGTTGATAACCAAAGCAAAATTATATTCTGGAAAATGGCAGATCGAAAACAATACACAAGAATGCACACTCCACAATAGTTGAGTACAATATGTTACCAAACAAACAACGTACTACACAGTACAATCAGCCACACTCGAAACAACGGACACAGACAACAATACGCACTACAATGCAGTCGCATGCATTGAACAACCAAGACACTTAAAGACTAAAGAGATAGAAAACCTATTCAGTCCAAAGTTCTTGGACCAAAAGTCTAGATGATACTCTTCCGAGAATCACTCCCTCAAAGTCCAGCGTTGTTGTCGTTCCGCGGCCCTCGAAGTTGCTCTTCCAGGAAACCTCGCCGAAGTTTCTCTTCCAGGAAACCTCGCGTCTTCAATTAGCCACTCTCCAAGCTTCAAACTTCTTCGCCGGAAACACGTCGGCTTCACACACGCAGCTGTTGCCTCGCGTCTTCGCTCGATAGCGGTAAACACTCAATCTTGCCTGTAGCTCGAGTCGTCACCCCTCAGGTGGAAATTATCTGTTTCACCTGCTTTGTCTCCACGGACAAAACCTTCGCCGACTACACGGCGAATTTCCTACGCGCTCTGGCGCTAACTTCCGCCTTCTCCTGGTCTCTCGTCTCGGCCGCTCGATTAAATACCTTCCGCGCGAGATTCCAGAAGGTTCTCGTCATTACGTCGGCGCGATACGCAGCGAAGGCTGGGGAGAGGGCGAGACGGTTCGAATGCCCTCCGCATCAGATGACTCAACTCGGCATGACCACGCCTCTTTCCTTCTAGAAATTTCGAGTGCTTGCTCGGCCGCCGATGTGGGGTGAGGAGGTTCGTCGGCGAAGCCACGCTTCCGAGGGGAGAGCGCGCGCCCGGGGAGCCTTGGATGTTTGTTTTCTTTTTTTTTTCTTTTGACCTCGCGGCGTCTCTCCCGCGCGTTATTGCAAGAATTTGGCGGCGCGCCCATTTTTAGCGCTCGTTCTGTGACACTGTCCCCCACTTTAAGAATATTATCTCATAATATTCAAAACCACACAAACGAGCCCGAACAGTCACCACACACTCTGAAAGACTGTAACACAAACCATCGCTCATGACACTTCGCATTCGCCATAGATCGCTCAAAACAATTGTACATTGTAATTAAATTCCACAACACATGAAATATAGCCACAGGTACATGACTACAACACTTCATCACACATTCCAAACAATACAAATGTACAAAGTTCTCTCATTACAACAATTACTATACTCACATCATTACTATACATCACATCACCGTAGTAAACATTTTGACTCGCTCAACATACAGTTGTGACACAGGACAACAAGAACATCAACACAACATATGTCACTCAGCCCTGCCAAACACATTCTGATTCCACCTCAGCACCTATCTTGAGTACTTTGAACAGCGCTTGCGCCCCTTTTTGCGGTGCTCTCTCGATCTCTTCTTATTGTTTTTGCTCGTTTTGTTCCGGCGAGCCCCTTCCAACGACGATATCTGAGGCAGCGTCTCAGCCATTGTTGTCACTTCCGACACTGCTAACGGGTCATGACGCTCAACCGATCCTGCCCGGTTATTCACCCGCTTGTTCACGTCCCGACATTTGACCTGGCTGGCCGACTCCATCACCTTTACACTGTCGGTTGGTTGAGGTCGTGTCGACGTAAGTCCAGCTGCTCGGCCCGTGAACTCATTCAACACGATCATCATCTCATTCACTGTCTCTTGCGCCGCGGCTTCACCTTGGGCTCTAGTCAGATTCGTCACGGGATGCTCCTCCACTGTATCTCGCGGTCGCTGGGTTGGCGAGGGCTCCATCTTCGGGTCTTCTCCCAAACATTCCGGATAATTCGGTCCTCGCGCCCCATCGATGTTTCCGATGACAAGGTCGTAAAGGGGGGTCGTCATACATAGAGCGGTAACCTTCCTGCTGAAGTACGGGGTTTCCACCTCAATCTCTCCTTCGGGAAGCATCCGAACCGTACGGTCAATTAGGCAAACTGGTTTCGTTTTGCCTGTTAACTCACTTTCCCGTACCAAATTTCTCCGCACGATAACAGTGGAGCTGCCGGTGTCTCTTAACACCGTAATCTTCTTGCCCGCAACTTTTCCAGGCAGCGTTGGCATTCCCTTCGTGACACCGGTTGGCTGTTTTGTCATTACAGCACCCAAAATAGGAATTTTCTCCCCATTTTTCAACTCTAAGAATCCATCGGTGACGGCATTATTACCGGATTTCGGTGCCGCTTGCACACAGGATACCTGCTTTGTTTGACTCGCTCCGTTTCGACATGCGTCTGCCTTGTGCCCAGTCTGACCACATTTGAAACATTTTACAACCGTGGGGCTCGTGAAGTTAGTTCGGCAGTGGTTAGCACGGTGACCCACTCGGTTACACAGAAAACATCGCGGAATGCTCTCCGGTGCACGCTTCTTTTCTTCGGGAGCCGATTTCTTCGAATCTTCGGGACACTCCTTCTTGACCTTGGCCAAATTAGTGCCGCCTTGCGCTTCCAAGAATTCATCAGCTAATTCAAGCATGTCTTCAAGTGACTTAGCTCTCCTCCCTTTCAAGTACAGCGACAGGCTTGGGTGGCAACTAGTAAGAAATTGTTCTCTAATTAGGAGCTCTCTAAGCTCATCGTACTCCTGCGCTGTCCCTGAAAGTTCAATCCATCTGTCGAAATATTGGCAAAGTTGGGCGGCATACTGCGTAGCCGTCTCACCATCAGCTGGCTTTCCTGTCCGAAATCTGTCCCGGAATCTTTCCACAGTAAATCTAAATCGCTTCAGCAAAGCAGCTTTCACCTTTGCATAGTTGGCTGCATCAGTCGGCGTCAGCCTACCGTACACACTGAGCGCTTCACCACTCAAGCAAGTACTCAAAGCAGTTGCCCATTGATGTTCTGGCCAATTCTGGCTCCTCGGAATCGTCTCAAACCGGTGAAGGTACGCGTCAAGGTCGTCCTTCCTTTCATCAAACGCTACAAGCAGCTTGCTTGGGTTCAAGCGGAACCTATGATCTTCCCGTTCGCTGCTTTCAACTCTAGCTTGGATGGGAGTTTCACTTCGCTGTTGCAAACGGAGCCGCTCGAGTTCCATCTCGTGCTGCCGCTGCCGTTCCCTTTCAGCCATCTCCGCTTCTTTTTCTTCTTTCAGCTGTCACTCTCTCGCTTCTCTTTCTTCTCTCGCCATTTTAGCCGCTGGCCTTTCTCTCTCCAACTCAGCTGCTTTTCCTTCATTGGCCCTCTCAGCTGCCAACCTCTCTCTCTCCACTGCCTCTTTCTCCTTCTGGCTTACCCACTTCCGTAGTTCGGCGCCAGAAAGACCCATCTTCTCACCAAGAATGACTAACTTTTCGAGATCCATTGTGTCTCGCAAATAAAGTCTTGCCGTGTGCAAAAAGTATCTGCCTAAATCAGTCTATCGGAACACTCCACCGCACTCGTTAACGAGAACACTGAACAACACACAAAATCGTTCCGATAGCACTATCAACACTCGAGGCTCTTTCTCACTACTTTGGACACACGGTGCGCCAAAAGGTCCTGTCGGGGACGCCAGAATAATTGTCACACAGGTCCCGTTAATTAGGGAGGCGATCGCCGGGCTAATTCCAAGGGCCGGAGTATCGGCCCCCCGAACCGCACCACGATAGCGTGGACAATTTAGATGTGGTCCTTTTTGGCGCGCCAGCGGACGCCGGCTGTGGCCCAAAGAACAAGGCAGAGCCGAGAGTTGATAACCAAAGCAAAATTATATTCTCAAAAATGGCAGATCGAAAACAATACACAAGAATGCACACTCCACAATAATTGAGTACAATATGTCACCAAACAAACAACGTACTACACAGTACAATCAGCCACACTCGAAACAACGGACACAGACAACAATACGCACTACAATGCAGTCGCATGCATTGAACAACCAAGACACTTAAAGACTAAAGAGATAGAAAACCTATTCAGTCCAAAGTTCTTGAAACAAAAGTCTAGATGATACTCTTCCAAGAATCACTCACTCAAAGTCCAGCGTTGTTGTCGTTCCGCGGCCCTCGAAGTTTCTCTTCCAGGAAACCTCGCTGAAGTTTCTCTTCCAGGAAACCTCGCGTCTTCAATTGGCCACTCTCCAAGCTTCAAACTTCTTCGCCGGAAACACGTCGGCTTCACACACGCAGCTGTTGCCACGCGTCTACGTTCGATAGCGGTAAACACTCACTCTTGCCTGTAGCTCGAGTCGTCACCCCTCAGGTGGAAATCATCTGCTTCACCTGCTTTGTCTCCACGGACAAAACCTTCGCCGACTACACGGCGGAATCCCTACGCGCTCTGGCGCTAACTTCCGTCTTCTCCTGCTCTCTCGTCTCAGCCGCTCGATTAAATACCTTCCGCGCGAGATTCCAGAAGGTTCTCGTCATTTCGTCGGTGCGATATGCAGCGAAGGCTGGGGAGAGGGCGAGACGGTTCGAATGCCCTCCGCGTCGGATGACTCAACTCGGCATGACCACGCCTCTTTCCTTCTAGAAATTTCTAGTGCTTGCTCGGCCGCCGATGTGGGGTGAGGTTGTTCGTCGGCGAAGCCACGCTTCCGAGGGGAGAGCGCGCGCCCGGGGAGCCTTGGATGTTTGTGTTCTTTTTTTTTCTTTTGACCTCCTGGCGTCTCTCCCGCGCGTTATCGCAAGAATTTGGCGGCGCGCCCATTTTTAGCGCTCGTTCTGTGACACTTGCAGGTCCACTGTACGCTGTGGACACGTCACCTTTCCCTAAATTCAGTAAACTATTTATTTATTTTGTGTGCTGTAAAGGAAAGAGTACCGATTTCTTAATAAGTAAGTAGTCGATGAATTCAGGTGAGGTTAAAACGTTTATTATCTATTCGAATGTTTAATAAATTAGAGAGACCTACACGTAGTTTGAAAGTGGCAGTCTGCAAAATTACTCTTAATTCACAACTGAAATATTGGCTCATTGATGAAATACTGAACCAAAATTTCCGTACCATTGGGACATTAATAATAAAACAAAGGGTTTATTTCTCAAAACCAAGTTGTGCTTAAGAAAGACGCCGTCGTGGAAAGCTCCGGAAATTTGACCCTCTGGAGTTCTAATTACCGTCCATTGATACCGCAAATTATGCGGGCGTCCACCATTTCGCCTCCTTCCGAATTAGACGGCCACAGCTTGGATCAAATCGGTGTCTTTTGGGTTAGCAGCCCAGCACCGAAGTGATTGTTCTACCAAAGTGGACCATTGCAAACATTTTTAACTACCATGAGCAGGCTGCATCGTATTTGACTCGCACATATTCTTCTTAGAAGACTTGGATACCATAGAAGACAAATATTTAGGGGAATCATGAAGGCGTGTAGGAATAATTAGTCATTGAAGAGAGAATTTCTTGGAGACAATGTTTCGGCAAGTTGACTTGTCTTCGTCAGGGCAGCAGCATCGCTTTGGTGAAGAAGAGTCTCATTGTCAGAAGTTGGCATCAGCGACAGTTTCTTTTGAATGATTTGTGAAAGTACTGGTCAGTCTATTAAATGAATTTCAGTGACAGTATTACAAGTAACCACCCAGAAAGTTTTAAACTGGCTAAATTAATTTCTATGAACCAGAAAGGGTCTCTAACTGTTCGACAACAATTGAATTACATGCCAAAAGTAAAACAAACAAACTCGGCGGCCGAGCCAACACGCATTCAAGCCTTTTACTGAACGCGTTTTGCCGGTAGTAGGTAAGCTGTTCCTGTAGCGACTTAATCTAGCGAATCTACGCTCATGTCACTCCAGTAAGGCTTGCAGAGATCTTTGTGCAAAGTAATGTACCTCATCTCCCTGCCCCAATGAAGGACCAAAACCCATATGCACACCCGTTGTCACTAGTAAACCTGATGTGCCTTCACGGAATTCAAAATCCCTGGATTAACACATCGCACAGCCGGTCAGAACATGCGATGCAACGATTCAGCAGTCTTCGTCTAATGCAAGGTTGCCCTGCTCGACATGGCTTTCGTTAGTTGGACGCCACGCGAAATTCCTTATAGCTTCCGCATACGCATTTCTACCGGAACGCCAACCGTGGATAAGGTAATGGAGCGGTGTTGAAATTGTGACATCGCTGAGTGACTAGAATGCGTGAGCAGAGACAAGTACTGCGAACACCAGTCAACCTGTTCTACGCTTCGGCCGACTTGAAGTACACGGAATAAGTTATAAGAAAGGTGAACGAAACCATATACAATTCAATAAAATTGCTTTACTGTAAAAACTAGTCAAAGACGAATAATGCGAACATCCCCATCAACCTCATTTCGTTCAACTTTATTTCGGGGCGCCCAGCAACTGCAACGAGAGGGCACGTTCCTTAAAACTGAAACTGGCGCTCGATTTCCGGAGTGTGATCTTACTCGAACCTCTCTGCGTTGATAATCGACTCAGAAACAACCTAGCACATGCTTCCTGCACACAATTTCAACGAAATTTGACGGGAAGTCAGTTATATTGAGTGAATTTTGTGGTCTTTCGTTGGTTGGCATTTTTCGTGGGGTCGTTGTACTCGTGACCAGGCAAAGCCCAAAGGGCAGCTGGTGAACGATGTCCTTAAGAGAGCGCCATAGACTCTCCGGCTTGGCACCAAAGACGGGTCTTCTATCAATTTTCGCGGCACGTCGCCACTGTTCTTGTGGCACAAGTATGCGTAGGTCACGCACACGAAACCGACTACAAGAGGAGGTAAAGGGAAACAAACGGCAATGCGACCGTTGGCGTGTACTGTCAAAATGGTGAACTTTGTTCTCGGGAGGGTCAGAAGGCTTTTCTATATTTAGACAGCGCTTTCTACTTCCTGAGTTTCAGCACGGGGAAAGTGTTCACATTCGCCTTTCTCTGTGGCTGAATTATGTGCCGAATGAAGAATTGATCTATGGATGACCTCTTCTCGTTGGCAACGCTACTTGTATAGGCACTGGTATGTTTAGCAATTTTGCTGTGCATCAACTTTAGCGAGGTGGAATGTCTCCGTAGCTTTTTCGCAATGTCATCGCTGTTCACATTAGGTCCATGCCTGCTGGTTGTGAGCAATTCGCCCTATCATTATAACTTTAATTTGTGGGACACGTTATCGGCGCCATCGTGCTCTTATTTACTTCTGTATTGTATGTTGACAGGCATGATATGTGGTAAACCAGTATGGACTGAAAACAACGACTCCAGGCCTAAGACTGGTAGCTGATTAATTCCAGAATAAACTGTTCGCTTTGCATGCTCAAGCGCCACTAGGAAAATGTAAAATAATCGGCAACGTTCAACATTCTGGCACAGTGCGCGAACGACAATGGTTACACATGTAACAGGTACATTTACATGAAACTAGAAAAAGCCTTCGTGGCAATATTTTAGTGAATGTGTCCTAATTGTAAAGGGGGTTTATTGAAGGACTGAGCAAGCGGGTGGTAGCTCTAAAGGAACGCAGGTGAACCCAGATGACGGTGCTTGATCGCCGATCTCGTGCCTCCTTCTTGTGCTGATGATAGCTGACCTGATGGTATCAACGTCTTTCTTATTCACTACAATTACCCCCGGCGAAAAAGTTGAAGCCATCCTGGCGATCTAACACGTGGGGACAAGCGGGTCAAAGTACGGCTTCAGACGGTTTACGTGAACGATATCACGTCCACGTCGACGACGGTCGCTCGGTGGCGTGAGGGGTTCAATGGCGTAGTTCACGGGTGAAGTACGCTCAACCACGCGGTAGGGACCATGATAATTGGAGAGTAGCTTGGGTGATACACCAGGGGCGCAGGGCGGTACATGAAGCCATACAATTGCTCCAGGAACGAACGTTGGTGCAGAACGATGGTCGTCGTCACGGATCTCCTTCTGGCGCTATTGGTCGGATGTAGTAAGCCGCTTGGCTAGCTTGCGGCACTCTTCTGCGTAACGAGCGGCTTCCGAGACAAGCTTGTATTCGGAGGGATCTGGCGAGTATGGGAGTAAAGTGTCGATGGTGTGTGATGGTTCGCGACCGTACAGGAGAAAAAATGGGGAAAACCCTGTAGTGACTTGCGTAGCGGTGTTATACGCGTATGTCACAAATGGGAGAACGAGGTCCCAGTTTGTTTGATCAGAAGCGACATGCGTAGCGAGCATGTCCCCCAGAGTACGATTAAACCGCTCAGTCAAGCCGTTCGTCTGTGGGTGGTAGGCTGTACTCTTCCGGTGAACCATATGGCACTGTTGAAGAAGTGCTTGTATTACATCGGAGAGGAAAACACGCCCTCGGTCACTGAGGAGTTCTCGAGAAGGACCATGACGAAGCACAAAATGATTGAGTATGAAAGTTGCGACGTCTTGTGCTGCAGCTGTGGGGAGAGCAGCAGTTTCAGCGTACCGTGTTAGATGATCCACTGCCACGATAGCCCATCGGTTGCCTGCCGTTGTTAATGGTAGTGGTCCGTAGAGGTCAATTCCTACACGGTCGAATGGGCGGTCTGGGCATGGAAGTGGCTGCACTGAACCTGTTGCAGGATGTGGCGGGCTTTTCCGCCGCTGACATTCGTGGCAGCCGCGAATGAACTGGCGGACGAAGGTAAACATTCCGTGCCAGTAATACCTTTTTCGTAGGCGCTCGTAGGTCTTGAAAACACCGGCGTGAGCACATTGCGGGTCGGAATGAAACGACGCGCAGATGGTAGAGCGCAGCGTTCGGGGAATGACTAGTAGCCATTTCCTACCATCTGCTGAATAGTTGCGCCGGTACAAAAGGCCATCCCGAATACTGAAGTGCGGAGCCTGGCGGCGCAGGGTTCGAGTGGTTGGAAGTGTCGGTGCCTCGGATAACGCGTCAAGAAGCGAAGCGATCCATGGGTCATTGCGTTGTGCAGAAGAGATGGTGTCCTCGTCAAGCGCTGACAACGTGTTGTCCGAGGAAACAGATGCGATGTCCGGGGATAGGGGAGATCGTGACAGTGCATCAGCATCGGCATGCTTGTGGCCGGAACGATATACCACGCGAATGTCATATTCTTGAAGCCGAAGAGCCTAACGTGCAAGACGACCTGATGGGTCCTTAAGCGACGATAACCAGCATAATGCGTGGTGGTCCGTTACTACATCAAAAGCACGGCCATAAAGGTATGGTCGGAACTTGACAAGCGCCCAAACGATCGCCAAGCATTCTTTCTCGGTGACGCTGTAGTTTGATTCTGCCTTGGTAAGAGTTCTGCTGGCGTAGGCGACGACATACTCAGCGAATCCAGGCTTGCGTTGCGCGAGAACCGCACCGAGGCCGACACCACTGGCGTCGGTGTGGACCTCAGTTGCTGCCGCAGGATCGTAGTGACGCAGTATTGGTGGCGAAGTGAGCAGACGACGAAGAGTACAGAAGGCTTGGTCACACTCAGAAGACCATGCCGAAATATCAGTGGTGCTGCCTATAAGTTCGGTCAAAGGCGCAATGATAGAGGCGAAGTTGCGCACGAACCGGCGAAAGTAGGAGCATAACCCCACGAAGCTCCGTAACTGCTTCATAGTCGTTGGTTTGGGGAAGTCGGCGACAGCACGTAACTTAGCCGGGTCTGGAAGTATACCATCCTTTGATACGACGTGCCCGAGAATCGTAAGTTGGCGAGCAGCGAAGTGACACTTCTTGAGGTTGAGTTGGAGCTGAGCCTTCTTCAGGCACGTGAGGACGTGTTTGAGGCGCTCGAGATGTGTTCCAAAGTCTGGCGCAAAGACGACTATATCGTCGAGATAGCAGAGACAGATTTGCCATTTCAAACCCCGAAGAACCGAGTCCATCATGCGCTCGAAGGTGGCAGGCGCATTGCAGAGGCCGAAGGGCATGACATTAAACTCATACAGACCGTCCGGTGTCACGAAGGCTGTTTTCGGTCGATCGGCATCGGCAAGGGGGACCTGCCAGTACCCTGAGCGCAAACCTAATGATGAAAAAAACTCGGCACCTCGTAAAGTATCAAGGGCATCGTCAATCCTGGGCAAAGGATACACGTCTCTTCGAGTGATCTTATTTAGGCGCCGGTAATCCACACAGAAGCGAACTGAACCATCCTTTTTTTAACGAGCACTACAGGTGAGGCCCATGGACTTTGTGAAGGTTTAATGACGCCACTTTGCAGCATATCGTTCACCTGTTCGGTAATAACTTGGCGTTGCGTCACAGAAACACGATATGGTCGCTGTCGTAGTGGCGCATGGGAGCCGGTATCGATGTAATGTAGAGTGGTAGAAGTGCGGCCAAGTAAAGGTTGAACAACATCGAAAGATTCGCGGTACTGGTACAGCAGTTGGAGGAGTTCAGATCGTTCAGATGGTGACAGTCCGTCTGCGATCGCCGAATCGAACACTTTTGAAGCCTGTAGATGAGAGTGGTTAAGAGCACTGACGGCGGCGAGGTCACTTTGGGATGATTCTTGCGGCACGGTAAAAATTTGTCCGTTATCAATGGGCTGTACGCATCCAAGAGACTCGCCTTTAAACAGTTTGATGGTATGCGGAAAGGGATTGGTAAGGCAGAGAGCACTGGCTCCATTAGAAATTGAGAGGGCTGAATAAGGGAGCAGAAGTGGTTCCCGACTTAGAAAGAGGCGTGATGGCTCGAAAAATGCTACTTCATGACGCATGCCGTCGGAGACCACAGGGAGCAAAACAGCTGTTGTCGGTGGAATGTCAGTGTCTTCTTTGACAACTAGCTTGTGCGCGGCTTGATTAGTGTGGTCGTAGGGCTGCTCGAAGAACGGAAACAGTTCAAGTTCGGAACGGGCACAATCTATAACGGCACGATTACGGGATAGGAAATCCCAGCCAAGTATGATGTCATGAGAGCACGAGGAAAGGACGATAAACTCAACAATGTAGTGGTCCTGCGCAATTTTGAGTCGGGCAGTGCAGGCGGCTATAGGTCGAACAGGTTCTTCATTTGCTGCACGTAAGAACATATTAAGCGGCGTGGTCACCTTTCGGAGCTTGTGGCAAAGTTTGGCGTCTATAACAGACACAGCGGCACCGGTATCCACAAGAGCGTATGCATGGGCGCCGTCTACAAAAACTTCGACGATATTTGACGGCGAGGTGCGAGGACTTGAACATTTCGATAGCGCAGTTCTTGCCCCTTGAACTGCGACGGCTAGTTTCCCTCATTTTGAGGGGCTGCTCGTGGACGCATGGGTGACAAGGAGCGTCGATTGGGTGAAGGTGAGCGACGATACGAAGTTGCCGGATAGTCACGGGAAGACGTGTTTGACTGACGATCCGAACTTTCATAACCAAAAGGTGGTCGGTCCATGTAAATGCTTCGTCGTCGGACGTCTGTGTAGGCGGGCACGCGACGACGGCAGTATCGGGAGATATGGCCAGGTCCGCCGCACGCAAAACAAATCGGCCGGTTATCGCGCGTTCGCCAGGCATTTGCAGCAAGGGGCGCCGCCCACGTGGCATACGGCTGAGTCGAGGCTGTGGTAGCGAGGGGAGGAGCCCATGCGACGGAAGACTGAGTAGGAGCGGTGACATGCGGCAGTCCATTGAACGGCGAGAGCTGGTGTGGCTGCTGCCTCTTTACTGCGTCAGCATAAGTAAGAGGCGCGGTGACAACTTGCTGCTGAAAGGGCACTGGCATAGCCTCGGCAATCTGGTCCTGAAGTGCATGTTGGAGCATGGGAGCTAACGGTGTCGGTGGTTGCTCTTGCTGCTGCTGCGGGAGCTCTTGGCGCTGACAAAACGGCAGGAGGGAAAGCTGACGTGCGACCTCCTCATGCACAAAGTCTTTCATTTGTGCTAGAAGGCGGGAGTGGTCAGGTACGACGTCCAGGGTAGCGAGTGGTTGGTTAGGCTGAATTGGACGACGGGTGAGAGCTCGTTGCCGTCGCAATTCGTCGTAGTTCTGGCACAGAGTTACCACTTCAGACACCGTGCCAGGAGACTTCGCCAGGAGCGTTTGAAAGACGTCGTCATCAACACCTTTCATAATGTGCTGGATCTTGGCACTTTCGCTCATTGCGGCATCGACGCGCTTGCAGAGATCGAGTATATCTTCGATATAGGCGGTAAACGTTTCGCCAGGTTCTTGTGCCCGTGAGCGCAGGCGTTGTTAGGCGCGCAACTTCCGCACGGCAGGGCGACCGAAAACTGAGGATATTGCCTGCTTGAAAGTGGCCCAGTTCTCGAACTCGGATTCGTGGCTTGTATAGCACAGTTTCGCCACATTAGCCAAGTAAAAGTTGACGGTGCTCAACTTAGCAGCGTCATCCCACCTGTCTGGTCCACTGACTTTTTCGTAGGACGACAGCCAGTCCTCGACGTCCTGGTCTTCGGCGCCCGTAAAGATCGGGGGGTCTCGCTGGTGAACCGGGCCGGGGCAAGTAGGAGCCGCGAGAGGTGCTGTCTGTTGGGCAGCGTCAACTTGCATGGTCGACGGCAGCGTGCGGGATCGGAGTTCCAGGGTGTAAGGTGATGCAGTTACCCAGCACGATCCACCAAATGTAAAGGGGGTTTATTGAAGGACTGAGCAAGCAGGTGGTAGCTCTAAAGGAACGCAGGCGAACCCAGATGACGGTGCTTGATCGCCAATCTCGTGCCTACTTCTTGTGCTGATGATAGCTGACCTGATGGTATCAACGTCTTTCTTATTCACTACATAATGAATATTGTGTTCGGCTCGAGAACCTGCGAGCCGTATGAATACGAGAGTTTTTTCGAATAGTGCGAGAACATATCAGATGGTCCCATTCTCACCAAAAACACAATATAAGCGCGAGTTGTGAACCAATTTCTGCCCCTTGGCATAGCACATATCACTCGTACAGCCATATTTAGCCAGCTACACGGCGGTCATATGCATTCGTAGAAGAGTTCTCAACACTCATAGTATTTAGTAACTTGTTCCTGGTGTTCATTAGCACTTTCATAGCTAAAATTATGAGTGCAACGGTGTGAAAATTATCCCGTAAAGATCGCAATAACGGCTGCTAAATACTTGAGAAGCACATTGTACGAGATTTCATATCTTTCTTGCTGTCAACGTTCGCTTTACTGTGGTCCCAAAAATCGTTAGTTAGCACTCCCAAATTATTACACGTAGCAAGTTTAAACTGAACATAAACAGAAGTGATGCCAATCGAATTGCAAATACACGAACTTCCAAGCAAACTGTATGCTCCTCTGAATCTTCCTCATTATTGACACGTACCAACAGTGGTGTTTCATGTGTTTACGATGCTCTACATGAGAGGCATGCATCACCTATGCAACCCGGCCTCAGTGTCCCGACTTTATTGGAGGCGAAGTGCTACAGAAGCCAGCGTGCTTATATTTATGCGCAGGTTGAGGCACTACAGGCGTTAAAAATTTCCAGAGTTCTCCAGCGCTGCATCCCTTATAACGATATCGTGGTTTCGGAACGCGAAACCATGACAGTGTAATTTCCATACTCGTTCCCAACATCAACTGATCTTGTTAGCACTTCAAGAATGTAACAGACAGACAGCTAATGAGAATGTGCCGGTAAAGTTTTTTAATCGGCTGGTTAATATAAATATAGCATATCAGTACGCGTGCAAATTATAAGGAGCGCTTAAGTGAGCTTTTTCCGAATGGCACAATATTCAGAATGCCATCATAGAATTGTACATTTCCAAGTAAGGTGAAAGTCAAATTTAGCTGTATCTGCAGAAGTTATTCACTCTAATCATAGCAACATAGTGGACAATATGTGGAGAAACTATATGTTTGCATAAAAACGATATATGGCAATTTATTTACCCCATGTTAGCCTTGAAGGCATATTGGGACATACGACGTTTTTCGAGTTGCGGAATAAGTGAGGTCAAGTGCAGTGCACTGATTACTATTTGTCAAATCATGTCCTGGCAAATAACAATGCCTTATGATTTGCGGTTGAATTTGGATCGCTCCAAGTTTCTGCTTAGTGAACGAGTTTGCTGGCATTACCCACTTCGTTCTTAAAACTACGAGATTAGCTTTTGCAATGTCCTCCGTTAACAAAACAAGGCTCTACTAAACAATATAGCACTCGTGGAGGGCCACCGATGTTTGCTCATCAACGTATACCAGTTAGGGCACTCCGGATTCAAGCACTTAGTCAGTTACGCAAAATTGTTGTCGGTTGTTGCATATCAGATTCAAACGCTCTGGTACTCCCGCTCCCTATATAGGCATTCTAGAGTCATCTATGAGACACTTTGAGAATCCATACGAAACCGTAGTGGCGACTACTGCATGAAGGGGGCGCCACAGACCCGCGTACCTGCTAGTCCGCTTGTACTGCCTTTGCTTTACCGCACACTTGACGAAGTCTGTCCAACTTTTTATTTGGAATATACTAGTCACGTTAGCTTTAGAAAAAAGTGACTTCCGTATGCAGCGAGTCTAATTTCGGGTCTAATGCACCATAATAACTCACGTCCGTAGTTTAGGGGCCGCAAGAAGCACCACATTACGTTTTTTCACAGTCTTTTTTTTCTGTACGAAAGAACGGAAAAGAAGCTTTGATTTGATTTGGTTTGAATCAGTAGAGGGGGCTACATATCGAAGGGCTGTATGCGCACGCATAAAAAGTTTACACTTGTTTACACTTGTTGTCTGGTGGAAAATAACAGTGAGAATAATTTTAGATGCGCGTGAAATCTGAGTGCTGGTTTGGTTCATGTTCGCATAGAGCTTAATTGAGCACAAGCGAAAACAAACATAAAGATGACGAAATAAGACAGAACATATGGAAAAAAAAAAAAAGATGTTGCAGACAACTCAGAGGTGATCTAAGGATTCACAAAGGTCTATTACTCTTTGACTGCCAATATCAGCTTTATTTCCAGATATCACTCAGCATTCTACTTCACTTCATTTTAGGAGGACAATAACTTGTATGCGCAACTGAGTTAAGTCACTGAAAAAGCTTGGTGGCTAACACTGAATAGTTACAAAATGTGGCATATCTAAAATTTAAATTTTTCTGTAGTGAAACACATCTGATATGTGAAAATAATTAGGCATATCTTCAGGGCAAGCCTGAACCTTCGGCCAAGAGTCCTATATGTTAATATGCTTTGCGTTATGATGAGCATGAATGTTTGGTCTTGCTGTTAGGCGACATAGAAATGTACTCGTAAAATCATTGCAATAGAGTCCTTTGGAGACCTTAATAAAACGGCAAGTTTAATATAGGACAACTGGTTACCTTTAAACTTCAGAAGAATCATAAACAAAACTTGTCAAACAATGAGAACTACCACACGTTTTGTCATTCATAACCTTCTATCAGAGAGAGAGAGAGAGAGAGAGTGAGAGACAAAGCAGAAAGAAGTGTTCTTATTTTGTATACTAGGATAGCCTAAAGTACCTTCAGTGCAAGGTCTGACCGTTGTGGTGTGCAACTGCAAAGTCATGTGGGAGAAAGAAAAAAAAGTCATGGAGAGGGGTGGGGCAAGAATCAGCATGCAAATTCCGTCCCTTGTGGCGTGATGAACACAGTGAGTTACAGTTGCTAAAAGATTAGGATAATTTCACTCGCATTTTAAGCTCACGTGAGTGACAGCCAAATTAAATTAATAATAAAAAATTCCACCATATCCACGAAGTGAATGATGATGAGTGGGCGAAGCTCCGCAGGTAAACCTGGGAAACCATGAATCCTCTGTACATTTTGCCCACTCGATTTTATTACATCGCTCCCCCTAGCGTACGTCGCCGCACTAAATCGAACGATTGCCTTCAACCAATGACACGCGCCATATGTGACATCATTCCTATTTTATAAGGTGGCGCGTCTTTCATCAACTACAAGTACCGCTTTCTAGTTTATAATATCTTGCATCTTTTCATCATCAACTACAAGTACCACCATCTAGTAAACACTACAAGAACTAAACGAGAGGTGGCTACATGGATGGATGGATGGATGTGGCTGTACCCTTTAGATCGGGCGGCGGCTAACGCCACCTAGCCGTGATACTTAGTGAACTAACCATTACATTTATCTTTTTTTTCCTTTAAATAATGAAGTTGAGGATTCGTACTTCGCAGTGAAGGGTTTAATTTTCACTCGTCCCTTGACTTTAGCCACCAATCAGATAACCTCCTTCTAGTTAAGTCTACCCGCTTAAAGTCTATTTTGCCCTCGCTGTCCCTAAATCCCAGTGCTTTGAAAAACTCTCGCCATCATCCTGAACTATAGGGTGAAGCCCTTTACAGAACATTATCAAGTGTTCGGCAGTTTCTTCTTCCTCTCCACACGCACTGCATACTGTGTCGACCCCTTCGTATTTTGCCCGATATGTCTTGGTTCACAGTACTCCCGTCCTGGCCTCAAACAGTAGAGAACTACCCCGAGTATTATCATAGATCCTTTCCTTGGCAATTTCCTGCTTAAAAGTTTGATAGATCTCTAGTGCAGACTTCTTAATCATGCCCATTCTCCACATGTCAGTCTCCGTTTCCTTCACTTTTTTCTTAACCGATAGTTCCTTTTGGTTTGGCCACCTGCTGTTTTCTAAGTATTCACCAGTCAACTTCCTGGTTCGCTTCCTCCATTTTGTATCGACATTCTTCATGTACAAGTAGCTGAAAACCTTCCTAGCCCAACGCTCTTCCCCCATTTCTCTCAATCGCTTCTCAAATTTTATCTTGCTGCTAGCTTCCCTGCCCTCAAATGATGTCCATCCCATATCACCTTGTACTCCCTGATTTGGTGTATTCCCGTGAGCTCCTAAAGCAAGCCTACCTATTCCACGTTGCTTAATTTCTAATGTTGCTTGAACTTCTGATCTCATGCACAAGACCGCATGGCTGAACGTGAGCCCAGGAACCATGACCCCTTTCCATATTCCTCTCACAACATCATACCTATTGTAATTCCACAGTGCCCTATTTTTCATGACTGCTGCATTCCTGTTACCCTTAGTCGTCACGTATATTTCGTGTTCCCTCAGATACTCGGTCCCATTGCTTATCCATACGCCCAGATATTTGTATTTATCTGTTATTTCTAGCGTGACCTCCTGTATTCTAAGCTCACTACCTTTGTTGTCATTGAAAATCATGACTGCTGATTTTTCCCTACTGAATCTAAAATCTAACCTATCTCCCTCATTACCGCAGATGTCCATCACTCTCTGGAAATCTTCCTTGTTGTTGGCCATTAGCACTATATCATCTGCGTACATTAATGCTGGTAGTGCCTGATCAATAAGTTTTCCTTGTTTGACTAAAGAGAGGTTGAAGCCCAGTCCACTTCCCTATAATTTTGCCTCTAATCCTTGTAGGTACATCATGAACAATAAGGGTGACAGGGGGCACCCCTGCCTAAGCCCCCGTTTTACCTCTGCAGGCTTGGATACCTGTTTTTCCCACTTTATAACTACCTTGTTACCTTTATAGACACCCTTTAAAAGATTAGTGACTACACGTTCCACGCCTAGTGTGTCCAGTATTCCCCACAATTCCTCTTGAACCACGCTATCGTACGCTCCCTTGATATCCAAAAATGCTAGCCACAGGGGCCTGTGTTCTTTTCTGCTATTTCGATGCACTGCGTCAGTGAGAACAGATTGTCTTCCAACCTCCTGTGTTTCCGAAACCCATTCTGCAGTTCCCCCAGCACCCCCTCATCCTCTATCCACGCCTGCAGTCTTTCCTTTATAATCTGCATCGCCAGCCTGTAGACCACTGATGTCACTGTTATAGGACGGTAGTTGTTTATGTCAGCTTTGTCCCCCTTTCCTTAATAGATCATGCTCATCCTGCTAAGTTTCCATTCATCGGGAACTTCACCATCGATTATTATTGTACTCACTGCCTCTCTCAGAGCCTGCTTAGACTTCGGACCTAATGTTTTTATCAGCCTAATTGGAATGCCATCTGGGCCTGTTGATGTACTACTAGGAACCCTTTTCTCAGCCCTTTCCCACTCTTGTTGTGAAAATGGAGCCATTGCACCACTTGATTCGTCTTTGTCTATTGTGGTGCATAAAGTACTTCTTTGTTGAAATTTTTCTGTCACCCTTGTTCTTATATATTCAATAGCTTCGTCCCCTTCTAGCCTAGCACCTTGGGCTGTAGTTATAAAGTTCTGCTCTAGGCTCGTCTCATATCTTAGGGAGTTTAGATGGTTCCAAAATTTCGCAGCTGCCTTTCTATCTTTTTTATGTACTTCTGCCAGCCACTGAGCTCCCTTCCTTCTAATCTTTTCATTGATCAGAAGGGATGCATCCCTTCTACAGCTTAGAAAGGTTGCCCATTTTCTTTCCACATCATCTGTCGGTTAACCCCGCTGCTTAGCATGTCTGTGTTCCCTAGAGGCTTCCTGACGTTTTGCTATGGCTCTATTAACTTCCTCATCCCACCAACTTTTGGGTTTGTGTCTTCTTTTCCGGGGTGACTTGTCACGCGTCTTAGCAAGCTCTATCTCAAAGAGTCTAATTAGATTCGTGTATGTCCACACTGTCTTATTATCCTCCGTGATTACTTTCTCGAATTGTTTAGTGGCTATTTCAATTTGCCTTTCTGGATAAAAATTTTCCTGTAGTTGCTCATCTTGTCTCCTTCCCACTTTCCCTGCTCTTCCAAAACTTAGCTTGATACGTTTGTGATCGCTACCCAGACTTCTGGAGCCACCTTCATCTATGTGCATTCCCCTGAGCTTATCATACATCCTATGTGACATCAGTGCATATTCTATCGTCGACTGAAGCCTTCCTACCTCCCTAGTTATTTGCCCTTCACACTTCTCGGTACTGTTGCAAATGATCAAATCAAGCCTTTCACACATATTCATGATCATTTTGCCTGTCGGGTCGGTATACCCATCTATATCTTCTATGTGCGCATTCATGTCTCCTAGTATAATTATCTCGCACTCTCTTCCTAACTCCTGAATGTCCTTTGATATACACTCTACCATTGCCTGGTTTTCCTCTCTGGCCTTTGCTCCCGTCCACAAGTACACGAAACCAAGGAGTGTCATTTGACCTGCCACTTTCCCTTTTAGCCATAAATGTTCCTTGCACTCCTGCTTGACCCTTTTCCAGTCTGTACTTTTATGAATGAATGCCCCAATGCCACCCCCCTTTCTGCTGCCTTCTGTTCTATTACAATACTCCCACGCGTAGTCCGGATTGTTCGGAGGTTGTTCCATGTCCCTGAGATGTGTTTCTACAAAACCCTATGCCATCGGCCTCTCTTCCCTTAGCTGTTCTTCTATCTCTTCCCACTCCAGCCTGTTCCTACCACCCTGCATGTTAATATACCCTATGTCTGAATTGGCTCGGCGCTCGTGGCTACGTCTATTTATGCCCCGGACTCTACGTATCTTAGATATTGGTGCCACTTCGGAATCGTATCTGTCCATACCACCTGTCGAAGAGTCTCCCTTGTTGTTTTCCTCGTTACTAGCTATCCTGTACCCCGAAGGGCTCGCTTGCCCCCCAAAAAAGCTACTGCGCGTCCTGCAAGTCGCCAACCCACCTCATGACCTAGCCGCCCATCGAAGTGAATTCTGTCTCGTTGAAACCCCCCCCCCCCCCCCACCTATGCACCTCTCTGTTTATTTCCACCACCTCAAAGCCTTTCTCTCGACTCATCCGCCATATCTCTTGGTTTGCGTTGACCACCGCTCTTTGCAGGTTGCTATCACGCACCGGTACCTCCGGTATCGTGCATATCACTACCTGCACCTTAGGAGAAGTGGCGCGCCTGTCATCGACGCCTTTCGCCAGTGTGGCTGCTAGTCCTGCTGCATCTTCATTTAGGACATCGTTTAAACCACCTGAAATTATCACGAGGTTGCGTCTATCAGCTGTCGTTTTGAGCTTTGCGCTCGCTTGCTTCATGACTGCTTCCAGCTTGCGTCCTGAGAACGCCCCTACTGCAACCCTCTTGTCACCTCTTACCCTCTCTTTGATGGCTTCTGTGCATCGATTTAAATTTGAGTCCCCGGCGATTATCACATGCTCCGACTTTTCCGCTGGAGCGTTCTGCACCTGGGGGCTTTTTGCACCTGTGACGCTGGCTCTTTTGTTCCCTTCCTGCCCCACCACTACCTCGCTGAAGCTGGGCCTTGCGACAGTTGAACCGGCTAAACCTGTTTTTTTCCAAGCTTGCTTTCATTTTCCTTCTCCACCGTTCTGGTTGCCGGTTCCCTACTGTTCTCTCGGTAGGCCGCTTCTTTGTTCAGCTTCGCTAGCACTTCCTCGGCGGACTTCAGTCTTTCTCCCATTGCCCTCGTTTTTTCTTGCTCTGTCGCCAACGCAGTCTCGAGTTTGGCGATTCTCATCAGCAGTTCACTCTGGGCAACCATAATTTCTCCATTTTTTCCTCGACCTCACATTGCCTACACTTCGCGTCTACATACAGGAGACTACATACAGGAGACGGTACCGCCATCTAGTGAACACTGCAAGAACTAAACTAGAAGTGGCTACATACAGGGGACAGTACCGCCATCTAGTGAAACACTGCAAGAACTAAACTAGAGGTGGCTACATACAGGCTACAGGGGACGCACAGCCCACGCCCCTAAGGAGCTTCGCCCCTGAAACAAGCTGCCGTTACACAAATGCCGCATGCCGCCTTCCAAACGCGATAGATGCCTCTACATATAAAGCTGTTGAGCGTGATGTTTTCGTGCTCATTACAAGCATATCAAAAACTCGTACACTTGCGCCGCAATCTTTTTTTTTTAGCGAGCTTAATGACCTGAATTCGTTGGCATCCTGCACTGACATTATCATAAAGCATGCAGATAAGGGTGGTGCTGTTGTGGTCATGAATCGGCCTGATTATACCACCGAGGCCCACCAGCAGTTACCAGATACAAGATTTGAAAAACAAATTGATCATGACTCTCAGAAGAGCATAGGTTACTGATAAAACACACAATTTGTCGAGGCCTAATTACAGAGAAGAAAATGGCTGACAAGGCAATTCATGCACTCGTTCCACTAAATCTGGTAACTGGTCGTTTTTACCTGCTACCGAAAATACATGTTAAAACAGTCCTGGTCGTCCTATAATATATAACAAAAAAAACTTATAACTAAAAAAAAAAACTTATTCGGTTCAGTAGAATTCCTCATTAGCAATATCCATCCTACATTCTCGTCTTTCGTGAAAGACACTACTAATTTTCTGTCCGATAAATTTGACATCACTATTCCTAACAGATCGCTATTAGGGGCACTTATTATAGCATCTCTGTATATTAATATTCCGCATGTTGATGGCATCGGGTCGGTCGTGGAATCCTTCGAATAAACGGTAACCGAGAAACCGATTGAGTGCACCACATTAGCTAGTCTGCTTACATTATTTTTAGTACTCAATCATGCCCAGCAATCTGGGACATCGCTAGTGTGACAAAGCCGACCCCAAGAGGAAGCGCTCAGCGTAACGCTATGGGGAGCGTTTTTCAGAAAATGATTACCCAGCAATGCCTAATTTTTAGCTATTTGAACTTCAGGCACTTAATGCTGACAACATCCTTATGCTGTACAGCGCGATCAGTTGTACGTGGCCGGCTGGATTTTTTTCCCGAGACACTTTTGTGTATTCATTGAAAATGCATGGGGTGATTTATGAAAAGCTAAGTGTAGCGGAACAATAAAATATTCGCTAATCGCACTCTAGAGGCATGTACTGTGAACAACTTGTTTTTGTGTTCGCGATTTCGTGGGATTATGCGGCATGGATTTTTTTTCCTGAAGAGCTTTGGCAAATCAATGGTGTGGAAAAGCACCATTACAGGGGTAATAAAATTACCTATCGGTAAATCGATGAGAAAGTGGACGTTGATCATGGTAAAACCTCAACAAAGGTCTGCAGACGTGATGTACATTATGTAAATGAAGCATCAGAAATTTTATACCTGTAATAAATAATTATCGCTTGTGTAACCATTCATTTTAAACTTATGGGGTGAAGCTCTCAAAGTAGAAGCACATGTAGTATACAGCACAGATAGTGTAACAATGGGAACAGTTGCGATAAGTTCGTAGACAAGAATTTTATACCATTCATTTCTACTGTTTATAGTTCTCATTGAGGATGAGTTGGGGTTAATTACATTTATTAAATATATGTTATATATGTGTTGACTCATGTCATACCAAAGTGTTCGAAAAGAATTACAAATTTGAAAGTATGAAATTCCGAAATTGAAGTGGCACGACATGAATGCATCTAAAGGACGGGTTGTAACATGAAACTCACGACACGTATGTCATGAACGCTATGATTTACATGCTACATTATATCGCTCTCACAACCGTATCTTAGTCTAAGGTAAGCAAAAATAGTGAGGCTTGTCAAGAGTGTATGACCAACATAAAGAGCAGATATTATCAATTATGGCATGCACGCCACTTATGACATGATTTATATGCCATCTTCATAGTGCGCTAGCGGCTGTTTCATTCACTGAATATATACTAAATTTGTTACTGTGTTACTGTGTGACAAATATAGCTGAGGCGTATCAGCACAAAAACCATCACATCTCTGTCATGTGTCACATGATTTACGTTCCATGTTCACAGCGCGCTCGCAGTGGTTTCGTTTCCTGGACATACACCAAACTTGTTATGGCAAGACAAGACTGCGTGACGAACGCAAATAATTAAATCTATGAAGGCTCGCGGAAATTATGAAGGTTCGCAATAGGTAATGTCACGTCCTATCAAATTTTGAATATATTCAGCAAACAAAATGGCTGCAAGCACGCACGCCATGAACGTGGCATGCAAATCATGCCGTACATGACAACCGTGCCGTAATTTGCATGTACAAATTCGAAGCGCTGTTTGTGTTTGTCTTTCTAAATGTCCTGTCTTTTTTTCCGCTGATAAATCAGTCTAAAAATGTCCCAGATTGCTGGGCATGATAAACTTCAGTTTGTTGATACACACTACATCCAAATCAGTGCAACGTCGATGGGCACACGCATTGGTCTAAATTAAGCAAACATTTTTGTGGGCACCTTGGAAAATAGGTTTTTGATAAAGCAGCCGTTTCAACCTCTTTATGAAAAACTTTATTACATTGGTCAAGTGTTTTCTCATATGACGGCATGGTGAACAGGAGATCTTTTCATTCATAAATAATTTTTTGACTAAGACCACTCTTTAGTTTCACTTTTTCATGCGTATTCGACGTCCACTGTTAACTTTATTTATGTGACCATTCCAGTTACAGACGACAAACTGTCAAGCGTGCTGTATAGAAATCCGAGAAATCGACAGCACTATTTGCATTTCGGTAGTAACCATGTTCAACACTCAAGAACAGCATTTCCTATACCCAATCGTTACGCTTCGAAAGAATCTGCTCTAACCCGTCCGACATAAACAGAACTTTCGGAACACCTAAAGACTCTTTGTTGAAGCAAAAGTAGCCAGAGCAAATCGTTGACGATGAAATTCTGCGTGCAAGTACACGTGACTGCAAAGCACTTTTCGTACCGCGAAGCCACCTACTCAGCCGTCAAAGACGAAGCTTGTTCTAACCCATTGTGCATCAGTCACATGTGTATCGGCTGTACTTAACAAGCACCGTAAAATTCTCATGCAAAGTGAGCACCTGAACATATTTTTAATGAACCAACCTGAGCAGTATACCACCAAGCTAGAAACCTTCGCGAAATACTATAATATCCATCATTACCTAAGATTGCTCGCCCGAACGCCATCCATGCCACAAACGGCGTTGTACGGTATGTCCCCATGTGGACACTTCCCAGCAGGTCGCCAGTAGCTCTTCAACATTTAGTTTAATATTAAAGGTGACTTCCACTGTGCCGCCAAGAATCTAATTGATATGTTTGAATGTACGATATGCGGCAGACAGTATATTGGACAAACGGAAGGCCCTTTCCTACTACGCTTTAATAACCATTATTTTCATGCTAAAACGTTCCTGAACCTCCACATATCAAAACATGTGCGTCTCCGCAGTCTTTCTTTTAATAACCTCAAGTCCACGGTACTTCCATCTATCTTTCCCTCAAATTAAGACGGAGAAGCGTGGGAGTTCTTTCTATAGTTCACAAGTTCGATACCATCATGGCGCCGCCACGTTGGTCTAGTGGCTAGGGTACTCGGCTGCTGACCCGCAGATCACGGGAAAGAATCCTTTCTGTGGCGGCTGCATTTTCGATGGAGGCGAAGATGCTGTAGGCCTGTGTGCTCAGATTTGGGCTTATCATTGACACCGTCACGTCCGGTTTCAACGAATGCGCTGACGAGTTAAGTTGTTTGTCTCTGTAATTGACCTATTCTGAATAAGTGTTCTCCCATTATTCAATGAACCGTGATGTTTTTGGGCCATTGTATTTTAGTGCTTTTCGCTTTCTGGTTTTACTTCAGGTTTCTATTGGTGTTTATGCTAATTTATTTATTTTCCTTTCCACACGTGTATACTTTTAGCATCGTGTCATTGTGTTTCTTGTATCAGCGATTCTCTCGAGCTACTCACAAGTAGTTTCATCGATGAGTTCTCGTTTATATATCAGTTGTGGTATCGTATCTTCACTGTGCTTGATATGAACTTGTATATATTAACAAAAATGTTGCTGCACATTTCATTCTGATGAAGCTTGGACTTCGAACGCATTGGCAGCGAGAACTATGGGATGTGGCTATATGCGAAGTCAAACGCAACACGAAATACCTAAATGCTACAGCGTAGCTTATTTCTAAACAAGGCCGATAAATCATGTTAGTTGGAGAGGGCTCATGGATTTTTTCATGCTGTGCACTTAAATGAGAAAGTGGAATGAACCAAGTGGCCTTTCCTCCAACGCTCATGTATATGATTGACAGCCCAAGACAGAGCTATGAAAATCCGAGTAAAACAGACAAGGCTTGTGAGCCATACTACAATTTACAAAACTGAAGAACTATATTTGCGGACGAACGAAGTTCTTCGGTTTTAGCGCCATCACTTAAAAAACAATTTAGTTTATTTGTAGCTATACTAGAGGGCCAGTTCTTATTGTTTGAGATAACGAGGTAGATTGATAGTGTATACGATGTAGAACTCGAATGTAGACTTTCCGGAGAAGTTATTTTTATATACTGTAACCGTTCTTAATTTCAAAATTATTTTCCATGTCCAACTTAGCTTTCTTCGTCTTCTCGTACATCATAAAGAAGCACTTTAAACCACTTTGTGGTGAGAACGAATTTTTTCGAGGTCATCATGCCGATGCTCAAGTTAATATAGTTGTTGATGTGTTTGTTTTTCTATTAGAGGATATGTTTCGCAAATGAAACCGCAGTGGTGAAAAAATAGAATAAGACTGCCGAAATTAAAAAAAATATACACACCAACAGAAGAATTGGAAAAATTCGGGCCTTCATTATGATCAGTTTTCATCAAATAAAGACGCAGATAATCCAAATGTATACAAAAATAACAAATTCTTTGACGCAGTCATATGGGATGTCACTCACAATGTTACCAAAATTCTATACTCGCAAGATGCGGACACTTATATCCTATAGCATGCCGCTTCGGTTTCACGACCAGCATGTCGCAGGTAAGCCGCTGCGAAACGTCGAGTGCTGGTATTCCGAACGTCATTTCGCTTCCCAGAGATCGATGAGTCACACAAAGAACCTATTCGTACGAATGATACTCATTGTTTCCTAACGACAGGTGAAACGCACTTTCGTAGGCTTCGTGGAAACATTGAGACATCCTTCAAATGTGTCATTGCGCGTAACGACGTCTTATGAGCCAAGAACAACGTCATAGCCGGCGGTATTCCATTCATCCGCGTGGTCGTGCAGCACGCACATTAGCCTTTCGCAACATTTGGTTGTAAGAGCAGGAGCAGCCTAAGAGGGTTCGCTGAATGCAAAAGGGGTGCTTTAACACAACAGTGTTGAAGAGCTCATTTTTCAGGAACTGCGGTGTGTGCGTAGGCGTGATTGGTTGTAAACAAAAGCTCGGCGTTGTCCGCGAACGGAAATTTTCCATGTGCAAATGAATGAGGAATAAAAATTTTCGGTCCCAGCGTGTATCGATGGAAGGCCTTCTGCGTCGCAAGGATGCATTGCTCCACGGAGCCATCTTGCTGCTTGAAACTAATTTGTAAAAAATCGCTAGGCGTGCGCGGAACGCGCGGCACAGTAGCAGCGAAAGCTGGAAGAGCGGCGGATACAGGGTATTTTTAAACGCTCTTTGAACAGCTTCAAGAGGTACACTTGCATGGCAACCACTTCACCACAAATCTTAATAATCGTTGTGTCTTACCGCAGCAGCCTTTGCGCGGTTACTTATTAGTTTTTCGGAGAAGCGTGTTACCGCTACATACATTTGTCTTTTGTTGATGGTGCGATAGATCGTGATGAAAAAAAATTACGGCATATTCACGGGGTGATTGATGATGAATGGGCGAAGCTCCGGAGGGATTCATCAGTAAACTTTGAATCTTCCGTGTAATTCGCCCAGTCGATCATCATGTAAAGACGTGAGAAACGCTGTGTGTGTATATACACAAACCAACTTTTATTTGTTCTTTGACGATGGATGGCTTGCGATGTCCCTTCATTATGACGGCTTTATGGTCTGTGAAATGAAGGGAGAGTGGTTCCTGTATAAGATCTCGCGTCTTTTATCAACTACAAGTACCGCTTTCTAGTTTATAACATCTTGCATCTTTTCATCATCAGCTACAAGTACCACCATCTAGTAAACACTACAAGAACTAAACGAGAGGTGGCTACATACGGGAGACAGTACCGCCATCTAGTGAACACTGCAAGAACTGAACTAGAGGTGGCTACATGGATGGATGGATGGATGGATGTGGCTGTACCCTTTAGATCGGGCGGTGGCTAGCGCCACCTAGCCATAATACTTAGTGAACTAACCATTATATTTATCTTTTTTTTTCCTTTAAATAATGATGTTGAGGATTCGTACTTCGCAGTGAAGGTTTTAATTTTCACTCGTGCCTTGACTTTAGCCACCAATCAGATAACCTCCTTCTAGTTAAGCCTACCCGCTTAAAGTCTATTTTGCCCTCGCTGTCCCTAAATCCCAGTGCTTTGAAAAACTCTGCGCCATCATCCTGAACTATAGGGTGAAGCCCTTTACAGAACATTATCAAGTGTTTGGCAGTTTCTTCTTCCTCTCCACACGCACTGCATACTGTGTCGACCCCTTCGTATTTGGCCCGATATGTCTTAATTCGCAGTACTCCCGTCCTGGCCTCAAACAGTAGAGAACTACCCCGAGTATTATCATAGATCCTTTCCTTGGCAATTTCCTGCTTAAAAGTTCGATAGATCTCTAGTGCGGACTTCTTAATCATGCCCATTCTCCACATGTCAGTCTCCGTTTCCTTCACTTTTTTCTTAACCGATAGTTCTTTTTGGTTTGGCCACCTGCTGTTTTCTAAGTATTTACCAGTCAACTTCCTGGTTCGCTTCCTCCATTTGTATCGACATTCTTCATGTACAAGTAGCTGAAAACCTTCCTAGCCCAACGCTCTTCCCCCATTTCTCTCAATCGCTTCTCAAATTTTATCTTGCTGCTAGCTTCCCTGCCCTGAAATGATGTCCATCCCATATCACCTTGTACTCCCTGATTTGGTGTATTCCCGTGAGCTCCTAAAGCAAGCCTACCTATTCCACGTTGCTTAATTTCTAATCTTGCTTGAACTTCTGATCTCATGCACAAGACCGCATTGCTGAACGTCAGCCCAGGAACCATGACCCCTTTCCATATTCCTCTCACAACATCATACCTATTGTAATTCCACAGTGCCCTATTTTTCATGACTGCTGCATTCCTGTTACCTTTAGTCGTCACGTATATTTCGTGTTCCCTCAGATACTCGGTCCCATTGCTTATCCATACGCCCAGATATTTGTATTTATCTGTTATCTCTAGCGTCACCTCCTGTATATTAAGCTCACTACCTTCGTTGTTATTGAAAATCATGACTGCTGATTTTCCCTACTGAATCTAAAATCTAACCTATCTCCCTCATTACCGCAGATGTCCATCAATCTCTGCAAATCTTCCTCGTTGTTGGCCATTAGCACTATATCATCTGTCGGTTCACCCCGCTGCTTAGCACGTCTGTGTTCCCTAGAGGCTTCCTGACGTTTTGCTATGACTCTCTTAACTTCCTCATCCCACCAACTTTTGGGTTTGTGTCTTCTTTTCCGGGGTGACTTGTCACGCGTCTTAGCAAGCTTTATCTCAAAGAGTCTAATTAGATTCGTGTATGTCCACACTGTCTTATTATCCTCCGTGATTACTTTCTCAATTTGTTTAGTGGCTATTTCAATTTGCCTTTCTGGATAAAAATTTTCCTGTAGTTGCTCATCTTGTCTCCTTCCCACTTTCACTGCTCTTCCAAAACTTAGCTTGATACGTTTGTGATCGCTACCCAGACTTCTGGAGCCACCTTCATCTATGTGCATTTCCCTGAGCTTATCATACATCCTATGTGACATCAGTGCATAATCTATCGTAGACTGAAGCCTTCCTACCTCCCATGTTATTTGCCCTTCACACTTCTCGGTACTGTTGCAAATGATCAAATCAAGCCTTTCACACATATCCATGATCATTTTGCCTGTCGGGTCGGTATACCCATCTATATCTTCTATGTGCGCATTCATGTCTTTTTGTATAATTATCTCGCACTCTCTTCCTAACTCCTGAATGTCCTTTGATATACACTCTACCATTGCCTGGTTTTCCTCTCTGGCCTTTGCTCCCGTCCACAAGTACACGAAACCAAGGAGTGTCATTTGACCTGCCACTTTCCCTTCTAGCCATAAATGTTCCTTGCGCTCCAGCTTGACCCTTTGCCAGTCTGTACTTTTATGAATGAATGCCCCAATACCACCCCCTTTCTGCTGCCTTCTGTTCTATTACAATACTCCCACGCGTAGTCCGAATTGTTCGGAGGTTGTTCCATGTCCCTGAGATGTGTTTCTACAAAACCGTATACCATCGGCCTCTCTTCCCTTAGCTGTTCTTCTATCTCTTCCCACTTCAGACTGTTCCTACCACCCTGCATGTTAATATACCCTATGTCTGAATTGGTTCGGCGCTCGTGGCTACGTCTATTTATGCCCCGGACTCTACGTATCTTAGATATTGGTGCCACTTTGGAATCGTATCTGTCCATACCACCTGTCGAAGAGTCTCCCTGGTTGTTTTCCTCGTTACTAGCTATCCTGCACCCCGAAGGGCTCGCTTGCCCCCCAAAAAAGCTACTGCGCGTCCTGCAAGTCGCCAATCCACCTCATGACCTAGCCGCCTATCGAAGTGAATTCTTTCTCGTTGAAAACCCCCCCACCTATGCACCTCTCTGTTTATTTCCACCACCTCAAAGCCTTTCTCTCGACTCATCCGCCATATCTCTTGGTTTGCGTTGACCACCGCTCTTTGCAGGTTGCTATCACGCACCGGTACCTCCGGTATCGTGCATATCACTACCTGCACCTTAGGAGAAGTGGCGCGCATGTCATCGACGCCTTTCGCCAGTGTGGCTGCTAGTTCTGCTGCATCTTCATTTAGGACATTGTTTAAACCGCCTGAAATTATCACGAGGTTGCGTCTATCAGCTGTCGTTTTGAGCTTTGCGCTCGCTTGCTTCATGACTGCTTCCAGCTTGCGTCCTGGGAACGCCCCTACTGCAACCCTCCTGTCACCTCTTACCCTCTCTTTGATGGCTTCTGTGCATCGATTTAAATTTGAGTCCCCGGCGATTATCACATGCTGTGACTTTTCCGCTGGAGCGTTCTGCACCTGGGGGCTACTTGCACCTGTGACGCCGGCTCTTTTGTTCCCTTCCTGCCCCACCACTACCTCGCTGAAGCTGGGCCTTGCGACAGTTGAACCGGCTAAACCTGTTTTTTCCAAGCTTGCTTGCATTTCCTTCTTCACCGTTCTGGTTGCCGGTTCCCTACTGTTCTCTCGGTAGGTCGCTTCTTTGTTCAGCTTCGCTAGCACTTCCTCGGCGGACTTCAGTCTTTCTCCCACTGCCCTCGTTTTTTCTTGCTCTGTCGCGAACGCAGTCTCGAGTTTGGCGATTCTCATCAGCAGTTCACTCTGGGCAACCATCATTTTCTCCATTTTTTCCTCGACCTCACATTGCCTACACTTCGCGTCAGCCTCTTCTCCATCCGCTTCTACGCTTGGGTCCACTTTCAAACCCACTCCACATCCTGAACACTTTACAGTCTTTTTAACCATGCCTTTCTGACACCAATTGTCCCTATACTCGATAATTACTAAACTCGAGTCCTGCACTACGAAAAAAAAGTCCAAGCTCTACTACAAAAATTTGCGTGTTCAATGTACGCGCACCTCCCCAACGGGGTGGCAAAAGAAAAAAAACAACAACAAAAACTTCAAACACACACACCCGCACTAACTAATAAATACCTGGTGACTGGCCCCCGAAAAAGCCGTACCGTAAAATAAGTGCTACGAAGATTTCAACCGCTGCCTTATAATTATAGGGACAAGCTCAAAACATGCAACAACACTTATCTGCGCAGTCGATCCGGAGCGCTCAAAAAACACGTCCATCCACCTTGACAGCCTGAACTCTACATACAGGGGACGGTACATACAGGGGACGGTACCGTCATCTAGTAAACACTGCAAGAACTAAACTAGAGGTGGATACATACAGGCTACAGGGGACGCACAGCCCACGCCCTAAGGAGCTTCGCCCCTAAAATTACGGCTGAGCCTTTTGTGACGGGTGGGAAGGATGCAGCGAGTATCTCGTTACGCAATTCGCATTTTTCGACATCTGGTTGTTATTGTACTCTACTAAAACACCGCATTCCACCTGGTAACGTGATTCATTCCTGGCAAGAAGCCTGCGTAGGTTCTACACGAAAACAATATGCAGGCACCGGTGTGGCTTTGTGCTTGTTAAATCGTGTGCTGCCACGCTAAAAGCCAGAATTTGTGTGAAATTATCTCCGAGATAGATTAATTTAAACTGTTTCTTTATTTCTTACGACATCTATTACAGACGAGCGCGTCAGCGGACATCTACGGCGGCAAGAACAACCGTTTTCAGCTCATAAGAGTTTTAATAGTAAGAAGAATACTATTTGAAAGTTATTTATTAGGAAGCGTGTCCACAATGCAAGTCTGTGGCGTGGCAGAGCCATAAAATCCCTGAAGGTGTCAAAACTTGCAAATTGCGCCACAATAAATGGCCAGTAGGAAGCAGCGCGCAGATTAGAAAATTTTCAGTTGCCCCAGTAGAGGCAGTAATTAATAGAGATAAGTAGTGAGCGCATCGCCAACTTTCCGAAGACATAATCATGAAATTGTGGACTTTTAGCCGTTGTACGTTCAGTAGATATTCCAGCATAGTTTGAGACACCTAATGCGAAGCTTTCATTTCCTTGCTGTGTGGTTGAAGGCGGGGCACATGGGGCCGTTGCGTCATCACTTTCTAGTCTTCCAGACGATGCTCCAGCATCCTGCAACATTTTTCCCACTATTTGTGTGAAACGGGTGAAGATCATGTATTCAAGAGATTTTTCGTGGCCTTGCTCTATTTTGTGCCAATGTTTGAACGTTAAACACACAGCCCCAATAGAGTGCTGGCAAGTCTCTATTGCGTGAGTAGATGAGTGTCCCATACTTCACGCTCTTTTCAGGAGCGCTGGGGACTCTCGGCTGCACAGAGTAGGCGCACTCTCTCGACAGCGTGCTGGTACTCTGGCTAAACTAGAGTGAACAAGCTCCCTTGCCAGAGTACGGTCAGGCTTCTGTAATAAAGTTCGTATTCTCTCTGCAAGAGTTAGGATAATCTCTCATAGAGTCTTACAATCTCGTCGGGCTAGAGTGCATCCTCTCCCTCTACGAGTAAGATCACTCCTGGAGTAACGTTTAAAAAAAAAAACTCGTTGAACATTTTCTACAAATAACTGTGAACGTCAATCATAAATTGCTTGAAGCTGCACAGCTTACGGTAAACATTTAACCGTACACAACACAGCAAACTGACCATATGCCTTTCGTGCTATTTTTTTCTTTCTTGCCTTGCATATCAACATTCTTCACTTTTTACATATTTAACTATTTGTGAAAATACAAGTGCGTCACAAAACACACCCACAAAATTCATTTAATTACCGTCAGCTCTTAGATGGCTATTGATCAACACTTTGGCATCAGTAACAATGGCTCAATGCGCACAATCCACTCTGGTACATCCTCTCGGCCCTTCGGCACTTCAAGAAATTGACACACAGATTCCCAATCTTATTGGCGCACTGACAGCACCTTTGCACCGGCGTTTTGAAAGATACATTGGGTTTTCCATATACGCTGCAGGCCCAGAAGCAAGATGAGACTATAAGGTACGCCTGCTTGTTTTTAACCGAAAGAAAACAGATGCTGTGTGGACTTAATGGTAATTCTTTCTTCAAGGTTCTCTGCATTATGTCCCTGAAAAAAGGCCACACTCCAGCAATCTATAAACACGTGTTCAATTGTTTCCGGTTTACAAGATAAGTGGCAATGTGTGCTCCATAGGACAAATAATCCCCTACCCTGAGACCACGTTTTAACTGGTAAGGTACCAGTATGTAATTTAAAGAATAGAGTTTTGATTCCTGGTGCTACAAGCATTCTTTTAACATGTTTCAAAACGTCGTGTCCTAGCCCTGCACAGTATATAGCAAATGGTACAATCATACAGACAGTAAAACATCAACAAGGTCTTTATGAAATTTTATACGTGATACTTAAGTCAGATAATAGAACGAAAATCTCACTGATAGAAAGTGGAAAGACGAAACAAGTTTCTTTAAATACCCTTGTATTGGTCCTCGCACATTTGACGACGATACGAAAAATCCCGGTAGCACTGTAGACAACATTGGTTGTATAACAGCTCTCAAAATGAACGGTTATGTAGATCACGTAGAAATGAAAATCATTGAGTAGCTGTCTTATGTACAAATGAACTAATCGAAGCCCGCCATCTCGAACTTTCTGACGATGCTGGTGCGGCACGGTCTTTCCAAGACAGAGCTCCAAATGAAAACTGAAAATACTTTGTGTACTTTTCGTGCACTTATTCTACTGCAGTGGGAACTCTTCATTACGTACCACAGCTTGCTCACTAAAAACAAGTTGCACGTTGTTGCCCGTGCGAATATCAAAATACCTCAACCTTTCCATTTTTCTAAATCATTGCTCAATGCCTGTGTTTCTTTTCTTCATTACGGTTCACTGTTGCGATATAACTTCAGTGGCACCCCTAAATACTTCACTGGTGTTTCCTACCATTTATTGTCTAGAAGTACTTTAGGTGTCACGTCCCATTCTCATACCAGACGCCACGGCACTACGACTCACATGGCAAAAGTTTTTAACGGCATTCATAGCATGCATAATACTCTCACTATTTGTTCATAAAACTGAAATGTTGTCTACGTAAGCAAGGCAGCTAACTTGATCTTCATGCAATTTAGAACCGCGAATTTCGCTGTTATTTTTTACACTTAAACAGAAATGTTCAATAAAAATAGCAAAAAGCAAGGGCGATAGCGGTCACCCCTGTCTCACTGACCGCAGGACAGGTACGCGCTCAACCACAGTTTTATTTATTAGCAATATACCTTTAAAGCTATGAACAATCCTAGATACAGCAACCGGTATTTATATTCTTGTTGTCTAGCCCCAGTCTAGTGCGGGTGGCCCAACATCTCTATTGCAGAATTTAAAGAGTAAGTATACACCTAGCCCGTGTAAGTATCTATAGTGATCATGAGGTACGTTCACCTTTTATGATAAAACTACACGATATTGAATGCCGGTTCTATTACTAAATTTCTGTCCTTTCGGCCCAATGCGGTTAAGCTACCTATGCCCGAGTCCGGGAGTTGTAGCTAGGCGGTTACAAGCAAAGTTGGGGCGATCTTTCAGCAGTGCTGGCCAAGAAACAATTGACAAACGTTACGATCCAGCATCTAATCTGACTTGGGATGCCGCGGCGTGTACTTGAACGCAAAAAAAAATGCCAATCTAAAATGTCACAACTCAAAAGCATGTCTGGCAATACTTACAGTATTGCTTACTTTGGCGACGCCTCGTTGTAAAAGTGAAAGGCTTGTGTAGTGCTTTGCTTTTTCAAATAAGCGTTTTGATATATTGTGTAGTGGTCAAGAGTATCCTATCCAAGTCCTGCGTTTCTCTACGTCGTATACCGTGGCGTCTTTCCGAATGACCTGTGCTCGTTTTGTGGTGAGACAGCCGCAATAGAGCATATACTCAGCACGTGCCAAGACATGGACTCAAGCGTCACACTCGAGGAGTGGGAGATGCTTCTACGCAGCCCCACTCCCACTGATCAGCTCACGGCTGTCTAGCGGGACCCCAAGGTGGCAGGCATGCAGGCTCGGCTTGCCTGTCCCTACTTGGGATTAAGCAGGGCGCGTGACTCAGTCGCGTTCCGCAGGACTAAAATAAAGGTATTTTTCTTCATTAGCAATGGTAGTTGGGCAAGTTGGTGTTGTTTCATAGTTAGAAACGGCGCAAAAAAAAAACACACATACATGGGACACAGATGTGTAATGCTCAAACCGGACCACCAAAGGAAGCATGCTACCTCTCTGAAAGGTACACTATCTACACGTCTTGGTCTCCACTGCCAGCAGTGCGGCTGCGCAGCTGAGTTCAACAAGACCACTGTGTTTATTAGGCATAGAGAGCAGCGCATGCGTGAAATTGCCGAATCGTTTGAAATCATAATAAACAGGAGACGGGTGCGTGAGCCAGCATTCACTCGCTCTTACACATGCTGAGATTTCATTTCTACAGCATACTAGATCCCATGCTTGGTAGGGGGGTGTAAAAGTAAAGAAATTGTGAAAAACTTGGCGGCTATGCGAAACGAAAGCAAGGGATCGACGAGATCATCAAGAATGAAGGAGTGACGACTGAGAAAGTCGATGAGGCCTGGGCGAATATCAAAGAACGCCACGAGGAGGCAAAAAGGCAAGCAGTTCGCGAACGCGAAGGAGCAGAAAGGCGAGAACGCCGTGAGGAGGCCGAGAGACAGGAACGTCTCAAGTTGAAAGGAATAGAATTGGCGATCCTACAGTGTTCGCACGCATTTAGCATAGCTTCTGCGACGGTTCAGGTCAGCGGTAGTAAATTCGGGACCAACTGCCACCGTTCGTAGTAGGCGAGGGCATGGCGAAATATCTCGTCAAGTTTGAACCCGCCTGGGAGAGAAATGTTTTGGAGTGGTCTCTTTGGGCGTAGAACCTGTTATCTCTACTTCCCGGCGAAGTGTCCGACGTGATAACGTGCTTGTCGGGGGAAGTAGGTGTGAGCTATGACGAGGTTAAGCAAGAGCTTATAAGACGTTATAAGTTGTTAACCGAGGCTTTCCGGCAAAGGTTCCGGTATGCTAAGAAAGGGAATGAGTCACATGTTGACTTCGCGTTTCCTTCTAAAGCCGTTTCAATTGAATGGCTCAAGGGCGAAGATGTTTATGATGAGCGCGATAAGGTGGTAGAATGCATTGCATTAGAACAATTCTCCCGCTGCATTGAGGATGACGTCAAGCTTTGGCTGCAAGATAAGCTTGGTGAAGTACAGCTAAACAATGCAGCAGAGTTAGCTGAGGTGTATTTTACTTGCTGAAAGTTGCATAGCGGAGCAGTGCGCGCTGAAAAGGGTGAAAGAAAAGAGCGCTTTTCAAGGAAACCTGATCAACGGCAACCCACTCCGCATCGTATTATCAGGAAGGACCCGCCTCTTACAAAGGACACTGTAGGGGAAGGGCAAACGGAAGCGGAGAATGCAAGTGAGGTAAACCATTGAAAACACCCTAGGTATGATATGAACAATCTCACGGAAAAATGGAGGGCTCCGAGAGTCGGAGCTACTACGTGTAATACAAGCTTTTGTGATTAGTAAAATCAAGTATACTCACCCTTACCTTCACCTTAAATTGCCAGAGGAGGAATCGGTCAACACCCTCCTCCGCAGAGTTTACAAATACACGCTAGGCATTGCTAGGCATCAATACCTCTAAGGCATGACTCCACCAGACAGGAGTCATAAATACCTTATGTGAAAACCATGAAGCTTATTTAACAGCTCAATACCCAAGGCTCGCGACCACTAGCGCAGGTCGCCACATTTTATCGTCTACCCGAATTAACTTAACCCCACTCACCAATGCTAAATACAACATTCCCCTAAACATACACAAACAATTACTCGTACCGCCCCTTCATAAAAACATGCATCCAACATATGACACTAAGCATCGAATTCAAAGAGCAAAAGCTCTTCAGACAAAAATGCATGGAGCCAATGACGTGCTCTTTGTCGATGTGGCAGAATACCCATCCTCCTCATCCTATGCCCTCTCTGCTGTCGATTATAACGGCAAGGCGCTCACAACGGCTTCCATCACTGTCAACTCTTCGGAGGAGGCAGAAGAGGTTGCCATCGCTTTATGTCTATCCATCCCCAATATCACTATGATTGTAAGTGACTCCAAAACTGCCATGCGCAACTTCAGCGCAGGTCGCATCTCATCAACTGTTCTTTCATTTCATAAGAAACATCCTCACACGCAAAAGGTTGCTCTGATATGGACGCCCGCGCATGTGGGGTTGAATGGCGATGAGGCGGCTCATACCTTTGCTCGAGGAATGACCGGCCGAGCGCAGGCCTCGGATGGCGCCTTAGATACGCAGCCTTTTTCAGCGTGAGAGATCGTCATTTGACCTTCCACGATATAACGAATCACTACCGCCTACAGCGCACTATATATCCCCCCCCCCTTACATCATGGAGCTTCGTGCTACCATGAAATATTATTATTTATTTATTTATTTATTTACTTATTTACAGATACTGCTAATCCCATTTGGGATTTTAGCAGGAAGGGCATTTCATAGATTGTGAACAATAAAAAGAAAAAAAAACAAATCATTTGGGCTTTCAAGTTATAACACATACATACACGAGGGGAATACATGTTGAGGGCTAGGCACTTTTTAGCACAGGGTAATTGTTTGAAAAAGGAATGAACAGTAAAGGCGTAACATAATTTGCATCGTACCTAGTGTGGTGAGCATGACAAACAAGTCCCGCAGTATATAGAATAAAACAACAATCAATGTTCATACTTGTACCTATGACAACCTGACAACAACTACCTTCTTTTATTGATTTAACAAAAACACGAAATTCGTACAGAACACGAGTAATTCAGAGAGTCTGCAATGTAGACGGGTTATTCGTTGTCGCCTTGTAAATGCTCTTTTACTGCCACGGTAAAATTATCCAGTGAAGTACAGTGAAGTATTGAAGGTCTCAGCCGGTTCTATTCCCTTATTGCCAATAGGAAGAATGAATATTTAAATGAATCTGTGTGAAATGAGCACTCGTCAAGCATTTCAGAATGTGTGTCACGTGTCAGTCTTGTTTGTGCAATAGAAATGTATTTGGATGTATTAATCTTTATCTATCCATGTATCAGTTGGTACATGAACCGTAGTCGTGCAAATTTGGCTCGGTTTTGAAGAGTTAGGATTCCAGCTTTTTTAATAAGTTCAGTGGGTGAGTCAGAAAATCAATACTTATTGTATATAAACCTTATTGATTTCCTCTGAATTCCTTCTAACTTGTTAATTTTGGTGACAGAAAATGGGAACCAGACAATATTGGCGTATTCTAACACAGGTCTGACGAACGTTTTGTACGCAATTAGTTTTGTTTCTGCAGGAGCTAATCGAAGGCGTCGTCTAAGGAACATCAAGCGCCGTAACGCCGCTGAGGTTACTATGGATATGTGGGAGTCACACCTGAGATCCTCTGTTATTGTTAGGCCGAGGTATTTATGTTCGTAAACTCGTAGCAGGGAATGTTATTAATGATGTAGGGGAAAGTAGACTTGTTTTTTTTCTAGTTATTGTCAGAAGAGCGGATTTTTTGGCGTTAATTGTCATTTGCCAATCATCGCACCATTTTGACTCGGTTTCTAGGGCATTGTTTAGCGTTATATGATCTTCGTGGGAGTTAATTTCATTGTACAGTATGCAATCGTCGGCGAAAAGCTTTACGGTAACAGGAATATTCAGCGGTAAGTCATTAATAAATATAAGAAACAGCAAAGGTGCTAGGACGCTGCCTTCAGGTACTCCGGAAGTTACTGCTGCTATAGAGGAAGTTTCATTATTTATCTCGGCGTACTGTGTCCTATCAGATAGGTAATTTTTAATCCAGCCAACAATCGAGCGATTTCCTATAGCTGACTGAAGTTTCTTAAATAATTTTTTGTGTGAAACACGATCGAAAGCTTTTGAAAAGTCTAGTAGGATGAGGTCTACTTGTTTTTGGTTATCAATGCTCGAAGACAAGTCGTGTATCAGTTCAGCTAGCTGAGTTACTGTCGATAGCCCTCCACGAAACCCATGTTGGGAAGGTGACAAAAAGCATTTTTGCTCGAGGTAAGTGGTCAAATGTTTAAGAATTATGTGTTCCAAAACTTTGCATACTGTGCATGTTAAAGATATTGGTCTGTAGTTTGATTCATCATTTGTGTTATCGCATTTAGGTATCGGAATTATTTTTGCCTGCTTCCATTCTTTTGAGACAGTACCTGTCAGGAGGGATTTGTTGAAGATGACATATAAATACACTGCTATCCATTCGGCATACCTTCTTAGGAATTGGTTTGGAATCTTGTCAGGGCCAGGGCTTTTTTTATGTCAAGACTTAGCAAGAGGTTGAGTACGCCTGCTTCAGTTACAGAGACTGGTTCGAGGTGATCTTCGTCACATGAGTCAATATGGGGTAGTTTACCATCATCGATAGTGAAAACAGATGTAAAGTACGTGTTTAAGGACTCTGCTGTTGTGCGGTTTGTTCCCGTGATCGGTTTGTTAGTACGTTTTTTAGGGTTAAGATAATCCCAGAATTTGTTTGGCGCGTTTAGAATAAAGCTCGATAGAACGTTTTTAAAATAGTGACATTTCGCCATCTTAATTTTAGATTTCATTTCAACTATGGCAGTGCAAAGTGAATTCCTAGAAGGATTAGGTTTATGCTTTAGCGATTTCCTAAGTCTTCTAACCCTGCGTTTGGCATGAATAACGTCTCGCGTTATCCATGGGTTATGCTTACTAGTTCTTTTTGTTTTTACTGGTACGTAACTGTGAAGGCAGTGTAGTACAATGTTTTTAAATAATTGCCACACTGTATCTATATCAGCGGAGGGATGACCCGAATCATTTACGAATGACTCTAATTGAAAGGAAAGATAATCAATTATAGTTGTATCGTCAGCGTTTGCGAAGTCCGCTAATGTGGTCCGTGATACTGAATCAGTTTTACTTCTTTGAATGTGGGAGGTACATAGAACTAGTTTGTGGTCTGATATACCGGTCATTATTTCAATTTTAGAGTCATGTGTTGGGAAATGGTCGCTTGTAAAAATCAGGTCAAGTATGTTTGATTTCGTTTCTTGAACACGTTTTGGCTCTTTCACGATCTGGCTGAGGTTAAAAGACAACATTAAATCAATAAGTATTTCCGAGCGTGCGCATTATGGCGCCAGTTACAGACGCGTACGTTTCCTACCAACTTTCGCCATCTTATACACCCTGCGATATACCCCTCCCCTTTGTGCATTTTCTGCCAACGAAGAGCTAACCTAGACCATATCATGGGGGGGTGTACTCGAAACCCACCACCTGATTCTCTACACATTAATAGTAAGGAGCAGTGGGAGGCTGCTATGTGCAGCTCGGCGCCCGAGGTCCAGGACCAAATCTTGGATCGGGCCAAGAGGGCAGCGGAGACCTACGCTGGGTAGGCTCCTCTGGCACTCTACCACCGCATCTTTCCCTCTTGGGATGAATAAAGTTTATCTTCTCCTCCTCCGAAACAGCGCCCTGATATCATACGGGTGTTTGAAGCACGGAAGCCGCTAATCTGCTACAACTGCAAAAAAGAAGGGCACCTCGCGGTAAACTGTAAACAAAAGTTTGCTTTCGCAGCAATCCGAGAATCGGAAAAGAACATGTGGTTATTAGAGCCAAATCTTCAGGAAATTAGTGCGAATGGGAAAACGTGTCGAGCACTACGAGACTCAGCGGCAACCATGCACGTTGTCCATCTGTCGTTTGTGTCTCCGGACGACTTTACGGGAGAATGCGCGTGGATCGGGCAAGTGGCCGAGGAGCAGAGTGCTTGCTTACGATTCGCTACGGTTGTGATTGAAGGCCCGTTGGGTAAGCTTCGCAACGAAGCGGCTGTGTCTGCCACGCTTCCCGATCATTTTTCTTATTATTTTTAATAGCTCTCAAAAGCTTCTCAAATATCAGGGTAAATCATTCTTCTCCAACTTAGCGTACATGGCCCTCATGCGATCGCAAGCGCGGAAGCTTTCGCAGGAACTTGATGTTGTTCAATGTAGTGAAACACTACCTGCAAAAGCTGCTGGTCAGTGTGACCTTGGCGGCGAGTCGACGGAACTTCGGACAGGAAATTCTCCGGGTGAGTCATTCGAGCAGTCACTCGAGTGGCCCGTCGCCGAAGCGACTGGCGCTCTCTCTGTCGGCGGAGAAGACGACTTGGCGCCATTGAGTGAGTGAGAAGGCTGTTACGCTCTCGCCTGTAGCGAAAAGTTTGAGTGAGCTGTCGAGAGTTGACCGAGAAACGCTCATTCGAGAGCAGCGAGAGGGCTTCTCCTTTACAGCGCTAATGGAAAGCGTAAAGTTGCGAACAAAGAAAAACAATGTTTTCTTTTTTTTTTGAGAAGGCGGGGCTCGTGTATCAGAGCTACACTAATGTACAAGGTCGCTAGTATGAGCAGCTCTTGGTGCCTCTAAAGTATCGTCGCTAACTATTGGAACTGTCGCATGAAAACGTGTGGGCAGGACATCTTGGCATAAAGAAGCCCAATTCTAGAATTTACGTTGAGTTTTATCGGCCGAATTGCTGGAAGGATATCGAAGACTTTGTACGCTCATGCGACACTTGTCAGAGAGCGGGGAAATCCGCGCACAAATGGAAGGCACCCATGAAGGTTGTGCCAATTATCACAGAACCTTGTCGGCACCTAGTAATTGATATCGTCGGTCGATTGCCAGAGTCAAGGCAAGGTTGTCTGTACATCCTGACGGCCCTCTGTGTAGGCACAAAATTTCCAGAAGCGACATCACTAAGGAGTAAAATTCCTCTCATGTCATGGATGCTCTGCTCTCTATATTCGCACGCGTCGGATTCCCGTCTGAAATACAATGCGAAAACGGTGGTGTCTTCACCAGCTGCCTTACCTCTACCTTTCTGGATAAATGCGGAATAAAAGTAGTGCACAGCTCGATCCATCACCCGCAATGTAATCCGGGAGAGCGTATGCATTCCGTTCTAAAAATTGATTCTGAAAGCTTTTTGCTACGAGCACAAATGCGACTGGGAAGCATGTGTTTCTCCCGCTATGTACGCTTTGAGATCAGCTCTCATGAGAGCACTGGTTTTAGCCCCACAGACCATGTGTATGGCCGCAGTTTGAGAACACCATTGCGAATGCTACGAGAGTCCTGGGAGGGATTAGATGAGGACCCTAATGTAGTTGCGTATGTTCTCAACTGCCTTCAGAGGCTTGGCTCAAGGTCTTGTGGAGAGCCACATGAAGGCAGCACAAGTGTTGTCGAAAGAGTACTGCGACAAATCGGCGAAGGAACGCACCTGTGAAGTCCGGTAAGGCTGCTGCGGCCGTTAAAAAAGAACAAGCTTGAGGTTTCTTGGGAAGGGCCCGCGAAAGTAATATGGAAGCTTCCTGATACCAATTATGAATTTAAATTGAGAGGGAGGCCGAACAAAATTTACCACAGTAACTTGATGAAACCATACGTTCAACGTCAAGCGGTCGTGAATTTGCTTTTGAATGCTTCAGAGGAAGAAGGAGCAGAAATTTTGACTTCTTATGATGTAATAGAAAGGGGACCAGGTGTGACCTTGGAGCAGTTGAACCTGGAGCCTAGGTTAAGGGAAGTCCAGAAGGAGGACTTGAGGGTGATTGTTTCCGAGTTTAAAGATGTGTTTGCGGACCGTGCCGATAGCACGATGGTGATTGAACAAGATATCGAGCTGACTTGTGAGGAGCCAATTCGTTTCAAGCCGTATTGATGTTCCCCTGTGCAAACGAAGATCCTGAATTATGAGATCGATAAAATGCTGGAGTGCGGAGCCATAGTACCGGATGAGAGTGACTATACATCCCCTCTAATATTGTTTCAAGTGCCGGGAAAAGCTCCGAGATCATGCAGCGTATATTTATTATTTTCTCACGACCTAAGTCATTTAAAACCTGTACTTTAGTCGGTCAAATATCGCGACTCTAATATAGAAAACTGCGCAAATGAGACGCTGGGGAGGTTGGTTTTAGCGGCTGCAGGGTCATCTTGCCTGTGGTCATAAAAACGTACCCAAATTTTCATGGCTGCAGAGTTGACCGGCTGCCAGTAGAGTGGACTCGGCCTCCTGCTTCTTCTGAATGGATGCCTCCTCGGCCAGTATTTGCCTCCGCATCGTGACGAGGTTGCAGTGATCACAGGTGCAGTAGCGGTATGGACACGTCCGCTTGTGCCCCTTGAGGACTACTCGCATGCCATGATTACGACAACGAGAGCACGTTTTGCCGGATCCAGCAACAGCTTGAGAGCTCATTTTGATATGTGGGCGTGACCTGCGATAAGAAACTTTATGTTCATTGCTTTAAAACGCCATCTCATACATATAAAATGCACATGACTTTGAGGTAGATGTAAAAAAATAGTATATGCAGTACTATCTAACAATTCAATTTATTAAATGCACTTCACTTTTAAAGAAAGGTGGTGAAATTAAAGCTGTAGTTAAAGCTTTGGTAAAGGCTCGCATTCAAGACTTAGTAAGCAAAGTGGGCGCATTGGCGCCCAGTACACATAAATCTGAGTTTTCTGCCGATCATCATGCATAACAAAATTTATTTCAGCATTGCCAATAAAAACAAGTAAAAGAGCTATGGTGGTTTCGTAGTGACGTTTAAGAAATCGTAAAGAACGCCCTTTCTGCACAGCGTTTCCAGACTCCACATTGACATACCGCGGGCTCAGTATAAGCACATATTTATAGTACCCAAGCCGGCCCTGTGTGCTAGATAGGAGGGATCTATATGAGCCCCAGAAATTATATGTACCATCCGTAGCATCCCGGTGAAGCACATTCAAGTGTATCAGACATTGACTTTCTGGGAATCTTGACAGATATATTTAATTTGGAACTGCATCGTAGCCTGTTTACTTCAAGAGGGAGGGGAGGGCGAACAGCAGTGACTGAGACAAAGGGGAAAAAGATTTTCAGTCATTGATATTTTGCTGTTCAGAAATGTTTATCAGTAGTTCTATGGCACTTGTGAGAGTCTGCGTCTGATAGGGTAAGCATGCATAGCAGTTGCTTTAGACCTGCTGAGCAGAGAGCAAGGTAGACTCTCATTCAAAGGCTTAACTCTAGAAATGAAAATACCAGGCCTGCGCAGAAGGTGCAGCACAGTGACAGCGAAAGCTAGAAAGCAGGCCTCTGAGAGCCTCTTCTAAACACTTCAACACGGCTTTCGCAAACATTTTTCTTGTGATACCCAGCTCGCCGAATTTACGCATGACTTACTTAATTCCATGGATAATAACCTTCAGACAGACGCCATTTTTCTGGATTTTGCAAAAGCCTTCGACCGCGTACCTCACAATCACCTGATTCACAAGCTAACTTCTCTTGGTATTCCTCCGAATTTATTAAGCTGGATTAAGCACTTTTTGACGGGACGCATGCAGTTCACGTCAGCTAATAACTGTCGATCAGCATTTGCTAAGGTAACATCCGGCGTGCCGCAAGGTGCCATTTTATCGCCCCTTCTGTTCCTCATCTACATTAATGACTTGCCGGCTATCATTAAATCTAATATCCGACTTTTCGCTGCGATTGCGTTATCTACACCGTCATCAATAGCCCTGCCGGTGCTAATAAGCTACAACGCGACCTCGACTCAATCGCTTCATGGTGCAATAAATGGCTCATGCCCCTAAACATAGATAAGTGCATATCATTATCATTTACCCGTAAGCGTGCCGTACTTGCTAACATATATTCTATTAAGGCCATGCCCATAGCTTCCGTATCATGCTACAAATATCTTGGCGTCCACTTGACTTCATCGCTATCCTGGATCACCCACATCGATTCCATCTGCTCTACAGCATCCCGTACACTCGGCTACCTTCGACGCAACCTGAAGTGCGCATCCTCCGACGTAAAAAAACTAGCTTTCATCACCTTCGTACGACCTAAACTTGAATATGCTTCAGTAATCTGGCATCCTTCACAAGCCTACCTAACAACTAAATTAGAGTCCATCCAAAATCGCGCAGCTCGCTTCATATTTTCGCAATACTCACACAAAACCAGCGTTACCGAGCTAAAACACTCTCTTTCCCTTCCAACTCTTGAATCCCACCGCTTGATCACCCGTCTATGCCTTCTGCACCGCTTCTACTATCATCCACGCTCAAGACATCAGTTGCTCCAATCTGCTCACAGAACTTCATCGCGCATAAATCACAGCCGGCCCATTGCACGCATAAATGGCCGGACGACAGCATTTATCACCTCATTTTTTCCTAATGCAATAGCCCTCTGGAATGCCTTACCAGATGACTCGGCTTCATGCGCCGACAGAGAAACGTTCCGCGCAAAACTGAGCGAACATTTTTTCAAGCCTCTCTCCTGATAATCTCAGCTACTTCGTGTTTATCGCCAATCGTTTTAGAATTGTACTCAGTTTTGCTCTGCAATTGTTTAACATATGTAAAGCATTGTGTATTCTTTTTTATCTTGTTCTAGTTCGTTCATGTGATTTCTGATTCCTGTCTCCTGTGTAAACTTATTTGCTTTTATTCATTTATTTATTTATTTACTTATCCTGTTGAATATTGTACCCTATCTTGTTACTTGTCCCCCCTTATGTAATGCCGTCGGGCCTTTAAGGGCGAAATAAATGAAATGAAATGAAATGAAAATAAACTCTCATTAGGTAACTGCTGCACGCACACTTACTTGATGCCCACTATGACATTAAAATTAAAAATTTTAGTGTAGTAGGCCGGCATTCGCTATGCTAGTTTGTGTCATTCTTCTGAGAAGCGTGGTATCGACTAAACTATTGCAAGGATTGTTGTACGAATGGTCCATGAAGTGGCTGACGACGATGAGGAATTAAGGCTGAAGCTGGTATAAGCCACAATTAATTGGGAAACAAGAAAAATTTTTGTAGTGGGTCGGAGATGGCCCACTCGTTACGCTATCTGCATTCTGTGGCGGCTGCTTGTTCTTTCGCTTATTTAAAACGCTTTGTAAGCCGGATTAACGCGATATCTTTCCCAACATCTTGCCTGCTTAAGGCAAGTTTGCCAACAAGTACCATTCGCCGGCGTGGTTCATTAGTATAATACTGGGTTGGCACGTAGCAGACCCAAGCTCGAGCCCCACTGTGTCATTAATACTAGGTTTTCTCCTGACTTCGCGCGCTGTGGTTACGGACAACGGCTGCAGCGGAAGACAACTACGGCGCTGCGCGAGATTCGAGTTTTACACCTGACAACAGCTTTCTCTCTAGAAATAATTTATACTTTTGAAGTTCTGCGGAAATTTCGGAGTCCCTTAGCAAGGCAAAGAATCTGATTTTTAGGTGCCCTGTGACTCTTCGAGGGTTTGAAATCCTCAAGGCTTTTGGGTTTGTGAACGCAAATAGCATGTCAAGGAGATCGGCATTGTGCCGGAAGTGTCACTCATATATCCTCAGCTCTGCATTAGTTTGGACCTTCAATGTTTCTATATGCATAACACTATAGAAGATCACCTAATGACCACTCCTTTGTAATTAAGTGCGAAGCGTTTCTTGGCGAGTTGCGGTGACCTTGAGCGTATCTATCTATCTATCTATCTATCTATCTATCTATCTATCTATCTATCTATCTATCTATCTATCTATCTATCTATCTATCTATCTATCTATCTATCTATCTATCTATCTATCTATCTATCTATCTATCTATCTATCTATCTATCTATCTATCTATCTATCTATCTATCTATCTATCTATCTATCTATCTATCTATCTATCTATCTATCTATCTATCTATCTATATGTCTGTCTGTCTGTCTATCTGTTTAGCCGCCTGCAACTTTTAGCTCTCCAGTATGTTTCCATAATGGACTTGTTGCGACATGAAAATCACGAAATATATGTAATGACTTTCATGATTTGCTTTTCATTGTCTTGCTGCTCCAATGGTAGTTTTGTTCACATGACATGTTGCAAAACTGGTATGGTATGACATAACTGCATGGCGAACATAAATGGCAGGCCCTAACGTTGTAATCATAACATGCATGTCATGTAAGTCATGACAGCACGCCATACGCTCAAGCCGGGCTCGCTGTCGTTTCGCTAGCTTCACATGTACCAAATTTGGTATTCCGGGGCATGAATAGATTACCAATGTATGTGACTCGTGCAAACATGACAGTTATGAGATGCGTATCATCTATCAACATGACTACATGCCATGCCCATCATGCGCTCGCAGCCGTTTCGCTAGCCTTACATATAGAAAATTTGATGTTACGGGACACGACTGGATGACGAAGGTATGTGACTGGTGCAAGTATTATAATCACGAGATGCATGTCATGAAACAACATGACTACATGCCACGCTCATAACGTGCGCATGACCGTTTCTCTAGCTTCACGTATACTAAAGTTCGTATTGCTTGCCGCGAACGGAAGACGAAGGTAAATGACATGTCCGAACATGATAATCATGACATAAGGGTGATGTAACAAGATAACTACATGCTACGCTCATAGTGCGCTTGCGGTGGTTTCACTACGTTCACATATATTAAATTTGGTATTACGTGACGTGAACTGAGGACGAACGTAAAAGATAAGTCCAAACATGATAATCATAACATGCGTGTCATGTAACAACATGACTACATACCACACTCATGATACACTCGCGGCCGTATTGCTAGCTTCACATATACCAAATTTGGTATTACGGGACGTGAATAGCTAACGAAGGTAATTGACACTTCCAAAGATGATAATCAGGACAAGCGTGTCATGTAAAATATGACTTCATGATACGCTCATAGCACGCTTGCGGCCGTTTTACTAGCTCCACATATAGCAAACTTGATATCACGTGGCGTGAGTAGACGACGAAGGTAAATCACACGTCCAAGCATGATAATCATGACATGGAAGTCATTTACGGCACAATAAATGTCCGCCTCATAACGTTGTGCTGGTTTTAGAGAGACATATCAACCTTTCAAATTAGTGCTTCGCATATCATCGATGCTCACTGTACGTGGGATCTACTAATTTTCGTAACGGCTGTTTCTCCCAAACGATCTCATTACCCATAGTATATCACTGTCAACGCGCACACGGCATGCAATTGTACGCTGTGAGCAAATTTTTCATCGCCGACCGTTTATCAAAGTGTAACATAACAATTATTTTAATGACACTCTTCGAAGAGGCATCGCGTTCAGTGTTAGGTCTATCAGCTCCTGCATGTTGCAAAAGAAAGCAATATTGCAACTGCACATCAGCGTGGGGCATAGATGTAAGGCTATGCGCGGTGTGTATGACGCAAACGCCGCTCAGCGTGAGATGGCATAGCCTGCTGGGACCGCCCAAGCACCTAATTTCGCGAATTCCTAGAGGATGCCACAATTACAAGTCACCCACACAGAAGAAGACTCTTACGTACCCGTTGAGCTGAGCTGTCTCAGCGTGTGACGAAATCGCCAACGGATCAATATTCTCTCAGACGATGCACGATTCGCGCTTAGGTGTATATATATATGGCGTTGCGCATGTTCTTCTGTTGGCAGCTGTTTTTTTTAGTGAAGATTATGAGAAGGGGGTAAGATCCCCTTGAGACCATCATCACGAGTCAAACCGTCCTCACGGACGTTATATATATAGCCACCATCGATTCCGTTCAGTTCCAGCTTTTGCCAAGGTTCTTCCAGGTACCGTTTCGAAGCAGCAGTCTTCGATAGGCGCCACAATGAAGTTCGTGGTAAGCATCTCTTGGCCCTCCAAGTTTAATTGTTTCGCATCTGCTTAGATTGCACAAACCTGGATATTTACGATGTAGACTTGTTTCTCGGTATGCAAAATCAGTAAGAATGACGCGCACTTCATAAGAGCAAATAACAACAGCACATAACTGGGACTGCACAAAACGTAAAGGCTAACTAACAATAAGACATCGCATTCGCCATCACTAGCAATAGCATGTCGGTAGGAAGTAATAGTATTCCAAGTGCATACAAGTGCTTCACGACACACTGCTTAGAATATGTCAAACAAGCAGTAAAGAGGCTCGCAAAAGTTGAGTTGAACTTGTCTTCTTAAATAATAATAGATGCGTGTTACTTGTTGATTTTTTAAATATGCATCGGTAGCGCGTTATATGCTGTAGAGCTTTACAACAGCGATGAATGCGTATGCACAGAAGGTGTAATAAAGGAATGCAGCCATCATTAGAGCAGTCGTTGGACCATGTATTTCGTTTATTCTACAAATTCCCAAAATTACACGAAAACACCACAATGATAGAATAAACATTTATTGTTCCGTAACAGCGTTCCCGAGCTCGTGAGATAGGGCTCACCCTATAAGTGGGAGGGTCCCTGCTTCCAGGAATCCTCGGACCACAATCGTCTTCCGGGCCCTCGCAACGAGTCCTTGTTGGTCGTATAGACGATCATGGGCTCCTACGTCTTGAGTAGAAGATTAATACGTGTGGTCATTGTGGGCTTGGTATTGACGCCTACGGGTGACCACGGTTACTCGAGTATGAGGTGCGGTAGTGTGTCTGGCACGTCGCATATAGGCCAGATGTAGGACGTATAATGTCGGGTAGATTCTATGCAGTAATATGCCGTACGTATACGTGTTGGTTTGCAGTCTTCGAAATGTTGTGGCCTCTTCTTTGGTCAGCCTAAGGTGAGGTGGTGGGTGCACCCTGTGAGGTGAGTAATAGTGTTGTAGTATGGCATTATATGTCATTGGTACGGTCTCTTCTTCTGAGGCAGCGCTGGCCAAACACGGGTTGAGCGAGATGCCCAGGGAAGTCCGGTTGACGCGAACGTGGGCCGCGGCGTGAACGCCTTCGTTTCCCTTGAGCGCTTCGTGCCCCGGAACATAACCAACGTAGGTGTAAGGAAGCGGAGTTTTGCTTTTTCTGAGAATTTTAAGACCTCCAGCGGTAATTGGGCCTCGCGTGGAATTTCGTACAGGGGATTCTGAATTTGTCAAGACTACGACCACGTCCTTACCAGTCGTAGTGGCAAGAGCAGTCGCTGCTTCCTTCGCAGCCTCGCAGCTCCGCCCCCGGACGGTGGCTTATGCCCGCTCTTTTTCTTTTGCGTTGACCACACTCATATAGCGTTGGCGTTTTTGCCCGGGTATTTCACCGCGTGGACCTAGGAATCCTGTGGATTATGCTGGTGTCTTGTGCGGATGATGTCGACTCGAGTGATTCGCTTGGCGTGATACTTTGGATTCATACTATGTGGCACGTGGGGGATTCTGAATGATTATCGGGCGTATGGCGGCATGTTCTCTTTGGGGTCTGAATCACAGATGTAGCGCTCGCCGTCACACAGGCGCTCAAGGACCGATCTGCCCATATTTATGATATAATAAACCACTAAGTAATGTTCGTTAGCCATAGAAACATTGATTGTAGGACGAAACATTCCGCAAGAACAGTAGTGCACTTTCATGAAATGAGTCGTGGGTTACGAAATAACGTAACTCCGATAGGTGTATCTGGGAAGGTACTGGTTGCTAGGCACGTTAGCACCTCTTTTTTCCCTTCTACATAGCTACAACTATAGTGCACCTAGGGAAAAACAAGTTCAATCTTGTTTTGACAAGATCATTTGTGGTTTGGTGAGCAACAAGTTTGATAAGTTTTTAGAAAAATATTTCATGTGAAACGTAACACAAGTACATGATAATTTAGGCTTTTGTAGAAAGGCTGTTCCTCCTATTACGAAGACAAGTCCAGTTGTCAAGACCTAGACACTATCGACAACGTCCAGTCAATGTTTTCTTTTTCAGCATTTGCGTTTATTTATAAAATACAAGCCTCGGTTTCTACCAAGTACTTGAGATAACAATATCTGGGGCTTTACGTCCGTAAATTATAATATGAATATTGCATATCACCGCCCAAGCACTCCGTACAAATGGTTAACCAGCGAAAGCTGAAATGTGCCGCCCCGGTATATAGCAGTGAGTTACACTCGACGGTGCACTAAAGTTCTTCCCATTTATTTGTTACATGTTCGCGCTTTATATTAGGGTTGGACAGGTACATTTGGCTTGGGTTTACCATGGTGTTTATTTCACATATAGCACATTGTGCCACGCATGATTATGGTCGTGGAGGAGTGTAATAGCGGTTAAGTACGTTTCGCAATGTGTTAATCATCGTAATTGTTCTAGATCCACAGCCGGTCACAGGCATCGCAGCCGAAGCCAAAGTGTCACTGTAGAAACTCCCGCCGAAAGCTGGCGTTCGCCCCGGTGAAAGCGCTCCCGCAATCATTTGACATCACAAGTTAACGCGGTGGCGTGGTTTGCAGGATCCGGCCGCCACCGGTGCTTGCATTCCCGTTCGCAATTTAGTGCGGCTTGCAAGGCTGCTGGATCATCGGTAAGCAGTTGCTTGCGACACTCAGCCTCCTGGGCCTGTTTTTGTGCCCGGACTGCACCATCGGCCCGGCGAATGCGAGTTCTCGCACGTTTCCACCATCAGTACCCTTCTAGAGTTGTCTGTGGCTTACCCTTGTGGAAGGTTTGAAAAGAAACTGTGCACGTGCTCGGCGCCTAACTGCGACCGCATGGACGACATCAGTCACAACGTAGACAATGTTGTGCGCGTGTGGGTACGAAGCTGAGAACGACGAAATCGATAGTGCTGCCAATGAAAACTATTCGTGAGATCGACGTCAAATAGTGTATCCTAGCCTTCTAGGGTGGTGTAGGAAAAGTTGTGACAAAAATTTTAAATAGTCAATATTTATTTCAATTTCGCTCCTTACAATCGAACGTATATGAGTAACTTTCAATTGGGTGCAAGGTGTGTGCTGCATAAATAGTTCTACGTTGCCAGCGTACTGAATAGCATTTTAAAAATAAATAGAAAAATCCTTAAGATGTCTAGATTTGCCCCAACCTGCAAGGAAACACGAGAACCTTAGTGGGACAAAACGAAAATGTGCGAAAAAAATTGACCCCGTAAATGCACGTTACACCACAAATATTGTCGAAAGACGATGGCCTTGCGTCTGGACAGACTGAAAAAAATGTTTAATTGATGTTCTGCGCAAGAAAATCGGTGAATGGTATTCTGGAGGCGCTGCGTTAGAGTGCCTCGAGCATGCAGCGGAGGTGAACGAGCACATCAAGTCACGTCACACGAGAGACATGAGCATTATCTGGCAGTTATCCTGAAAAACGGGGCGCAATGTTCAACAATTGGAGGCTAGACATGTTTTGATGTTTATTATTCACCTCTGTTTGCCGTTTTCATGCAGTACTGCTCAGGCGTTCCGTGGCTTTTAACTTCGTCCGTCGGGCTTTGTGTAGCAATGAATTCAAAACTGGTAGATTCCTATTTTCTTACTCCTGTTTTCTTTTCAGTTAGGGTACTGGAGAAACGTCGTTGAAACTCAATTTAAAGACGTGTTTTTGAATGACTTGGAGATTCCGTCAACTTTTATGAGTCTTTTGAGAACATCTTTGGAAACATGAAAAAACTTCGATGCAGTGGAAATGAATGAAGTGTTGTTCTGAACGGCATTCGGAGATTTTTCAGTTCGTTTTTCTCCTGCAGGAAGCTCTAGAAGATATCAGCTTGTATGTCAAAACCCTCCGAAACAATGAAATTTACATAATGAGTGTGAGTTAATGGTTCAAATAATATGACACACTCTAAGGCAATTCAACGTCTTTTTCTTGAGTTTTTATCTCTCACAAGCTAGAATTTGAAACAATATCCTCTTTGTTCCAAAACACCAAACTGAATAATGTTTTGGTGGTATGTAGCTCGTGGTCTAAAGTAACAAAAGAAATATTTACGTTGCTCTCCAGACGCCGGAGTTGCTTCATGCACGGATCTGAAAATGTCGCCTTGCAGAATTTCGCGTTCCTTCACAGGTCACGTAGTTTTTCTCGCGTGAACGCTGTGACCAATCATCAATTTTTACATATCAGAAGGTAGGCAAGGACCGTAACAAATAAAAGCAGTTTTTGTATGAACTAGCGAGGCCGGCAAAGTAAACAAATATCGTGTTTTGCCCCATGTCTCGTTTTACCCCACCCTAACCTACAGCTCTCACTGTAAAACACCGTAATATGGAGCTCTAGAAGTCTTCGCCATCTCGTTTTGCCCCGCATGCAATCAGCTCTCACTGTACATGGGCGTCCACTATTTCGCCTCCATCGAAATGTGTCTTGCATGGCCGAATCGAAACGGCGAACTTCTGGCCCACAGCGGGGCACCAATTTTTTACTTCTCCGCCACGGCGGACCCGAATACTTCACAGTGTACGAATCTCAAGTACAATTATTGCACAAAAAATCCAAATATTAGAATATATTTCTATAAGAAGGACATAGAGTGCCCTATACGTAAATTGCTCCAACGTTTACCAAGTCTAATCAATACATATAACGTATATATATGCTGTGTTACCACGGTATAGTCAGTTCTGAGAGGACGTGATATCGACCATGCGTAATAAAGTATAGTATTTTTGTTCATGCTACGTGTCATCCTTGATTATATAATAACGACTGTCTAATTTCCCGCAATGGGCCAGTCTGTGCTGACTTAGAGTATTACAACGTAGACAATACTGTTCCTCTACCTCGAGTTATTGTGCTACAACCATATGTCCATCAACCTTTGTGTTGATCATGTTATGCAGCCTTCCACTTCAGCTTCTATTTCGTAATGCGCAACAAAATAATAAACACACACTCACTCTAATAACTGGTAAGTGATGAAATTTTTTGTACGTTTCTGCCAGTATTTGTGTAGTAGAGCTGTGGTCCCTGGCGATGTAGACACAGATACGTTTTTGTTGTACAAATACACACACAGATATATTGTGGGCGTTTGTTACTTACATCGTTGTCATCCCTGCATGATCACAATCACCATCATCCGCTTGTCCTTTTGTCCTCATTGCCACTCTGTGTCATCATCATCGTCGGTGTACTGGCTCTGCCCGTTCGTTTTGCGAGGTCTTTCCTCAAATAAACGCTGACGCAACCAAGACTACAAGGACTTCGTTATATATATATATATATATATATATATATATATATATATATATATATATATATATATTTAGTGTGAAGTCTGACCGATTGGCAATGTTGTTCTTTAAAAATTTGAATAGTCTTATTCATCAATTCTTGATGAGTCACAAGTACTCCTTTCAAAATTTCTCTTCTAATGACGCCTTCATTATTCAATTTCCGCAACTATGATAACACGTGTATGGATGGGGAACAATTGAAGGCGTTGACGTTATTCCAAAAATTTTATAACACTGTGTGATTGGTTCTAGAGTTGACGTTCTCTTCACCAATGAAGCCATAATATAGCCTCCGCGAGGTTGCATCACTCAACGAATAAAAAAAGGGGGCTCTGCGGGAGGCCCCACAACTATATTTATAGAACGTTACCGGTTGTACCACGGATGTGTTTGTTTCTCGCTTCCCTCAAACCAGAGTGCCACGCTCGACCCATTTTATGTTAATGCTGAAAATTACAAGTTATAATTTCTACTTCATAAGATGCTGAAAAGTATTCATGAAAAAATATTGCTGTAACATGAGTTGGTAATCAAGTCGAGGTCACCATATACACGCCATCCAGACTAAGGAACATGGTACGAAATTCCCGCGTCGACACCTGCGATAATTTTGGTTGCCTCCTCAGCGGAGCTATATGGAATGACACAATTTTTTTCGAGGCGCCAACCGGCAGTCACTCACTGGCTTTGTTTGATGTTGTTTTGTGAGCACGAGCTTCCTTGTTTGCTTGAGATAACGATAGTCGCATGCTGATGTATGAAGCGGAAGAATACCTTCAGACAACTGTCATGTAGTTGTTTCCAATAACGGGGAATTGGGAGTACTAATCAGAAATAGTGATTTTTCTATTGACAGTAGAAGAAAACAGCGCATCCAATTTTTTTGTTTCCCATTTCAATGTGAGGTTTCACAGAAACTCTCTGGGCGGATGGGTGCAACTAACTCATTGAACATGGATACCTCATCTAGATATTTGAGTCATCCGAGAACCATTTTCTGCTAAACAAACCAGCCATCACACTGAATACCACATAAAATTCAGCAAATTTTGACTGTACAAGGAATCATTGCAGGCAAGTGATCATGTTCTTTATCATCTCAACCAGGTAGGGCATAGCCACCATTGAGAGACGTTATTTTCCCTATTGATTTGCCATACAATGTTGAACGTAGAACTCTTTCAGCGACTGCAATATTTAGTACAACTTTAATTTGGGTCCCCAATTTCTTTTCATTCAAGGCTCTCTTGTTTATGCTCTGCCTGATGACTGTTGGCGCAATGGCCACATTCTTTCTCGGATATGGCTTGAATGGATACACTGGACTTGGCCTCGGACTTGGTTCTGGTGGTGGCTACGGAGGATATGGTGGCTACGGTGGCTACAGTGGCTATGGAGGCTACGGCAGCTACGGTGGATACACTGGCTACCCGAGCTATGTCGTCTACCCTTCTTATGGAGGTTACCGGCGATACGGGGGATATGGATACTATGGATGATTAGAAGAGGCCCTACAACTATGTCAATTTAGTGAATGGTGGCTATACATTGAAATGAATGAAACTCCAAAAAATAAATTATGTTAAAAAGTATGGCCTGTGTGCTCGTAACTTGCAGATCCAGAAAATATTTTTTGTTTCTTATGAGCCCAAGCCTTCTTGCACGGGCCATCTTCACTCCTGTTTAGTTGGAAAATAGCATAGATCGTATTGACCATGAAAGTTTGCTTACGTTATACAGAAAAGGAGCTACGTTTGTCAGATATCACTGTTTCTTTTTACACTTCATCTAGCTTTAAATACTGAGCAACTAATTCTATCGTGAATGAGAAAGTTTAAAACTGCAGTTTGACAAACTGATGCCCTTACAATTATGCAAACATTGCAAATGCAGGAGTCTTCCCAGAATGCAGGAGGGAAAAATATTTTTGTTTCAATCTTCCTGAGTATATATAGACGAAGCGGTGGAGACGGTCTGCGTAATCTGGCATCAATGAGAGGCTCTTCGAAACTACGTTCTTCAAGTTATTTCAGACGAAATTTTGTAAAACTGCTCCCCTGCTCACCGATTACAGGAAACAGAAATAGAGTACAACATAGTAGTAGAACTCAATTAGGTTGAACATTATGCCGTGACTATAATCATTACTTTCAGCAATGTCGACATGTTGTGTCTATGAGTCCCGAGGAAAAAGAGACAGTTCATTTGATTGTGGAAACGCAATGATATAGCCATTTCTGTAAAATTGGAGGCCTAAAAAAGTACTTTCGAGAAGTGGACATAAAACTTCGGAGTAATCGGACAGTGTACACAAACTCTCAATTAGGTCTGCAAGAGCACGTACTATAATATTTAAGGTTTATGAATATTTTATATCTCAAGCAGATAACTCTTCAAATACAAACGTTTATACGAACTAGAATTGAGACGCGTTAATTATACGACGTACTCTAGCGCAAATGTTCCTTCAGCATGTTAAGTGCACAACGGCTCATTTATGGTTTTCATTACAAAAATATTGCTTATGGCCCCCTTGTTTTTCCTGGTGTATTTACAACACGCAATTCTATTCTCAAGAAATACCTGCAGCACGTCTGAAACAGCGAAAACATAATGTAGTTTGAAAAAGTGGCATCGACAGCGCAGTAATCAAACAGTGAAATGCCTTTTGTGAGGTAAAGTCAAAAGTTGTAGAAAGATGTAATAAAGCGAAGAAGGTCTGACTTTTTTATAATCTGTCAATTTTGATTAAATGAGTGTCCAATTTACCATGTTATTGCTCCTTAGCATGGCTTTAGCGGCCCAATTGTAGATGGTAAAATCATTCGTAAATTTTAACTGGTAAAATCACTATACAACTTGCTTCCATTATTCCACGCGCATGAAGTATGCCTCATGTAGGCAGCCCATGTTGCTAGTCAGCTAATGACTTTTGGTGCAAAAGTTGTCTTTTAGTTGGTATTCAGCGAAGGCTACAAGGTTTTTAGGAAGAAGATACCTCCATGATAGCAGCTTACGCACAAGTGTATGCTCCAGCGGCTTTTACGGATTAGCCAGCATAGTGATTGTGCTGGTCGAATTTCGAAACCAGGCACCATGTGTGCTCTCGTCATAAAGTTGGTTACGAAAGACTTCCAAACCACAGCTGCTGGTGTGCTGTGCTTGCGATCACTATGTAAAACAAAGTTCCCCACAAGAGGCTTCCACAGGCTCGGTTTATGGCTTAGACAGGTATGCAATAAAGAACGCACAGAATGAATTATCTGACAAGTGGTTAGGCTTACTGACACAGAGACCAGCAAGGCCGTGCTCCATTTTGCGCTTTATGAGAACAAAGTCTGAATAGAAATTCTTTTCCCCCACCTAGATATAGCAGGAAGCGAGAAAGAAAATGACAAAATAAAATTCGGCATATCTGAGACGTGGTGGCAGCCAATTTCATGCGATGCATGTAAGCGAGTTCCAGCTTATGCCGTTATTTCCTGCTTTTCGGCAAGCGTCTTAAGCAAGCGTCTTTGTGTAAATTAGGTCGTTATGCGCATGCCGTGGTTTTGTTAGGCACGCTGATCGTAAATGTTTCTTTATTTAAGTTGTATTGCCCGATGTAGCACTAATGCTAATGCACCAGTTTCATTGTTGCGCAGTTCAGGCTATGGTGGATGAAGCGAATATTCACAGTAGTGGTCCCAAGTGTTTTTGCGGAACGCTTATGAACTATAGATTCCGGAGTCATACAACATATTCATATAAATGCGGATAGGCGACACTACAGCCACAGTGGGATCTATCTTAGCACGATGCCTGCTCAGGGCCTTTTCGAAAGTGGCAAAAGCACTGCTGTGGCTCTGTTGTAGAGGCATTATTTTGATGCAAAATGCCTGGGTTTCATTTCGGACTGAGCCATGAGTTTTATTACATGCTGTCGCCGGATATTTAATCCACTAACAAAGCCACCATGCTGCAACCATGTTTTTTTGCGACATTGGTTAAGATTACCAAAGTCTGCGTTGCTATGCAATGGGAATCAACGGCGGCTTTGCCAAAAATTATGGGGCGTGGTACGGAGGTGTATGACATACCACACGTTCCTGGTAAAAAGCATTCGATTATGTGTGCGACAAATAAAGCGATTCATATCCCCACCTGTGATTTGCGCGCATCACATGCTCAACACCTCGTGGGCCGAGTTTGGCATATAGTAAGTTAGGCTCCCGAGCATGAAAGCACCAAGACGTGGTGGCTTGGCAGATACAGAATAGGGCGAATGGCCTTCAGTTTGCTAAGAAACACATGGAGAACAAGAACAACCAGAGAGAAGGCAGGGAGGTTAACCAGGCACATGCCTGGTTTGCTACCCTTCGCTGGGGAATAGGAAGTAGGAACATAAAGATGAAAGAGAGAGAGGAAATAGAAGAGAAAGCAACTAAAAAGGATTGTCAGTCAAGGGCTGTCGCGTATGCAGCGGTGGCACTACACAAAAGTTAAACATGTTCTCATAGGCCTGTAGTCCTCAAAAAGCACAAGACGGCTTTGACTGCCTTTTGAGCCGATGAAAGACGAGGACGGTGCTCCAGTAGCATCTGCATAGAAAGTGGTGATCGTCCAATTGTCGCAATTAGTCAGAAAGATTCTATTTTTCGAGGCAAATTGAGGGCAACAACAGCAGATGGTCGATGTCTTTTTCGGTACCGCGGACGTCGCATTCCGCATGGTCGGTCAATCCAATAAGGGTTGTACACGCTTTTGTGAAGGCAACCCCCAACCAAAGGTGATAAAGAAGCGAAGCTTCACGTCGACGAAGTCCGAATGGAGGTTGAAGGTCCAGTCGAGGGTTTATTTGGTAGAGTCTCGTATGCCATATGCTTGGGGTGTTCCACTCAAACAGACAAAGGCTACGTACCAGGTGAATAAGTTGCTTCGCAGCGTCTGTCCTTGACAAACGGATTAGAAGGGTGTGCTCTTCTTGGTGGGATGTGCGAGCGGCTTTGTCTGTGGAATCATTGGTACTGATCCCACAATGACCAGGTACCCACTGAAAATTGACCTCGTGGCCTGTTTCTGTGACGTGGTGAAGGAGCTTGACAACCTCGTATGTTAACTGCTCGTGGTAAACTCGTCGAAGGACTGACTGCATGCTCTTTACGGCCGGTTTCGAGTCAGGAAACACAGTCCATTTTCTGTGTTTCTGAGATTTGATGTACTCTAGGGTGCCAGTCAAAGCCGCAAGTTCTGCCGCCGTAGACGTAGTGACATGTGACAGCTTGATTCGCAGAGTGATTCCTCTAACGAAAATCACCACCATACCTCTAGAACTAGACGCTGTGGTTGAACCATTGGTGTATATGTGCAAGTGGTTAATGTACATTTCGTGCAAGATTGCAAACTCAATTGCTTTAGGACTGAGGAAGGCAAATTTGATTTTTTTCTGTATTTCCTGAATATAAAGATGTACTTGCGGAAGTATCAGGCACCACGGAGGATACACCAATTTCTCCGCAGGTGTAAAACATGATGTAAAGAATGCACGATGCGCAAAGACATTTACGCATCGTTTCAATGGTGATGTGCGTCATGATCGAGTAGTCCTGTGCAATAGCAATAGTTTCAGCTGTTGAAGCACAGCGGGGTAAACCAAGGCGTATCCTAAGAGCCTGGGCTTGAACATTTTGAAGTATGCGCAGGTTAGCTTTGCACGTTTTAGATAAAACAGGTAGGCTGTACCGCAGAAATTCAACAATTCGTGCCTTGTACAGCTGTCATACAGACTCGACGGACACTCCCAACTTTTTCCGGCAAAAAACATCAACAAGTGAAAAATGGTGGTCAGCCGCTTTTTCACGTAGTTTACTTGTGGGGTACTAGACTGGTTTAGGTCGATTAAGACTCCCAAGAACCTGTGACTCCTGCTGTATGACACCAATTGCCCGTTATTCGATATGCCGTAAGCGGACATGGGCTTTCAGGTGAAAGCCACGACTGCACACTTTCCACTTGCGATTTCGAAAGCTTGTTTACGTAGGAGGTGCGATGTCACCGATGCTGCCTTCTGAAGTAGAGCGCAAAGTTGAGGTCGAGTCAAAGCTGATGTCCACACACAGATGTCATCAGAATAAATTAAAAGTCGTACGCTGCTTGGTTGCTTGCTAACTAGTCTTTTGAGTTGTATGTTGAACAAAGCCGGGCTTAGCACTCCACCTTGTGGACTCCCTCGGCTACAGTAGTATACTAGGGTGTCGGACCATACTCTGTCTGCACGTGAAATGACCTATTCTGAAGGTACCTCTGAACCCTCATATATCTCTTGCCACCAAGTCCTACTCCTTCTAATGCGCTGCGAATGGCTTCGTAGGTGACATTGTCATAAGCCCCTTTAACGTCAAGAAGCAGAGCAGCAGATAACCATTTGCAGGCCTTCTGGTGCTCTACATATGTGACCAAGCCATTGTGACCTACATATGTGACCAAATACACTGTAATTTAATGAGCGCCGGCGTCTGATTCAGGACATGGCAACTGGATATATTTCGTAGAGCTCTAAATTAATTTCAGTAGGGCTAAAATCATTATTTTCAAAATGTTTCCCACACAGCTTGCGAGGACGATCTGGCGGTAAGAAAAAATGTTCAAAGCTGACTTGCCGGCTTTGAGAAGTGGGATCAGGTGACTTCACTTCCATTCCTGTGGAACCATGCCAGTTTGCCAGGAGTCGTTGTACAGCAGCAAGAGTGCCTTCCGAGCTTGATCTCCTAGGTGACAAAGAGCGCGGTAGGTGATGCCGTCAGGTTCTGGCGCTGAAGAACGTCTACACAAGGCAAGCACAGTCTTTATTTCTTCCATTGAAAACGAACACTTCATTCGGGGATCACGTGAGGATAATGAACAGTCGGGTGTCTTCGTCTCACTATAATTAGCCATGCAGGCAATCCTTCAACGGAAAGATCCTGCGGCGCCAATCTCTTCGCAGCGTAAGTGAAGTGCCAGTAATTTCAATAGGTAGCGCTGAGCAATGGTTGTACGATGACCACGGACAGTTCTCCAGATTAGTGACAGAGGCTTTTTGGGATCCAAAAACTAGCAAAAAATACCCATCGTCGCTATTGCAACTTGTTCATGTGAGGCTGTACTTTCTTTTGTGTGCGTATTACCACTCTCAGATCATCAAATGACTTCGTGTGTCTATAACGTTGTTCTGCACGACGACGAATCACTCGGAGTTGCTCGAGTTAATGTCCATATCGCCGCGAGATGAGCTCACTGGAAGCGAACGCGCGGTAGACTGTAGGGCACTCTTCATTGCGTCCTCTAGGTTGAAGGGTCAGTCACCAACACAGTCTTTCATGATTAACTTGTATATTTGCCAATCGGTGCACTGAACGGCTCTGGAGAACTTGAGACTTGGAAAGCCGTCAATCTTCAGGTAGGTTGGGATGTGGTCACTAGCTCTTGTTTCCAAAGCCGAAAACCAGTGCATTCTTCTGGCAAGCGAGCATGAGACGAAAGTGAGGTCCAGGCACCTGCTTCAGGCCAATCCAGGCGGATAAGTAGGGCTGCCAGCATTCACGAAGATACGTTCACAACAAGAAGCGAAATACACTAGCTGTATACCTCTAGTGTTTGCCCTTGAGCTTCCCCATAAGTGGTGGTGGGCATTTAAGTTGACAGTTATCACCCATGGCTGAAGAGTTGAATTCTAAATTCCGTCCAAACGCTCGTAGTCTAGACGATTTGATGGGTAAGTAGGCTCCGATCACTGTGAATGTGGTATTCCTGTTTTTTACTGTTAGGCAACCGTACTGGTTTCCTTCATCAGGGGGTACAGGGTGATGAACATAAGTTAGGTCGTACAATATGAACACAGCAACTTTTCTGCGCTCTCCGTGGGTAGAAGACACAAAGCACTCATATCCAGACAGTCTGATGTGAGCTGACAGATTCGGTTGACAAATCACAATTATGGAGAACTGGTTTATGAATACATATTGCCGGAAGTCGGACATGTGCGCCCTCAGTCCTCTGGAATTTCACTGAAAAACAGATGCGTTCTTGACCTCCTCCCGAAAGGATAACCTGTCAAGACTCATACTTTTACGCTAGAGCTGCAATTACTGGACTCAAAGTACCTAGCACCTGCAGTGCACTCTGTGCTGACGGGTTGTTCATGTTGCTTAGGAGCATGCGCATTGCGCTAATCAGGGTCTGCAACATGTTAATGACCTGGCGGTCCTCAGTTGTCTTTGCATCAGTTGTTTGTGAGGGCATCGAGGTTTACGGGATTTGATGCGCCTCTGAGTCAGGCTCTGTTTCTAGAAGGGAAGGCTACTCTTCACGTGGGGGGACTGTTTGCCCTGATTTTGTTTTCGGTGTGTCCGTCTGCGCAGAGCTTGATGATGGCTGGCCAGTTGTTTTTGTGGGAAATGGCGTGTCTCTGTTGACAAATGTCACGTTTCGTGATGATGATCTGTGGTGATGCCGACGTCACCTGACAGTAGCAGCAGCTTCTCTCGGCGTTGAATTGTCATGCACTTTGCATTTCAGCTCCGCGCACTTATTTCGCACTCGCGGGCCATCTTTAGACAATAATTTATGAGCGCCGTGGCAGTTGAAGCATTTGAACGCAGTTGCGCGGCTGGTGTCTTCTGAATGAGGTTCGGCACACCGCGGGCACACGACATTGCTGGTACATACTCCTTTGACATGTCCCATCTTGAAGCATCTGAAGCAAAGTAGGGGCTTCCGTATGTATGGACGGACCTGATGGCGAACGTGACCAACTTTGACGTGTGGGGGAAGACTGTCTCCCTCAAAAACAATCTTCAGGCATCGTGACTGACCAAGCCTTGTGATGTGCTTGATGAGGATGTCGTCTGTAGTTGGCTTTATCAAGATTGGGAAATAGTCAGCGGGAATGGAAATGTCCACGTCATAAATGACGCCAACACTGCCCTTACAGTCAGTGGGGATCACTGATTTAACTGTGACTCTGTCGATTTCCGAGATGTTCTGTAGGCTTTGCAGCGCACTACGGTGTAGAGCATCAACTGCCAGAATATTCTTCCGTGAGTTGATCCTGACGTCTTCAATCTCAATTGTAGCGAGACCTTGGAGATATGCGGAGAGGACTTGCCCGTTAAGCCGCCGTAGGTTGGCTGAAGGGTTCACGGCCATGAAGAGTATATAGTGTGCGGCCAACACTGCGGGGTAGCCTGCACGGTGGATAAACTCGCCGTCGACGATGTTCGTAGCAGTCTCCATTTTACATTGCGGCTCATGACAACTGTGTAGTCGTCATATCATGACTCGCAGCCATTTGATTAGAACTCTGTTACCTCGCTGTCTGTGCCGCTTGAGGTGGTCGCACGTTTTCTAGCCACTGCCAGACGTAGTGGTTGTCCACTGCGAAGATCCTGAGAGGCTTTTTCATCCATTCTCGCAAGGAGAGTATTGAAAAATGAAAAACGCTTGAGCATCCCTTTCAAAAGTATTGCGATACCGTAATCCGCCCTCGGGCGCATCACTTTCACGTTTTAAACTGGGTCATTCCACGCCTACTGTCCCAACATTGGCACTCGACCACATGCGATTATCTTGAAAAAATCAGAACTATCTAAAAGTGTTCATAAAGTGTTCCCTCAAAATATTTCTTGCGAAAAGATATTTTTTGCAAAAAACATTTACACTACCTCAATGCCTTATGAACTTTTTCGGGAAGCTAGAAACTACATAGCTTGTAAAACACATTGTTGAAAATGCTGCTGAAACAAGGTTAGATACCCAGCTCCCGTAGGCTGCACACCAGCGGAACGGGTGGTGTGCAGCCTGGCGTATTGCGCTCTCTTCTGTGCCTCCACAGTATCTTTCGGCGTGTTATGCATGCCGACACGAGGCGATCTGTGCGAACCTGTGTACATTACGACTCCTAAGAGAGAGCTCTGTTGACGGCCTTTTTCATTAACACATTACGCTTATCATGCTCCGACCTCTGCCAATTAGGCATGGCTGTGATAGTGATAAATTACTATACACAATGGAATAATTGCCTGCTGATTGTGCTCCACATCATTACTAAAGAAAACCTTCGACGCAAAACTTTTGGTCTGTCTGTCTGTCTGCACATTTGTCTGTTTGTCTGCCCCTAACATTACCTTAAACGGCACCAGACGATACACCAAGCGGCCGACCCCATACCTGGCGCTCACCAATATTGCTCAAGATTCAGCGTTCATACTTGTGCAATTGTCAATAAAAGCAATTATTGCGCCTATCTGAGTCAATATAACAACGCATCAGTATTCTGTAGGTGTGTCTTTTTACTAGAGAAGGCATACAAAAGTAATTCTAAAGACCGTAGCGCTTACCACGCTGTGCTGACGATGCAACGCTTGCATGAAAAGGCAAGTGCTTCACACGCTTTGCTAAGACGACATGGTGGTAGCACCTAGCCGTTGCCTTGCGTTCTACACCTTTTCGCCTCTGAGACAGGCGCGCACACCGCGCGCTTCATTTTCCAAGGTAACTGCCAGATAGCATTCATGTCTCACGTGTAACGTGACTTGATACGCTCATTCGCCTCCGCTGCACACTCGAGGCACTCTAATGCAGCGCCTCCAAAATAGCATTCACCGATTTTCTTGCGCAGAACATCAAATAAACGTTTTGTTCACTCTCTTCTGACGCAAGACTAGTGTCTTTCGACAATGTTTACAGTGTAACATGCACATACGGGGCCAATTTTTTTTTCTTCCGTCTCGTGGTTTGACTCCACGGTTATTAACTGTCCTAAGTAGACGTAGTCTCTTCCTTAACCATCTCAAGTTCCTTACTGCGTATAGCTAAGCATTGTTGCCCTAATTGTCTTGTTTAAGAGTGACCACCCCATAAAGGCGTTAGTCCCGGGTTCAAACCTCAGACCATGACGAATTTTCAGCAACAAGCTTTTCTTTCTCATAAACGTTTATAAACTTTCCCGTGGCTTCGTGATACAAGTGGGTAGCTGTCTTTTTTTCTTTCTTTTTTTCTTCCGATACTGCTGCGAATGACTATAACTTTATGAATATTATATTTCAGGCCAACAGTTCTGCTTTCCTTGTCCAAGTGAGTAACAAGGAGATGCGATTCGTCCCCTGAATAACTCATGAATGCAATTTCGTGAGAGTATCGCAGGTTACTAAGGTACTACCCATTAACTCCTACTGACTGTGCTCCTATTCCTAACTTTTCCCAATGTACAGGTTGGGAAACGCCATGACAGCACGTCGTGAAAAGCCTTTAGCAGATTGTGTCTCGCTGTCCACCACATTTCTTTACGGGAATTTCGCCACTTTCTTCATGGAGGACTGTAAAGGCTTTAAAACCTCTGTAAATTACTTCCAGTATTTTTATATATGGTTTATTAACATCCAGAATCCGCAGTGTCTGCATGACTGCTGATCAAATCAAATACCGTCGAGTAATATTTGAAGGATTTTTATAGAGGTTGCTTATAATCCACGCACTGACCACCTTATTTATAATAAGTATCAGTATAAAATTTTGATGGTATAATACTATAACTTGATTGATATGAAACATCATCACCGCATGCATGTAAAGACAGATCGTAAACTGAAGATTGTTAGATAGGTGAACTTTAATGGCGCAAGAGCGACATTGTGTGTGACGTGCCCGTAATCGAAATATCTCGAAAGAAGGATCAAATGGATGAAATCATCGAAGCTTAGTTAAGAACATAAATTAGCAAGTTCTGGGGGAATAGCTCAAGATAAGCTTGATAATAACGATACTACTAGATCAGTTTCACGTACCTAAATTACGATTTGATTACGAGGCAGACCCCATATCGGGGTCCCGCCCTTATTTTCGGCCTTCAACCACCCGCTAATTAAGAAAGTTTTTAAGGGACGCACCTTAGTGTTATCTCGTAGTAGGGTGTGTAGAAAACAGATTGAAGATGAAGCTTGGAGGCGAGAAAGAAGAAGTGGCCAGGGGCACGCTCCGTATATATATATATATTTTTTATTCTATTCTGTCAACAATAAACCGAAGCCCTATCGGTTCTGCGGTCTCTCTGGTCCTTCTGAAACATGGTGCCGTGACCAGGATATCTGAGGACAGACGCACAGACTTCAGCCCCATTCGCAACAACGGGTTGAAGAACGAAGCAGCGGCGTCTGGCTCAAGGACGAACCGTCGAAGTAAGGACCACAACCGACGACTGTTGGCGACACACATAAGCAGGCAAGAGCTCTTTCAACATGTTTTAAGCATGAATAAAGAGGTCCTATCAAAGAAGCAGAAGACGCTTCGAGCAAATGTGACAACGCTTACGAGCAAAAGTCAGAAGAAGATAGAAGAAGACGCCGATCGAGCGCAACTTACGACGCTTCTTAACTAGATGAAGAGCGTGTCACAGACGCTAAGTCAAGTTAACGAACAGATTAAAACGTTCATTGCAGAAGACGACGCGGAGGCAGAATTTGACAGTTTTGCATTATGAGATGAAGGTCGTCACTGCAGCGACAAAAATAGAGGAGCAATTACGCGAGTTACAACAAGCAACGCAACTGACGACGAGAATAGTCACAGAACAGGCGATCTCAGTGCAAGGTACTAACCAAATCTCGGAGACGCAAGAGCTTGTTAAGTTGCCACGTCTTTAGATGATCAAGTTTGATGGAAAGAAACAGCATAACCAAGGTTTTAGCATCAGTTCGAGACATCGATGCATAACAGAGTGAACAGGCCGAAGAATCAAACATTTAATTACCTTCTGGCGTCTCTGAGCTGGGAGGCTGCGTCCTTCATAGAAGGTTTGCAGTTTTCTGATCAGAATTACGAGCATGCAGCTGCTCTTTTGAAAAAAACATTCGGACGACAAGGTCATTTAGGAGAGACCTGCATAAAAGAGCTAGCAAACGTAGAAGCAGTGAAGAGTCCTAAAGATGTGGATAAGTTGAAGAAACTTTTCCAAACGCTGCAAGTGAACACACGAGCATTGCAGTCGTTAGGAGTGGAAATTTATAGTTATGCCACAGTGATAGCTCCTGTTGTAAAATCTGCGCTACCGGTGGATATGAGGATTGAGATGAAGATGGAGGAGATAGAGAAAGCTTACAACAGACCAGTAACTACGGAATTGGACTCAGCGTCAAGAGAGAGCACGAGCGATTTGAAAGAAGTTATGGAGTTTTCAAAGATATATACACGCAGCAGAGAAGCAACTCGAGTGGAAAAATACCGCACAGTATGAGGCGGACTAGAACATCCACGCTTCAAAGCACCCCGATTAAAAAATGCATGTTTTGTGAGATGCCTGACACTACACGGAAGATTGCAGAATAAGCATTACTATTCAACTGAAGAAAGAAGCCTTGCGATGGGAGCGAAGATGCTTCAGATGCACCAGAACTCACCACACGGTGAAGATATGCCGCGCTAATGTACGCTGAAAAACATGCAAGGGAAGGCACGCGACATCCATGTGTCGACCACGTACGCCTGCAGGAAAGTCAGCACAGCAGCAAAGTGGTGATGATGTTGAGCAAGTGCGTAAAAGCGTGCAACCTGACTGGCTAGAGAACAGCAAGTCCTGCAACGTGCACGCGCAGCAGTCTGGTGAAAACAAGTGCATACTACTGCAGACAGCCTTTCCGTGAACGGAGGGAGAAGACAGTGGATGCTATGCGTGGATTATGCTGGACAATAGGAGCCAGAGAACATTCACTCTCAAAAAACTGTCAAGAAAACTAGCGTGCAAGGTAAAAAGATTCGAAAGTATTACAGTAGGATCATTTGTAGGAGGAGAGATGGAACTAGACACAAAGTCGTCGAGGTCAGCATGAGGAAGGACCCCACATCGAAGCCAGTCAGGATTGAGGCGCTGGAGATAGAAGTTATATCCTGGGACGTCCTACCATCGCCACCATTGACAATACACGAAAGAGCAAGATCGATAGGAATTCATTTGGCTTATGACAGTGAGAAGACGGACAAAGAAAGAAAAAATATGGAAACATCGATAATAATTGGAGCAGTTTATTACTGGACCATAGTCACTGGTCGCATTCGCGAGATTCGTCCATAAGTAATTGCAAGGAAAACGATGTTGGGATGGACGGTCCAAGGTCCTGCAGGACTACATTGTGTGCGAATGAAATCATCGACTGCTATGGTACTCAAGGTCAGTGCCAAGTCGGACACAACTGTGGATGAACAGCAGAGATTCTGGGGCTTGGAAAACATGGGCATCAAGGAGAAACCAGCAACAAAGATGAGCGATGAACATGTTGTAGAGTACGTCCGACAAACAATAAAGTTTAAGGCAGGAAGATACTAAGTGCGGCTACCATGGAAGGAAAACGTAACATTGGGCGACAACACCAACAGTGCAGAGAAGAGGCTTATCCAGGTGACAAGGAGGAGGAATAAATGAGGAAGGACAGGGAGGTTAGCCAGTTCTCAGACCGGCTGGCTACCCTGTACTGGGGAAGGGGGTAAGGGGGATAAAAGATGAGAGAAAAGAGACGTTGTAAAAAAAAAAGGAGAGAAGGTCATCAGACGATCCACGACGCTGTTTACAGTCTGTCTCTAAGACCACTTGCCCGTAGAAAGCGCAACAACGCTCTCAATGCCTTGCGTGCAGAGGACGGTCTCGGCCAGTGTCCTAATACCCTTTCTTCCGACAATTGGCGATTGTCTATTCTATCTAAAGCTTTTGACAGTTCTTTTCTTGGCACGCTGAAGCGGGGACACTCGCAGAGAAGATGGGAGAAAGTCTCTGCGCAGCCACAGTTGTCACATGTCGGGCTTCTGGCCATTCCGATTCGAAACGAATAAGCATTCGTAAAGGCCACCCCAATCCACAGACGGCACAAAAGTGTCTCCTCTGCTCTGGTTATTCCTGATGGAAGACGGAGCTGTAGGTGTGGGTCCAAATTATGAAGGCGGGCGTTGGTGAATGCCGGTGAATTCCACTGAGCGAGTGTCAGTTCTCGTGCAAGTGATCGAAGCCTTGCAGCGGCGTCCGTTCTTGATAATGGTATAGCTACACAAGGGGCATCGTCATGAGCAGTTCGGGCTGCTTCATCTGCACGGTCGTTTCCATCAATGCTGCAGTGGCCTGGTATCCATTGATATGCTATGTCATGTTGTTTCTCTATAGCCCGGTGATGGAGCAGTCGTATTTCAGCAATTAGCTGTTCGTTTGGTCCATGGCGATATGGCGAGGCAATTCCCTGGAGAGCTGCTTTGGAGTCGGAGAATATTGACCATGTCTGTTGCGGTTCTTCAACTAGGAACTCCAGAGCGGCACGAATGGCGGCGAGTTCTGCCGCCGTGGATGATGTCAGATGCGAGGTCCTGAACTTTATCGTGATGGATTTCTCCGGAATTACCACTGCGCCTGTTGAACTTGTTGAAGTGACCGACCCATCTGTGTAAATGTGAATCCGTCCACTGTGTTTCTCATGCAGAAACAGTAATGTTGTTTGTTTTAGGGTCAAATTTGACAAATTTTTCTTCTTTTGCATTCCGGGGATGGTTATCAGGGCTTCCAGTGGATGTAGACACCACAATGGTAACGACGGTCTTGCTGCGTGCGTGAAGTTCGTGGGAATCACCGTGCGATGTGGGGCAATAATAGAGCAGAACGCAGAGCATGGCCTGGAAAGTGGAAGGGAGGCAAGGTGATGCGATTGAATCCGGGTGGCATGTCTTATGTGCGTTCTTAAAGCATCGACACGAATGTAGGTTGTGATAGGGTGTTCATGTGCGATTGCGACAGTCGCTGCTGAGGATGCGCATCTCGGCAGCCCGAGGCATATTCTCAGTGCGTGAGCTTGTAATGACTGGAGAACGTGAACGTTTGTTATGCGGGCCTTGCCAAGCACAGGTAGGCTGTAGCGCATGAAGCCAAGAAAAAGTGCTGCATACAGTTGAAGCATGGCTCGTACCGATGCACCCCATGATTTTCCCGCAAGAAACCTTAGGACGTGGGTGATCATGGTCAGTTTCTTCTTCATGTAAGCGATATGAGGGCTCCAAGACAAATCACGATCTATTATTACTCCCAGGAAACGGTGAGTCTTTTGATAGCTAATTGTGTGTCCATTAATTCTGATGTGGTATGGCGTCATTGTCTTGCGCGTAAACGCAACTAGTGAGCATTTCTCACATGACAGCTCCAGTCCTCGTCCTTGAAGGTAGTTTGACGTCAGTGTAGCCGCTGTCTGAAGCCTGGCTCGTACGTGTAGACGCGTGACCCCTGATGCCCAGATGCAGATGTCGTCCGCGTATATCGACAGATGTACGGAGTGTGGCAGGACGTCAATGAGGCCGATGAGCGCAAGGTTGAAAAGTATGGGGCTTAGGACCCCACCTTGAGGTACGCCGCGATAAGTATGATGTTGCCTTGTTGCGCCATCTTCTGTCTGAACGAAGAAGGTTCTGTCTTTCAAATAGCTGTAGACCCATTGGTAAACGCGGCCTCCCAATCCAATGCTTCCCAAGGCGTCCAGGATTGTTTCATGTAATACATTGTCGTATGCAGCCTTAATATCCAAGAAAAGTGCCGCTGATAATCTCTTTAGGCTCTTCTGTTGTTGTACAGACGTGACAAGATCAACAACATTGTCTATGGAAGATCGTCCACGTCGAAAGCCGGTCAAAGCCTCGGGGTATATATTGTTATGTTCCAAGTACCACTCCAGGCGAGTCAGCACCATTCTCTCCATCACCTTTCCAAAACAGCTGGCAAGCGCGATGGGGCGATAGGAGGCCATGTCCAGAGGCGATTTGCCTGGTTTGAGCAGGGGAACAAGACGGCTGCACTTCCACGAAGGAGGAACCGAACCGTTGCTCCACGAGTCATTGTATACAGCTAGAAGGGCACGCCGAGCTGTTCGTCCTAGGTTAGCAAGGGCCATATAAGTGACTCCATCGGGTCCAGGCGATGACGAGCGCTTGCATGCTGCCAATGCTGCCTGAAGCTCCTCTAGAGAAAACATATTGTCCATCCGAGTGTCTCTGGACACCGGCGCGTTTCGTAGGTTACTCATCTTGATCCCGGACCCCTTTTTTGCAACCCTGGCGCAGAAGTCTTCCGCTACATCGATTTCACGCCGGCCTTGGTGGAGAGCAAGGCTTTTGAACGGACAATTCTGTTGTGGCAATGCTCGTAGGCCGCGGATTATTCTCCATATTTGCGAAAGAGGTTTGTGGGGATCGAGCGACTCGCATAGTGACTTCCATCGTTGCGACTGTAGTGCATTGATTCGACGTTGAATCTTCTTTTGTAGACGTCTCGCTTCCCTCAAGTCGTAGATGGATTTCGTGCGCCTATAACGTCGTTCGGCGCGACGACGGATTGCACGAAGTCGCTCCAACTCCACCTCATATTTGCAAAAATCTGGCAAAGGTCCACAATTAAACGTTGCCTCTTGAATAGCGGCCTTCATTATACCTTCTAGGCTTTCAAGAGAGCCTTCTTGGTTTCTCTCGCATTGCTTCTCTGTGGATGATCTGTACTTTGACCAGTCTATCCGGGAAGTGGGCGCGATTTGCGACTTGCTTAGCCCCTTGATTTTTATATAGGTGGGGATGTGATCACTGCCATGCGTTTCATTGTCCGCAAACCACTGCACCTTGGTGTTCAGGCTACTCGACACAAAAGTTAGGTCGAGACAGCTACTATATGTCAGACCCCGTAAAAACGTGGGAGCGCCGTCATTTAAACAATGTAGTTGGTGGTCAGATGCAAAGGAGGACACATCTCTTCCCCGACGGTCCATCTTCTGGCTACCCCACAGTGGGTGATGAGCGTTAAAATCACCGGTAATAATCCATGGCCCAGGTGTCGCTGATATAATGGCGCTTAATCTTGCTGGGTCGAAGCGGCCTGAAGGCGAAATATATACTGCCACTAGCGTGAAGTTCACGTTCCTACGCTTAACTGTCAGGCACACGTATTGGTTGCTGTCGTCCGGTGTTACTGGATGCTCAATATATGTGAGTTCGCACCTGATGTAAACAATGACCTTACTGGTTTCGTTACGGGTTGCAGATCTGAAAGCCTCGTATTTAGAAAGTCTTATAGCATTGTGAAGACGTGGTTCACAAATTACGATAATTGGAAACTGATTCTTGAAAACATATGGTCGAAAATCCGAAATGCGGGGTTTAAGACCTCGGGCATTCCATTGAAAAATTGATGCTTCTTTCACTTGTTTACGGAAGGGCTGCAGGGAAAGAGCCATGGTGCTTCTGTAGATTTGATAGCACCGGATTCAAAGCGTCCAGTATTTGAAGAGCGCTGTGGGCAGCCGGAGTCTGAATATTATTCAGGAGTACTCGAATTGTCTTCATGAGGGTCTTAATCACGTCTATTATTTCGTTATCTTGACTGTCATGACTTACTCGCTCTGAAGTAGCTTTCAGTGGGTGATGCTGCCGTTCTACTGGCGGTGTCACTGGCGGCAGCGCTGGCCACGCGTCAGGGTCAATGTTTCTTGCGTCTTTCTGAGGATGCTTGTTGTTGGCACTTGTTGATGCTTGTGGTGGTGAGTGCGTGATATGGGGTAGCGGTGTATCCCTGGCCTTTGCAGAGGATGTCCTAGGAGTTTTCCTATGGCGCGATCGTCGACGTCGCACTTTGGCAGCAGCCTCCCTGTGGGTAGAACCGTCTCTGGCCATCTGCCTCAGCACTTGCATTTCCTTCTTCACATTTGGGCACTGCTTTGATGACGCCTCGTGAGGACCTTGGCAATTGCCGCATTTGCGATGTTCTGCCTGGCAGGCTTCCGTGTTGTGCGACTCCGAACATCGGGAGCACACAGCAGAACTTGTGCAAACAGCACTCACATGTCCTATTTTACAGCACTTCCGACACTGAAGAGGTTTCGGCACGAACGGCCGTACTGTGTGTCGAAAATGACCGACTCTTACTTGAGTTGGGAGGCTGTCACCAGGTGACAAAAATTACACAAGGGTAAAGATGAGCTCCTAGCCTATGACAAAGCTATCCGAGAGTACTTCGAGCAAGAAATAGCCGAAAACGTCGAAGAAGATGCCGGATCAGATATATAGAACAAATTTGTATACTACATGCCGCATCAAGCGGTAATTAAGAAGGACCGAACAATGACAAAGATTCGGATCGTCTTTGACGCATCGTCAAGCCAGAATCCAGATGAATGCTCGAATGACAACTTAGAAAATGGGCCAAACCTAAACCCCGACATCACAAGCTTGTTGATGAACTTTCGACATCACAACATTGTTATGTCAGCCGACGTGGAAAAAGCATTTTTGCCGATGGAGATACATGCAAACGACCGAGACGCACTGCGATTTATGTGGTGGGTAAGAGTACCCAGCGAAGATATGCCAAACCCGAAGATAAAAACGGGGAGGATGACGAGGGTTACATTCGGAACAACACCAAGTAGCTTCCTTCTAGCGGCCACAATTCATCGACATTTGGATAAATTCGATGAGAAATAACTTGCAGTTGTGGCGCAACTCCGCAAAGGAATCTACGTCGATGACGTTTTACTAGGAGCCGAGCAATACTCTACATCAACAAAGATATACAAAGAAGCAAGAGACATTTTTAGTAATGCGGGAATGAATTTAAGAAAATGAATTTCAAATCACGCCGAACTGAGAAAACTATTTGATGAAGAAGGAGATGATCTAGATCTAGGGATAAGAAAAGAGGGACAAGTTATGGTAAACGGAATTTCGTAGAGGACGTGTTGAGCTTTCCCGACACTACATGGTGAAATGACAAGGACATGAGATAACTCTCAAAAAACAGGTTTTGCAAGTCACGGCAAGGCTATTTGACCCTTTAGGGTTTTTGACACCATTTTCAGTTAGAGCGAAAATATTGCTCCAAAAATTTGGATGAAAAAACTGAAACGGTACGACCCGTTATCAAGCCAGCATCAATCAGCTTGGAAGGACTGGTCGGAGGAGCTTCAGCACTTAGATGACGTCACTGTTAACAGATGCTATGACACCAGGCAAGATGAAGTGAAAGTATCGACTTATACGTGTTCTCCGATGCAAGTCCAATTTCGTATGGAGCAGCAGCATACATTGTAACAGAATACTCCGATGGAAGCAATGCAGCCAATTTAATCATTGCAAAAGGTAGAGTCGCTCCAATGAAAAACATTACACTAGCAAGATTGGAATTGTTGGCTGCCACAATATCTGTCAGATTGGTCAGCCATATGACTGAGAATTTCATCAGTAAACTAAGGAGTGTGAAATTCTGGACTGACTCTCAAATTGTATTATGCGGGATAAAGTCAAACAAGAAGAAAGATCTGTTTGTTCTAACCGCGCAGCAGAAGTGAAGAGCAAGTCCAACAAGAGCCAATGGGGTTATGTTAAAAGTGATGAAAATCCTGCGGATTTGATGACAAGGGAGATGAAGATGAAACGTTTGCTGAACAGTGAAATATAGTGAAAAGGCCCCACGTGGATCAAGAATGAAAAACGAAGGCCTGACTATGACATCACGCAAGAAGCGGACAGTGATGACAACAAAGACGACGAAAAGACCGTGGCAAGCTTAACTACCACCACGAGGCAAGAAAAGATAAATGATGTGAACAGGTTCGGATCATACAAAAAACGTTTCGAGTTACCACGTGGGTGATGCATTATATAGGAAACCGACGAAAGGAAAGGAAAACAGGTTCGCTCACAGGAGAAGAATAAAACAAGGCAAAGTTTGTGCTGATAAAGCAGGAGCAGAAAACGTTACCAAATGCAGGGACACGAATACATAACAACATGAACTTGTACGGCACGAACATCTTCGAAGATAATCAAGGTGTTCCAAGAGTAAAAGGTAGTCTTCAGTGGAGTGATTTGAGCTTTGATGAGAAGCATCCTATTGTTTTACCAAGAGAAAATCAATTTTCAGAAGTCCTAGTTCTGAACGCGCATCAAGTTACAATGCATGGTGGCGTTGCGGCAACATTGACACATCTACGAACGTGGTTTTGGATTGTGCGTGGCTGACAGATGGTGAAATATGTGATAAAGAAATGCATCACATGTAGGATGTTTAATTCTAGACCAATGGCACAAGAAATTTCACAATTACCAGCTGACAGGATAACACAGACGACAGTGCCACCTAGACAGTGCCACCTAGACAATTTCAGGCATGCTCTCTGTTTCTGCCACGGGCTCTGACGTCACTCCGTTTAGAGCGGCGTGTTTCGCTACACAGACATGCCTAAACTAGATTTCGTCGCTCGACAGACAGGGATTGCCAAGGCTGACGAACGTTTTCATGGCGTGCTGGTGTGCTTGTTGCCGACTCAAGATGACCGTGTTTTTCTGTTTCCGTGACCTGGAACGTGGACATGTGATGTGCTTTGTGCCTTAAATATTCGCTACCTGTGTACGGCTGGCAATCTGAACGATTGGGCGATGCTGAGTGGCGAATTGCCGCGGCAAATGGACAGCAGTAGCGAGTGTTCTCGTTTCCTAAGGACAACCGAAGAATGAAATGGGAGCGTGTGATCAAGCTGACGTCGACATCCATTTTGTTCGTGACCTGAAGGTACGTGTGTCCATACAAGATAGTTACAGGTCGTTCCGATGGCCCCATATTTACCATGTTTTGTTCTTGATTCACTGATATGTGGGGTTCTACGTCCCATACCACCATATGATTATGAGAGACGCCATAGTGGAGGATTCCGGAAATTTTGACCACATGGGGTTTATTAACGTGCACCCAAATCTGGGCACACAGGCCTACAAAATTTTCGCCTTCATCGGGAATGCAGCCTCCGCATCTGGGATTTGATCCCGCAACCTGCGGGTCAGCAGCCGACTACCTTGGCCACTAGACCACCACGGCGCGGCCATGTTTTGTTCTTGCTCTGAAATAAAGGCGTATGTGTGCTTCTGACTTTTTGTCGCAGACCCTGACATCAGAATCATAAACACTTCTGGTGGTACGTTTTCATAACAGGCCTTTTTCCTCCAGGATAGGTAAACATTTTGCTGTTGGTGATGAGCGCCGCGCACTTCCATAACCTCGTTGCACAGGGTTGAGAAAAATAGAAAGGAACGTTGTTGCATTATATTTTGCATCGGCTTTTTTTTCATAGTACTTTTTTGCCGGTGTTTCTACCACTTTATTGCGGTATTATATTTTAGCGCCAGTCTTTCCAGCCTCTTAGCCTATCACGTCTACTTGAAACTTTAATATGTTCGGACACTTACGTTAAAGCACTTCCTTGAATAATTTGATGTGTGTGAACTCTACTTCAAGCTGGAATATATTTAGGAATAACTACCAAAGTATACCGATCACCGGCAGTGCAGTAGAAGCGCCCACGGGGGCTTTCATCTAGACCCATGTACTAACATTCTTTCCATGCCCTAAGCTACATGAGTGACTACGCACTACTGTGAGAGCAGCCAGAGCAAAATAGGAAACACTGCTCCGTGCGTCGGTCACAAAAGGTTTTTGAGAAAAGAAAAGTTTTGTTTTCTCTTGCAATGGTGACCCCCTTAATATTGTGCTAAATAAAACAGCGCACACTCTCCTCCATAACTAGGTGTCCATTAAAGCAGATGTCCAAAGGGGTAAGAATAAAACTGCAGAACCTTTGTAAATCAGTAGAAACAGGTTCTCTGCAAGTTTTAGATGGTGTGTTTGCGTGCGTGTATGTGTCAGTAAAGAAAGAATGAATAAAATCTACTTTAATACTTTTGTCAGCTTGTTGATTCATCAAAGTTTCCTCTTAAAAATCTACCACACCTTCGATAGCACACAATATTTATTACTTTTTTTAGACAAAATGCCTCACAAATAAACCTCCAAACGCTTTCAAGCGTAATACATTACTTAAAGCAGCACCTTTTTTTTTTATGCGAAAGGCGCAGCAGGTCTTCGTGCCCAGTTTTGTGTGGACGCTAAAGAACCCCTAAGTGGTCGAAATTTTCGGCACCCTGCACTATTGCGTCTCTCATATTAACATGGCGGTTTTGGGACTTTAAACCGCACGAATAAAATAAGGCAAAAGACAGAATGAAGCTGTTAAGCATGTAGAACTCGCCACGAACGCTTAATCTTTAAACGGGAGACGATGGTGGCAATGAATTCACAGCCTCTCGTACGCGCGCTCCCTCGGGCGTAACGACTGACGTCATGGCGGCAATGACCAGGCCTCAAAATAATATTTCCATCTAGGTGGCATTGCAACATCTTTCCGCGGCCTCACCTTTCTTTGATATCTGGAAGATGCTGCTGTGATATTCGTCTACGCTTTTGCGCCGACCGGTGCCACCCACTACAAACTTGTCTGTTTTTCCTTTTCTCCTTATTTCTCTCTTTCTTTCCTTTATTTATGCAGTACTGCTCACCTTATACAGGTCCAAACAAGGTGAGGGTAAAAAACGAAGAATGGAAACATAAAGATAGGTAATACAGTTAGCAACCATAACAATGTAACGGAAGGCAACAACGAATCATTTCAGTCTGTTGAAGGGCATCAGAAAAGAGGAACTTTGAATATACCTATTCTTCTAAATTATGAACTGCTTGAATTAGAATGATAATGGCGACAAGTACGTGAAGTTAATTTTGAACATGAAAAATATGGTGAGGACTTAATCACTAGTTTACTATTTCAAAGCAGGTAAAGAAAGTTTATTCTTGGCTGTTGGTCCGTGTGCTCAGGTTTGGGAGCACGTTAAAGAAACCCAGGTGGTCAAAATTTCCGGAGCCTCGCACAACGGTTTCTCTCATAATCATATAGTGGTTTTGCGACGTTAAAGTCCACATATAAATCAATCATCAATGTTTAAACGTGCAGTTTTCCGTCGAAGTTAAGTTTTTCAAACGCTGTCTGCACTCTTATTTTTAAATAAGGTGTGTATCAACCTAATGAGCGGGTCAATTATTTAAGTAAGGTGTTATAGATTCCCTATCACGCAGGGAAATTATCCCCCGTAAGGGACGTCTTGTTGAAAGGATAGAATGCAACTTACAATGAAATTATCGCAGTACGTTACATGTTATTCCATACCACTTAGGGGCTGGTGTAATAGTGCCCATTTAACGTCAGACTATTGTGCCGAGGGTGTAACTTTCGAGCACGCATGCCTTAAACATAGTCTCGTTGATATAAGAAATAATATAGACCAGTAGAGGTGATAAGTGCGGCAAGCAAGCAACGCAAGCAAAGCGTCACAGTTTCCTCGCAAGGTCGAATCAATAAATGCGATAGCAACAAAATACAATGTCATACGAAGTAACAACACCAGCAAACTTCGGTAATATTCATCCTAAAATACCATGACCGCTGCAGAAAGAAAATTGGCCCCGTATCTGCATGTTAAACAGCCAATGTCGTCGAAAGACGATAGTCTTGCGTGTGTAGAGAGTGAACAAGGCATTTATTTGATGTTCTGCCCAAGAAAACCGGTCAATGGTATTCTGGAGACGCTGCGTTAGAGTGCCTCGAGCGTGCAGCGGAGGCGAACAGGCGCATCGTTTCACGTTAAACGTGAGACATGAGCGCCATCTAGAAAGTTTTCTTAGAAAACCAAGTGAGTGGCTCTGAGACGGGTGTGCGCGCCTATCTCAGAGGTGATAAGGTGTAGAACGCAAGGCGACGGGTAGGTGCCACCACCTTCTCGTCTTAAGAAAGCAGTGGAAACAATCGCCTTTTCGTGCAAGCGTTGCATGGTCAGCGCAGCGTGATAAGCGTTTCGGTCTTCAAAGTTACTTATGCCTTTTCTAGTAAAAGACAAACATGCAAGATATATACGTGTTGTTATGGTGCCCCAGACATGCGCAATATTTGCTTTTTTAATTGACAATCGCGCAATCATGAACGCTCAATCTTGAGCAACATTGGTGGGCGCTGTGGATGGGGTTGGCCTTTTCAGGTACCTGCAGCTGTTGAGAATGGACAAACATACAAATGCACAGACAGACAGACAGACAGACAGACAGACAGACAGACAGACAGAAACACAGATGGAGAGACCAAAATTTTTGCGTCGAAGGTCACTATCGTCTTTAAAGAGGGAATTGATGTTAGGTACTCATTCGCTTTACTACAAGCCGAGCATTGAGACTGGCGTGTGAAAACTTGTAGAGTTCGGCGCGCGCGCACGCAACTAAATAAGCAAAGAATGGAGCCACGCCGCCGCTCCTCGGTTTCGTGCGTCTTTCGCGAGACGAGACTTCCGTCGTGAGTTATTAGCTATAACCCCTAACATAATCGTTCATTGCCTACGTTTTCACGCAATCACTTGCAGAGAACTATACCAATCGCTGGGCAGTGTTACAGGTGTAAGGGTGCTGCAAAGAATTGAATTAGAACACACTAAAATGCTACACGAAGTAAAGTTAGCAGGTAAAGGGTGAGAGCTTGAGCTAGTTGGTATGGCATGACGATAGTTATAGCGCGAGAACAAAACGACGACACAGAGACGCTCGTGTCTTTCGTGTCCTTCTTGTCTCTGTGTCGTCGTTTTGTTCCCGCGCTATAACTATCGTTAGCAGGTAAACGTTTTCGCATTACACCAAGTTTATCTGAAAAAAATACCTCTTGAAAAAATGCGCCCGCTTCAGCGAGCACTTCTTGCTGTGTATCACTTCAACACAAGCTGAGTGTGAGCGCAGTAAGCACACAGGTATGGCCAGTTTGCGAATTTTTGTGGAGATGGGGAGCACGCCACCATGACCGGCCACTTCAAACAGGGAGTTTCTGCGGAAGCGACCAAGCGCGTCCCGCTTCCCCTGATGTTTCCATGCGCGTTTCGTGTGGTTCACAGTGATCAGCACGTTTCCTTTTCATGTGAGCCGCAATCGTTGGCGGCTTCGTAGAGTACGCAATCGGTTTGATTTGTTCATGGTTACAAACGAACAACCCCACTACAACAGTGGAACAAAGAAAGAACTTGCCGAGCAGTGCCACGGTTTGTGTCCTTTCTTATGCCAACGTTTTAGCGCTGTTTTCCACAGATATATTACCTTTTTTTGTACTTGAACCTACTACAAACGATGGGATGTTGTCACCCGTGATCTGCCTACGGAACCCCCTGGCGACCACAATGGCTTAAATGTACGTAGAAGACAATTTAAAAACCTCATGAATTTAGGCTGTTTTATCAGAAAGCCTGAATTCTATGGCTGATAATAAATGCCCTCTAAGACACAACAAGTTCAAAGGTAGGCAGTAGTTTCCTTGTCGAATTCACTGACATTTCTACAAATGCCATCTCCTCATTACTTATTTCTTCATTAAACACGTAGAATGTCAGCAAAAATTGTTTATACAGTCAAGATTTCGCGCTTTTCGACCTACATGATATATCCGCCTGCGCACTAACGAATCTATAAAGCGAAGTAAAATTCGTTTATCGCCCACGATAGTCATGCGAGACAAGGAACACCGGACATGCAACTGCCACGGCATATCAGAGTAGGCGACAATTTGCAAGACATATTTCTTTTATATCGCCCAGTTGGGAGCCTATTTCGTCTTTACATCGTATGAACAATGTTGTCGCTCGTTAGGATCGTCATACACATAAGTAAGAGGCCGGTTGTTAATTACTCCTTCTGCTTCAACAACCACAGTCCGTAGTTCTTTTCATCCAAAAGTCGAGCACCTATAGTTTTTGCCATGGACGTCTTAAAGCTTATGATCAGTCCTTCATAAAATCCTCCGCATTATGGAGCTAACTCTACAATAAACCTCCATTTTATTTTCAGGTTACTGGTATACTGTTGCACCCTTTCAACTTCCATCTTTAATATCTTGTTCATCTCTTTCTCAGATTTCTTGAGCACTTTTGCATTATCACTGTAAATAGTTGTACGCAATCTCTCCTCTAGCTACGAAACTTCAAAATGCTTGTATAAACGCTTCTGATGACACCCTCTTGACCAACTCCAGTTGTATAGATCTTGTTACTGCACAAGTAAATGTCACAATATAGAACTTTGTAATTTCGTCACTTTTTTCCTCTCGAGAATCTAGCGGTCCAACAAAGTCTATACCAACTGTGTCGAATTGTCTCGTCTGTGTTATCCTGTCAGCTGGTAATGGTGAAATTTCTTGTGCCATTGGTCTAGAATTAAACATCCTACATGTGATGCATTTCTTTATCACATATTTCACCATCTGTCAGCCACGCACAATCCAAAACCGCGTTCGTAGATGCGTCAATGTTGCCGCAACGCCACCATGCATTGTAACTTGATGCGCGTTCAGAACTAGGAGTTCTGAAAATTAATTTTCTCTTGGTAAAACAATAGGATGCTTCTCATCAAAGCTCAACTTACTCTACTGAAGACTACCTTTTACTCTTGTGTACAACTATTTACAGTGATAATGCAAGAGTGCTCAAGAAATCTGAGAAAGAGATGAACAAGATATTAAAGATGGAAGTTGAAAGGGTCCAACAGTATACCAGTAACCTGAAAATAAAATGGAGGTTTATTGTAGAGTTAGCTCCATAATGCGGAGGATTTTATGAAGGACTGATGATAAGTTTCAAGACGTCCATGGCAAAAACTATAGGTGCTCGACTTTTGGATGAAGAAGAACTACGGACTGTGGTTGTTGAAGCAGAAGGAGTAATTAACAACCGGCCTCTTACTTATGTGTATGACGATCCTAACGAGCGACAACATTGTTCATACGATGTAAAGACGAAATAGGCTCCCAACTGGGCGATATAAAAGAAATATGTTTTGCAAATTGTCGCCTACTCTGATATGCCGTGGCAGTTGCATGTCCGGTGTTCCTTGTCTCGCATGACTATCGTGGGCGATAAACGAATTTTACTTCGTTTTATAGATTCGTTAGTGCGCAGGCGGATATATCATGTAGGTCGAAAAGCGCGAAATCTTGACTGTATAAACAATTTTTGCTGACATTCTACGTGTTTAAGGAAAAAATAAGTAATGAGGCGATGGCATTTGTAGAAATGCCAGTGAATTCGACAAAGAAACTACTGCCTACCTTTGAACTTCTTGTGTCTTAGAGGTCCTTTATTATCAGCCATAGAATTTAGGCTTTCTGATAAAACAGCCAATAATGATGAGGTTTTTAAATTGTCTTCTATGTGCATTTGAGCCATCGTGGTCGCCAGGGGGTTCCGTAGGCAGATCACGCGTGACAACACCCCATCGTGTGTAGTAGGTTCTAGTACATAAAAAAAGGTAATATATCTGTGGAAAACAGCGCTAAAACGTTGACATAAGAAAGAACACAAACCGTGGCACCGCTCGGCAAGTTCTTTTCTTGTTCCACCTTTGTAGTGGGGTTGTTCGTTTGTAACCATGAACAAATCAAACTGATTGCGTACTCTACGAAGCCGCCAACGATTGCGGCTCACATGAAAAGGAAACGTGCCGATCATTGTGAACCACACGAAACGCCCATGGAAACATCAGAGGAAGCGGTAGGCACTGCACCGCTTCCGCAGGAACTTTTTGCTAGGAGTGGCTGGTCATGGTGGCGTGCTCCCCATCTCCACAGGAATTCGCAAACTGGCCATACCTGTGTGCGTACTGTGCTCACACTTGGCTTGTGTTGAAGTGATACACGGCAAGAAGTGCTCGCTGAAGCGGGCGCATTTTTTCAAGAGGTAATTTTTTTTTTTCAGATAAACCTGGTGTAATGCTAAAAATTTTACCTGCTAACTTTACTTCGTGTAGCATTTTAGTGTGTTCTAATTCAATTCTTTGCAGCACCCTTACACCAGTAACACAGCCCAGCGATTGGTATAGTTCACTGCAAGTGATTGCGTGAAAACGTAGGGAATGAACGATTATGTTAGGGGGATAGCTAATAACTCACGACGGAAGTCTCGTCACGCGAAAGACGCACGAAACCGAGGAGCGGCGGCATCGCTCCATTCTTTGCTTATTTAGTTGCGTGCGCGCGCGCCGAACTCTACAAGTTTTCACGTGCCGGTCTTAATGCTCGGCTTGTAGTAAAGCGATAGAGTACCTAACATTAATTCCCTCTTTAAAGACGATAGTGACCTTCGACGCAAAAATTTTGGTCTCTCCATCTGTCTGTCTGTCTGTCTGTGCATTTGTCTGTTTGCCCATTCTTAACAGCTGCAGGTACTTGAAAAGGCCGACCCCCATCCACAGCGCCCACCAATGTTGCTCAAGATAGAGCGTTCATGCTTGTGCGATTGTCAATTAAAAAAGCAAATATTGTGCATGTCTGGGGCACCATAACAACAAGTATATATGCTGCATGTGTGTCTTTTACTACAAAAGGCATAAGTAACTTTGAAGACCGAAGCGCTTATCACGCTGCGCTGACCATACAACGCTTGCACGAAAAGGCGATTGTTTCCAATGCTTTCCTAAGACGAGACGTTGGTGGCACCTACCCGTCGCCTTGCGTACTACACCTTATCACCTCTGAGATAGGCGCGTACACCCGTCTCAGAGCCACTCGCTTGGTTTTCTAAGAAAAACTTCCTAGATTCCTAGATGGCGCTCATGTCTCACGTTTTACGTGAAACGATGCGCTCGTTCGCCTCCGCTGCACGCTCGAGGCACTTTAACGCAGCGTCTCCAGAATACCATTGACCGGTTTTCTGTCGCAGAACATCAAATAAATGTCTTGTTCACTCTCTCCACACGCAAGACTATCGTATTCAGACAACATTGGCAGTTTAACATGCAGATACGGGGCCAATTTTCTTTCTGCAGCGGTCATGGTATTTTAGGATGAATATTACCGAAGTTAGTTGGTGTTGTTACTTCGTATGACATTGTATTTTGTTGCTATCGCATTTATTGCTTCGACCTTGCGAGGAAACTGTGACGTTTTGCTTGCGTTGCTTGCTTGCCGTACTTATCACCTCTACTGGTCTATATTTTTTCTTATATCAACGAGACTATGTTTAAGGCATGCGTGCTCGAAAGTTACACCCTCGGCACAATAGTCTGACGTTACATGGGCACTATTAAACCAGCCCCTAAGTGGTATGGAATAACACGTAACGTACTGCGATAATTTCATTGTAAGTTGCATTCTATCCTTTGAACAAGACGTCTATTACGGGGGATAATTTCCCTGCGTGATAGGGAATTCATAACACCTTACTTAAATAATTGACCCGCTCAGTAGGTTGATACACACCTTATTTAAAAACAAGAGTGCAGACAGCGTTCGAAAAACTTAACTTCGATAGAAAACTGCACGTTTAAACATTGATGATTGATTTATATGTGGACTTTAACGTCACGAAACCACTATATGATTATGAGAGACACCGTAGTGGGAGGCTCCGGAAATTTCGACCACTCGGGCTTCTTTAACGTGCACCCAAACCTGAGCACACAGACCAACAGCCAAGAATAAACTTTCTTTACCTGCTTTGAAATAGGAAACTAGTGATTAGGTCCTCGCCATATTTTTCATGTTCAACACTAACTTCACGTACTTGTCGCCACCATCATCCTAATTCAAGCAGGTCATAATTTAAAAGAATAGACATATTCAAATTTCCTCTTTTCTGATGCCCTGCAACAGACTGAAATGATTCCTTGTTGCCTTCCGTTACATTGTTATGGTTGCGAACTGTATTACCTATCTTTATGTTTCCTTTCTTTGTTTTTTACCCTCACCTTGTTTGGACCTGTATAAGGCGAGCAGTACTGCATAAATAAACGAAAGAAAGAGAGAAATACGAAGAAAAGGAAAGACAGACACACTCTAAGCCAAAAATGGCCAAAATGGGAGCAACGGCTGTTTTTACTCCTTCAGACCGACTGTTACTCTCCGAAAAGACCAAGCGGAACAAGATGGCCGACTTGTTCGAGAATGGGGGAGCAACTGTATTCATCTTAAGTTTGTAAGGGGGCAACGGAAAGAGGAACCGCTGTGAATGCTCTCGTCACGCAACGGTTACTCCCCGGCAGGACACCGCACACAAATATGCATGCCGCCCACATTGATATTCATGGGCCAGATTATTGTTTGTTCTGTGTGCCAAACTTCATTAAACCAAAACAGTGATTTATTTTAGCATCCGTAGATAATAAGATAGCAGCGCTGGCTGAACACAGAAGGCCTGAGAATACAGTACGGCAAATACCTAACACACGCAGCAGCAGAATGGAGAGTTGGCACGTCAAAGCGGACCGAACGCCGAAACACGCGCAAAACAACCATAAAAAAAAGCCTAGACACGCCGTTCGTCCGCGAAGTAAGGGCGTCAAAGTCGATCAAGCACCAAAACACGTGCATAAGCCCCCCCCCCCCCCCCCGCCCAAATATATCAGAGAAGAAAAAAAAAAGCGGACCCAGACACGCTTCTCATCAGCCATACACTTAGTAGCACGCTTCACCGTGTAGTTTGAGGGCAGAATGACAAATCTGCGCCATCTGCGCCCGCACGACAAGTGTGGCGCTAGTGTAGCAAACGATGTAAGTTACAAAGTAATTTTTATTCCGTGTTTATGTTGACTAGCACTAAATAAAAATTACACTCAACTTTTTATATTTTATTATGAGTTTTAGTGTACCTCAGTTTTTTTTGTAATTGTATTAGGAGAACACACTGAAATTATTGCGCTGACGCCTGTGCTGCCACTGCTTGACGTTTTTTTTTTTTTTCGGCGCAACTAGGTTCGCGTTCGCACTACTTACTCATTTTCATATGGTCTGTGGTTGGCGAGCACATGGACGTGCCAGCTTGTGAGCTATGTTTTGATCGTGTGTGTGTGTCGCAGATTTGCGTTTCTACTTATTCGTGATGAAGGTTAGTGTATATTTATCTTTATGGAGCGCGAAGTAGTTGTGGATTTTGCTGCTGGGTGGAACAAACACATCGTAAACACGTCTTCAGCTATCTGCAAGCCTGTTCGCTCGTCGGACAAAGGACTGTGCATGCATCAGCGTGCAGGAGAGTGGCATTTCCAGCAACATTTAATGCTCTTACAATACATTGTTGAGTGGTTGCGCTATTGAAAGAGAAATGATTTGCTCTTATTCACCGTATCCATTGCTAGCCGTATCGGACTAAATTACCTCTATTACCGCCTGCATACCCTCTTGCATCCCCTGTCACCACTGCAGTGCCAGTGTACTTTTGCAGTTAAAAGTTCATTTCCGCAACACCACCTCGCTTGAAAAAACATTGGGGCGGGGTTGTAGCTGCATTCATACTGGCACTTTTCTACCATTGGCTTTATGTAATGTTAACGGCTGAGTGTTGGGGCCTTGGGCCGCATTTTTTAGAGATGTAAAGTGTATGTAAATCAGTAAGTGAACAAATCATTGTCGCATCACTTCACTGGAATAGCCAGGCGGTTGCGCACAGAATCTTTTTAGGCCGGGCGTAGGGAGCCCAAATTGACGACCATATTCGCTTGCCCGGCCTATTCAGATAAGCGGACACCCCCCCCCCCCCCCCCTCCCCGCACGCCTAAAAAAAAAAAAAAACATCTGCCGACATCACTGCGTCACTTGCTTCACCTCTGCGCTGAACGTACTATTTTATAAGCGCACCATCAAGCGAGCAGTTTACATATTGACAGAACAATTGGAGGAGGAATGACCCAAATCTTTCAGATTTCTTTAGTGATGCAAAACCTTAGCAAAACTGAATATTGTAAAAGACAATCATAAATGCTGTATGTTCTCGTTAGCGCTGTCATTATTCTGCATCATGAAATCTTTATGCGCTGTGAAAACTTGGCATGCCGTTGAAGTCACATATCGACGTTAATACCAATCGACGAAAATTTCGACAACCTCAATAACGCCGTTTGGGATTTGCCGCATGCACATAATTAGGCTGATTCCCACTTGGCTGTTCTTAACCTGACTTCACTGCTACCAAATGAAACAATATTTAATGCATGTCTTTTACTTTTTTTTCAGGGATATGACACAAATTTGGTTATACTGCAGATAAAGATGCTCCCAACGATGCTAAAGTACAGAAAGCAAGTGAATTTTGGTAAGTGCAGACTTTTTGTACTACGTATATGAAAGCATCGCTTTTTAGGGGCAAACTGTGCATGTGTTGGCCAGAGAATAGTTCATTATGCCACATGGTTACACTGGCACTGACAATTCGACATGACTCCGCTGGCCCGTGTGTGTGCTCACACTGTTACCGTTAAGATAAAATGTTTATGTTTTCATTGCAGGGATTGCTGTTTGTACTAAAAAGCCAACTGCCAAGATTTGTTTACGCTGGTACTCCTAAAAGTATGCTTTCCCTATTTACATGGATTTTGGCTTGCACAAAGCATAACACTTGGGCCTAGATTCACAAAGCTGTCCATGCGCAGGCCTTCATAACAGCGTTTCTTGACTTGCCTTTACCCTGTTTTCTGCAGATGTTTCGTGGGTTTAAAAGTGCCACAGCATGTTGACCTCCCCCACTCTGAAATATTCGCGTTCAAAGTTCTGCAAGAGTGGGCTTAACTTTCTTGTGCACCTCTTTGCTAGTCCAAGATACTGAAGTGTTATGCTCTTACTAGAGGTGCCAGTGTTTCTAATGTTTGTATTTCCATCACATTGACTAAGTATGCGATCTTGGCTTGACTGGTAGCACATCCTCAACAAATGTCTTTGTGGCACATGTAGAAGGCAGTACAAAATAAATAGGCAGACATTCACACCAAGAGCTAACTTCTAATAATGCTTTTTTTTGGAAACCATGGTGTGCTTATTCCAATTTGTCTAACAAGCAATAACCTGTTTGGCTGTGAACCAACAAGACGTTGAGCTAATAAAAGCTTCACATCTTGTTGCTCTCAAATATATATGTATTGGCAAGCTATCTGTGACACTGTCAAACAAAGAATCAGAATATCTGTGCATGCCTTCAGATATATTGCTTCGTTTACATATCTCGTGGCTGTGACTCGTCAACCGAGTGAACAAATGCACCCTAGTTTTCTAAATTTAAAGCATTTTTTGAAGGTAGCACGGTCTACATTTATTTGTCTATAGTTTTGTCCAGCCGTTTGCGTCAGGTACAAAGAAATATACTGAAGATTATCATGTAGCCTCTGCAAATGGTTGCTTTCAAGCAGGCTTTGCATGCTTGGCTTGTGCCTACAGGTATTGCACAATTCAAGATGCAGCAGCGTATGATAGAACAGTAGAATCGGGAGCAACTATGTGCACGAGCTAAATAAGTATTTTAACATGAGCGGACAGTACGTGTTATTTGCCACACACATGACCTCATTTAGAATGCCCATTGGTGAATGGGCTCATAGAAATGTCACTCAGCTGTGTAAACGAAACAAGTTAACTGAACCTAAGGGTATCTTTAACTGCTACAAATATGCCTTGTTGAGGTGCTGCACATTTTCTTCCAGAATATTGCTGTCTGAGACATCATGTGAAGAGCGTCTACCACATCAGCATTTATATGGCTTGCCAAGTAACGTTTGGCCGAACCTTCCTTTTTTTTCACATTTCGTTTTGCAGTAGACATCCTAGAATGTAAGCGCTGCTGCCGTGTGTGTGACTCATTGTTATGAATTGATTCTGGCATGTTTAATCTCACACTTCTATTTTTTTTTTTTGCAGCAATGAGATGCTTCACATATGCCTGCGGTGACGTTCTGCTGCGCTAGCCTGATGGAAACACCAGCTGTGAAACTTGAGTTCTCGCCCCGCCGCGGTGGTCTAGTGGCTAAGGTACTCGGCTGCTGACCCGCAGGGCGCGGGTTCGAATCCCGGCTGCGGCGGCTGCATTTCCGATGGAGGCGGAAATGTTGTAGGCCCGTGTGCTCAGATTTGGGTGCACGTTAAAGAACCCCAGGTGGTCTAAATTTCCGGAGCCCTCCACTACGGCGTCTCTCATAATCATAGAGTGGTTTTGGGACGTTAAACCCCACATATCAATCAATCAAACTTGAGTTCTTCAGAATTGGAGAAGTTGCCCTTCTCTCACCAATGATGACACAGACTGCCCTATGCTAGAAATTCAAGATTGTTTTTCCACGGATGACGCAGAAAACCTTTGATGTATTATGGTGTTTGTTTAGTGCTGGCTGTGGTGTGGCGAAGTCTACTTTTACGTGTGGTCACACGTCGCCTCATAAAAAGAACAATAAAGCATTTATTTTCCTTTCAATATTGTCCACTTTTTGTGTTAGAAGCACCCAAGCAGTGTTCTTCCAAGGAGCTCTTGCTATGTGTTAAGCGTGTGACAAGCATACTCGAGATAAATACTCATTTCCCCAAGGAGTAACTGGAAGCATGTGCAGTTGGTTTTCAGAGAGTAACTGCGAACATGTGGGAGGAACGGTAAAGAGTAACTGTTGCTCTTAGAAGAGCAACTGGTGGGAGTAATGGTTGGTCGGCAGGGAGCAACTGGTGGGAGTAACTGTTGGTCTGCAGGGAGCAACTGGAGGGAGTAACTGTTCATCCCCCGAAGGAGGAACTGAAAGGAGAGCAACGGTTCCTCCCTCTGCAGTTACTCCTTTTAGGAGAGTAATGGGAGTGGCAATGCAATTGCTCCCTGAAAGGAGCAACCCCTATACCCCCGTTGCTCCGTTTTGGCTTAGAGTGAAGTTTGTAGTGGGTGGCATCGGTCAGCGCAAAAGCGTAGACGAATATCACAGCAGCATCTTCCAGATATCAAAGAAAGGCGAGGCCGCGGAAAGATGTTGCAATGCCACCTAGATGGAAATATTATTTCGAGGCCTGCTCATTGCCGCCAGGACGTCAGTCATTTCGCCCGAGGGAGTGTGCGTACGAGAGGCTGTGAATTAATTGCCACCATCGTCTCCCGTTTAAAGATTAAGCGCTCGTGGCGAGTTCTACATGCTTAACAGCTTCATTCTGTCTTTTGCTTTATTTTATTTGTGCGGTTTAACGTCCCAAAACCGCCATGTTAATATGAGAGACGCCATAGTGCAGGGTGCCGAAAATTTCGACCACTTAGGGGTTCTTTAGCGTGCACACAAAACTGAGCACAAAGACCTGCTGCGCCTTTCGAATAAAAAAAAATGGTGCTAGTTTAAGTAATGTATGACGCTTGAAAGCGTTTGGAGGTTTATCTGTGAGACATTTTGTCTAAAAAAAGTAATAAATATTGTGTGCTATTGAAGGTGTGGTAGATTTTTAGGAGCAAACTTTGATAAATCGACGAGCTGACAAAAGTATTAAAGTAGATTTTATTCATTCTTTCTTTACTGACACATACACGCACGCAAACACACCATCTAAAACTTGCAGAAAACCTGTTCCTACTGATTTGCAAAGGTTCTGCAGTTTTATTCGTACTCTTTCGGACATCTGCTTTCATGGACACCTTGTTATGGAGGAGAGTGTGCGCTGCTTTACTTAGCACAATATTAAGGGGGTCACCATTGCAGGAGAAAACAAAACTTTTCTTTTCTCAAAAACCTTTGGTGACCGACGCACGGAGCAGTGTTTCCTATTTTGCTCTGGCTGCTTTTACAGTAGTGCGTAGTCACTCATGTAGCTAAGGAAATGAAAAGAATATTAGTACATGGGTCTAGAATAAAGTTCCGTGGGCGCTTCTACTGCACTGCCGGTGATCGGTATATTTTGGTAGTTATTCCTAAATATATTCTAGCTTGAAGTAGAGCTCACACAAATCAAATTATTCAAGGAAGTGCTTTAACGTAAGTGTCCGAACATATAAAAATTTCAAGTAAACGTAATGGGCTAAGAGGCTGGAAAGACTGGCGCTAAAATATAATACCACAATAAAGTGGTAGAAACACCGGCAAGAAAGTACTATGTACAAAACCAATGCAAAATGCAATGCAACAGTGTTCCTTTCATTTTTTTCTCAACCATGTGCAACGAGGTTATGGAAGTGCGCGGCGCTCAGCACCAACAGCAAAATGTATACCGATCCTGGAGGAAAAACGCCTGTTATGAAAACGTACCACCACAAGTGTTTAAGATTCTGATGTCAGGGCCTGCGACAAAAAGTCAGAAGCACACATACGCCTTTATTTCAGAGCAAGAACGAAACATGGCCTCGCCGTGGTGGTCTAGTGGTTAAGGTACTCGGCTGCTGACCCGCAGGTTGCGGGATCAAATCCCAGATGCGGAGGCTGCATTCCCGATGAAGGCGAAAATGTTGTAGGCCTGTGTGCCCAGATTTGAGTGCACGTTAATAAACCCCATGTGGTCAAAATTTCCGGAACCCTCCACTATAGCGTCTCTCATAATCATATGGTGGTTTTGGGACGTTGAACCCCACATATCAGTCAATCAAGAACAAAACATGGTAAATATGGGGCCATCGGAACGACCTGTAAATACGTTGTATGGACACATGTACTTTCAGGTCACGAACAAAATGGATGTCGACGTCAGCTTGATCACAAGCTCCCGTTTCATTCTTCAATTGTCTTTAGGAAACGAGAACACTCGCTACTGCTGTTCATTCGCCGCGACAATTCACCATTCAGCATCGCCCAATCGTTCAGATTGCCAGCCGTACACAGGTAGGGAATATTTAAGGCACAAAGCGCATCACATGTCCATGTTCCAGGTCACGGAAACAGAAAAACACGGTCATCTTGAGTCGGCAACAAGCACACCAGCACGCCAGGAAAACGTTCGTAAGGCTTGGCAATCCCTGTCTGTCGAGCGACGAGAGCTAGTTTAGGCACGTCTGTGCAGCAAAACACACCGCTCTAAACGAAGTGACGTCAGAGCCCGTGGCAGAAACAGTGAGCATGCCTGAAAGTGTCTAGGTGGCACTGGCTGTTGCCCAAACACTGTGGCTTCGACGGCTGTCTTCGACAAAGCACTGTCGATGGATCACTAGAAGCTGTAACTTGCACTTTTACAGCAGAGCTGCTATGATCGAGGGTCACTCTGTACCATATATAGAGTATTAACATGAACTTTCCAAGCGCTTAATGACCACACTAGTACTGTGCACCGATGGTCATCAAGAGGAGCCGAAACATGACGGTCATGCCGCGCGAGGCTGTGACCCAGGCTCACGAGGCTTCGTGCAAGCTGCACGAGATTTTCTAAAATACTTGTGTCTAGAATAAACATCTCGTACACTCAACTAAGCTCCTTCCTGAAGCGAAGCCCACTTGATGTGGTTAGCATTGAACCCCGAGTGCAGCAAGTGTGGTTTGCCGTGCTGTGGATAACATAACCGCCTTTCTTGGGAGCAGCTGCCTTTCCTGGGTGCCATGAACGTCCGAGAGAAGCGATACGCGAAGGCAGTTGCCTTAACACCCACTGAAGGAATAATTGAGGGCACGCTCCTTGAAGGGAAAATTGTCGGAGCACAGTCATCGCGCCATACAGAGCTCATGCCACCAAATCCTAAAAGGGAGGCCTATCGTGGAGATTTTTTTGTATGCAATCCCAAAACGACCAATACACATACATAATTATTGCGCTTCACAAAGAAATCAGCAAACCTTATGATGCATTTCTGTACAACAATAAGCAGCATGTCATTGCACTCGGCGGGTCAATGGTGGCTATAGGCTGTGCTGTACTGCCCTGGCGTCCCATTGTTACTGTCACGTGTCATCATATCCCACACTTTCTTTCGCCAGCCTACTGAAGTCCATGGTGTCTGTGCTTGAATCGCTAAGCAGGAAGATGACGTGAAAAGTAATGGTTCCCTTTTGTATTATTGGGCAACGTGTGGTCGCGCTAGCTGCAGACAGTTATTGCGTGATCGAACGCTTGCTGACGTGGTCGCAATGATAGGATTATACCGAAGATAATGCGCGCTGAGTTTGTGCTTTGGAACTGGTACGAATTCTATGCGAGGTGAACGAACAAGAGACACAGAATAGGGCGGAAAGTCGTAGACAACTCTTAAAAAATGCTTAAGTGCACAATCATATCTGCATTTTATGATTGCATAACAGTGTTGAGAAAATATTTGCAATGCAGAAGTGTTCTTTGTTTTTCATTTTAGCGACATATTCATTTTTTTTCACTATAAAAGGCACTACGCATCTTAGCATACAACGTGGGATTGGTTCGGAAATTCTATACGTATTTGTACTTTATTTAAATTTTCTAAATGTAAAAGCAGACCAGCTTCAGCATATTTACCTTCAAAAAACATCAATGCTTCTGTAGTCTTATATTAAGCTGTGAATTAATTTTTCAAGTACTTTTGTTTTCACCATAGTAGATTCCCATGAGCCACACTATATACGTCACACCTTGCTCCCTTCCAGAGCAGAAAAAGATAGGTAGAGAAACCGCTATTGCAGCCTCACGCACAGATCCAATGAGGTCGCCGGTTTTCTGGCATCAATTCACTCTTCAAATGACGCAGTTTTTTTTTCTCTATCTTCGCATTTCCCAGTCAGTTCACACTCGGTGGCGACGGTGTGGTGCCACCATCGCAATTTCACCGACTGAAACCACAAAAATGCGGCGCGCACGTAGCGGCACTTGAGGGTACAGCATACCTAACGTTCAAGCACACCGTGCCCGAGCGCTCCCGCTGTCATGACTTAGGTGCGAGGCACTTTTAACGAGTTCTCTCACGTCTTCTGAACCGCCACGCTTATCAAGCGACGTATGCGTGTCAACGAGGCACAGAGTACTTTCGATTGCGGCACTTACCGAGCCATGGACGGTGGAATGCAGCACTTTCCTTTTTCGTTCTCAGGCTGACGCAGTGTCTGCCGTAACCACCACTTTCGGCGCCGACGCAACGCTATATTACTTTTGAACTGATGCTAGCGTCACGACGAATCCAGAGACAGAAATGTGCGCGTCAAACGCTTGATTCGGTGCGTTACTGTGGCACTCCTAGTCGCTGCTGCAAATACTAGACAGAAGACTCGCCTATGTTTTCTTCTTTTTTATTGTGCTGCACGCGCATCAAGGAAGTCTCGGGAAAAACTGCCGTTAGTACTAGTTACGGGCTCAGTATTCCTCGTTGGAAAAGCTAGAGGCTAGGGAACACAACTCTTAATAAGGCTTTTCGCACTTGAGCATCTAGGGACCTCGAATAGCCCCTGAATCAAGGATAATCTTCCTCACCTAAAATCGTGCCCCCCCCCCCCCCCGCTTTTTGTTCTTGCTAAAACCGTTACTAAGGCAGCAGCATTTTTGTTCATGTAGAGGTTGTGGCAATACCAGATGGTCACCACCTGCGGTTTAGTTACGCGGTACACTCACCAGCCGTAAGCCTAATACATATGCACTTCCTGCGGAATATATGTATACTTCAATTTTAAGTGCTCTACCCGCTTCTTTGTAACTATACTAGTGTACGCGCACGAGCGCAAACATACAGCAGTGGCTAGCGAAAGCGATTCGGCGCGTGATACATCGTATCCACCTGAACGCTCATTCTGCAAAATAAATTAATGCAGCACGCTCAGGACGTATCAAAAATGAAAAAAAATAGTTCACTGACTGATACACAATAGTTATAATTTAATGCACTCTTGAACAGGACGTCGGCGCCGATATTCACCGCTGCGTGTTTGTGAAACGGCAGGAAGACAGCCTGCACCCAAAGCCCGCATTTAAGTGGTTATATATTGACTCCACTGCACATGTCTTTCAACAAACTATACTGCATAAAAAATTCGGGATCAAAACTAAACGCAACTGCTTCTCAGAAACTGGAATATATATTTAAACAAAGGGTCGGGGGTAATACATGAACAAAGCATGTTATTTTCTTTTTTTAAATGTCAAGTTATAGTTAAGGAACTCGAAAAGTTATTGAGCCTTCTCGAGATTTGGCGAAATCTGAACATGGCGACATTTCTAGGCGGCAGCAGTGGCGTCCTGCCATAACTTATTGACGAAGAAGTGAGAAAGTTTGTGTTTTGAAATACCTAAGTTATCGAAAACAACTCCAGGATCTATAGAGGAGAGTGTTGCTAGAACACTATGGTGAAATTACGGTGAAATTCTAGTACCTCACTACAAAGTACGTGGCTTCCCAGGACAATTGCACACTGTCTATAGGAAATGCATGAGGCCCTTATGTAAAAAGTTAAACACTATGGAAAGCCACGCCGTTTTTAGTACGACACTATTATTTTAACAAACATTTTCGGTAATTTCCTAAGCTGTATGGAACCAGGAACCATTTCCGATAACAATGTTTTTCTTGAAGATAATTTTTTTTCTTATATTTCCCATTCAGTTATGGCAGGGCGCCGTTGACGCCGACGACAGCTGGCATTACTTGCAAATATCTCTAAATCTTCACCATACGCTAGCAGACAAAGAAGTAAGAAAGACGACACCACAACGTGCGCGTCCTCTCGCTAATGTCGTCGTTTGCTGGCACTGAACATGTTTCCGATTTTCGATACCAACACGCCCGACAAAATGCAAAGGTATAGAAAGGGGTGTGGATTATATGCGAGAATATATGGTGTGTCCTTCCAGCGCTATAATTGACTGAAGTTTTGAGCAACGTTTCCGTTAAGTGGATGACTTGAAGTTGCGAAGAGCTTCAGCTGCAATAAATAGCTGAGCTAATGTGGAAACGTTTCAGGACTTCACTGCGAAGAAAAAAAAACCAATGCATCAGCGCCGGCGCTTCATGTATAAGGCTCATGAAGTCCGGATAGTAATGATAATTTATGCTATTGGTACTATGACCATATATATTCTACCAGCACCAAGACAGCATGACTCTATGTTGAAAAAAATGAAATGCGAAGATCAACCAAATTCTGCAGTGAAGCAGCTTAAGAATAGTCTGTAAAGCAAGAAAGCTTTTCCACCCAAGTCACTTGAATGTCCAGAAGGACAAATTGTGGGCAATCGACTCACACAAAGAAGTGATAAATAAAGACTGCCCCAGTGTCTCTGCGCTTGTATTACCGGTGGGAATCTGAAAGCAGGCTTTGAAACTGCAATAAAACTCGTAGCGTGGTTCGCGGATTACTGCATTTCGACAAACAGGGGGATAAGCATAGAATAAACAGAAGGTGCTGCCTGCAACCGCAGTTTGTTGCCACTTTGAAAAATCAAAATTCGGTCACCGATACACTGCATTCCGCGACTTTTGCTATACTAAACAATTTCCCACCTGAAAGAGCCTCAATTTACAGATCATTCTTTTTTGGTAAGGCAGGGTTATAATATTTCGGAATTCAAATAGATGCGAATATCTTTTTCGGCGTCGTAGACCGTTGCTACTGCCATGGGCCATAATTGAACAACGTATACTCTACTTTCTATTGCGGGACAGGTTTTAACAGAAATTCCGAAACAAGAGAGAACCAGATTTCATAACGACCGGTGAATACATGGTAATGTAAAATGAATGTACGTGTGCAAACTGTTCCATACTGGATAAAATACGTGACACACCTTTCAGAACATCACTTAGATTTGCCAAAACAAAGAACTAATGAATGAATCGAACTTGCTTCCTATCAAACCTCGTTGGTTCATGTATGCACTTCACATATGAACACAATAAAACAATTCGAAGCGTTGCAATATATGTTCCATTCCTTCAAGTCAGCAATAAAAACCGAAGCACTCTTGATTGCCTCACATCATATAAAGAGTGCATGAACTGGCGAAGTTTTAAATTTTAGTGTCACGTTATGGACGAATGCATCTGAAAAATAAACGATATCTCTTGCTAACTTTTCTAAGTTACCAGGATGGTTCTATTTCGTCTCGAGTGGTACTTGGAACGATACACCAAATACCCTTCTTGCATGGCAGGCTTTCGTCGGGGCCGCTCCTCCATTGACTGTGTCCTTGATTTGTCGACATTTGTTCAACAAGAAAAAAGTCGCAAGCGCATATCAGTGGCACTCTTTCTTGACGTGAAGGGTGCATATGATAATGTAGCTCACGATGCCATCCTCACTTCTCTCGCAGCGATGGGCGTTGGTGGACGAATGTTTCAATGGATAAAAGATTATATAACTGGCAGAGGTTTCTTTGTACAAACATATGAGGGTACAACTGCCCAACATTACACCTACTGCGGAGTACCTCAGGGAGGTGTTTTAAGCCCCACATTGTTCAATGTGGCCCTCATTGGTCTGGTGAAGGTTCTGCCAAAGTCGGTGTGCCTATCCATATACGCCGATGATATTTGCCTCTGGAGTGCTGCAGTTACTCGCCCTCAGGTGCGTGCACGAATACAGCGGGCAGCAACACTCACAACAGCCTACCTTCAGAAACAAGGCCTAAATATATCAATTGTGAAGTGCGCGTTGATGGCGTTTACACGCAAACCAATGACGCCATACCCTGTTTACATCAATGGGCAGAGTGTCAAATATGCACGGACGCGTCGTTTCCTGGGCATAATAATCGACAAAAGTCTTTCGTGGAGCCCACATTGTGCGTACTTGAAGAAGAGACTGCTATCTATTGTGCATATCATGAAATTCTTGTGCGGTAAAGCATGGGGAACTTCTGTGGCCTCCATGCTACAGCTGTACACGGCCCTATTTCTGGGTCTTTTGCGCTACAGCTTGCCGGTACTGACTAACACTTGCAAATTGAATACTCATTCATTGGAGAGTTTGCAGGGTCAGGCACTGCGTATCTGCCTAGGACTGCCCCGATGCGCTTCTACTTATGCCACAATCATGCTTGCCAAAGACCATCCGGTCAGGACATATATAGCTGTGGATTGCCTCAGAGCGCACATTCGACCTGCTAGCCGTGTCCCCGACCACCACTTGGCCCTTCTACCTTCCGGAAGACCACGTGCTACGTTTTCGGACGTCATAGCCAAGCACCTAAACAGCATTCCATCAGGATATACGCCAGCTGCGAGAACGGCATGCCCTTTGTGGTGCCTCGACCAGCCGCAAGTACGTCTAGAAATTCCGGGAATCAAAAAGAAAAGCAGTCACTCCAGAGTAGCATTGAAGCAAGCAACACTGCTATTATTACATGAGTTGTACTTAGACCGAACGCAGATATACACTGATGGGTCCGTCTCATCCAGCAGCTCATCAAGTGCCGCTGTAATTCCGGCTGCAGAAATGACAATCAAATTTAAGTTGTCACATATGACTACATCTACGGCATCAGAGCTTGCTGCTATAAGGGCTGCTTTACAATATCTCGTTCAAGAACGTCCAGGAAAATGGGTCATATTCTGTGATTCGAAGGCAGCGCTTCAGAGTTTGCAGTCTGCCATGCGTAGGAGGAGCCATGACCAACTGGTACAAGAAATAAGACATTGCCATCATGAAGCTCTAGCACGAGGGCATGATATTATATATCAATGGCTGCCTGGACATATCGGTATTACCGGAAATGAACTAGCCGATGATGCAGCCCGCTCAGCCCATGAAGAAACCCGTGTAGTCCCGATTCCTCTATCAAGGAATGATGCAGCAAGACAACTTTTCCTGCTGGCTCGAGATCTCACACGCACGTTCTGGTCGTCTACCAGCTTCCAAAGGTGTCAATTTTATGAACTGGATCCTTCGCTAAAGCTAAAGCTACCATCACAACTTTCCCGCTCCGATGCGACACTGTTATGCCGCCTTTGGTTGGGTGTTGCATTCACAAAGGTGTACTCCTTTCGCATTGGTATGGCAGACACTCCTACATGCGACTACTGCGGAGATGAAGAAACCATCGAACACGTCCTCTGCAGCTGTGCTTGCTACGACACACAGCGATGCCAGCTACGGATGGTTTTGAATCGACTTGACCCCGGACCATTTTGTGTGCGGAAGATACTAGGACCTTGGGCATCTGCCTCAGTTGCGCAGAAAGCAACTAAAGCACTGCTTCTTTACCTTAAGTCAACAAACCTGAGCGACCGCCTGTGAACTGTGTGTGCTCACCGAGTGTGCTCGTGATTGTGTGTACCTTCTCATCTTTGTGCAACCTCTTTTCTCCCCTTTATCCCTTCCCCAGTGCAGGGTAGCAAACCGGATGTGCGTCTGGTTAACCTCCCTGCCTTTCCTTGTATCTTCATCTCTCTCTTCTAAGTTACCAGCAGTAGAAGAGGACTCTCAAGAGGAATTGGGATTTATTGGGAACATGGCGAGGATAGGGAATAAAAACATCCAATGTTATCCATAGTAGCCTCCGTAGCCATAACCGATGAGTTTCTTGAATCCCCCACCGTATCCAAGTCCACCGTAGCCAAGCCCGCCGTAGCCCAATCCATATCCTCCGTATCCAAGACCATAGCCTCCATAGCCGAGACCGTATCCGTAGCCAAGGCCACCGTAACCTAGACCACCGTAGCCGAGACCACCGTAGCCGAGACCACCATAGCCGAGGCCGCCGTATCCCAGACCCAGATAACCGGCGGAGACGGTGGCAATGGTAACACAAATGGCCGCAAGGAAAGCCTGGAAAAATGCGCATTCGTGAGGGTTTTTAGAGAAATTGTTTGATAAAGTGACGCAGTTCTGTCATACGCATTGGTAGCATCTCTTGTTGGGGGCCGTTTTACCAGTTAGCAGACGCTAACTCGTTGTCACAGTGAAACGTTAGGCAAAAGTGGTATTTTTATTAGTGCAATAATTCGTTGAACAACATGAATCAATTACAAGCGTAGAGGGCAATAAAAACTGTATACATATCAGTGCACAATAAATAGCTCTCGAAGTCAAGAGTCAAAAAGTGGTTAAAATCTTCTTACAATTAAAAGCCCGCTAAAGTGCTCTGCTGCCATTGAACACAATTTATAGGAACGAATTTAGAGAAAAAAAAACGCTAAACAACACTGATTGAACCATGCTTAATTGCTCATGTGTGAGAAGTCTATAGAATAAAAGAACAAGAGAAAAAACAGGAGACCTATGAAAGAGCTGTTTTAAACAATGTATTAAGGAAGCTGCCCAACAGCCTTGCAAATGAGTTACTTTTAATGCTAGGGGATGCAACTATGATGTATTTTGGAGTGCTGCTTGGATGATTAGATTCAAGTTGCAGTTACACTTTGACTAATTAGAAAACAGAGATGTCTCTAAATTCTTTTTGTCATTACAGGGAATAACTTTTCAAATTCGCACTTGCGAAAATGCTTAGGTTCACAGCAAAAATATTGCATATCAGTTGGTCTTAGTTTAACCTACTTTGCCATAACCTCGTTGCGACCAATGTTTACGCTATATTGCCGGATAAGTATTTCCCACTGGGGAAACACGTTTGCATGGCAGCCGTTTACTATGCCCACAATGTAGAACTAGAGTAGGGCTTCGGTATGTCCAACGTTTGCAAAAAGAATATAGTAGTACGAAAATATAGAAAAAGAGAAATGCATCATAATAGGTGATTAAACGAACTTGTAATTCCTAACATATAATATTGGTAAAGTAACTTGTTACGCCACCAGAACTTATACAATGGCTACGAAAGGTTTACTAACCCTTATATGGAAAGAAAGACTCAATTCATAGCCACGGTTGCATCCTTCAAATCAGCAACATTTTAAAACAAATAGAACCAAATGAATGTCGTTAACGTGCCGTTCACACCTGAGACGGCTACACAACTTGAATAATATTTTTGGAATTAGGAGCTTTATCAGATTATGATGATATCAGCGAATCATATTTAGCAATTTTCTCAAAGGGGAGCAGCGTCTTCTTTACATATTAGAAAGCAGAATGCAATGACGTCCGCTTGCTGCAGCGAAAAATGTTTTCTTTTTTTTCTATAAAGTGGGCCGTTTACAAAAACTGCTATTGCGCTGTGGCTTTAAATATTGATATTCCAATTTCTTGATGACATATTATTGCATGCCAAGTTCAAAACATTTTACTGAAAAAAAGAATGGTTAGAAACAACAGAATACGCAACAATATACTCGACATACAGCCATGAGAGAAATAGATGAAAATCCAGAGTAATACGAGGAACCTAGAAACTTACCAAATATTTCATTTTGCTGGGGCTGAGGTATCGTATGCCAGCTGCCGTGGTGCGTTGTTTTCGTGACGTTGCAGACCACCCGCTTATATACACAGACCGTGAAGGCCAGTAACGCGCAGCGCCGCGGCTATGCAAGAGCAGTGGAAAGTGAAATTTTTGACTTCGGGAAATTACCCCTCAAGAAATTGTACTAGGTGGTGATACTTTTCTTTCGTATTGTTTCCTAGGCGGATGTTTGGGACGAAACGCGAAGAACCGTATCCGTTCGGCCGTACTTTGGCAAGGAAGCGGGGCCTACCGTGAACTTGTTGCTTCCTCCACGAGTGACTTTCCCCGCTTCCGGCCTGCAAGGAAGGGCAGAGAGAATCGGTGACTTGTCATACGCCCTTGGCAGTGGTAGTTGAGGCATTCACTTTCTTGGCGTTATGAAATTCATCCTGTCTTATTGTGAGGACGACATTCTCCGGCAGTTCAGACTTGACTGAATTCTCTTTATTACATACAAGTAGCAGTAAGCCCACATCTTAGTTACAACAATTTTAGTTCTATTACCTGCCATAGTACGTAAAAAACCTATAAATGACGACGTCATGCAAATTGCGGGACTAAGCAGTATCGCGGTACAATAGTATCGCATTAGTATCTTAAAAATATCTTTGAATGCCTGCATTTTTTAACGAGACACATTTAATAATGTATTTGTATCTCAGCAGTGACATATTTTTTACGATATATGGAATGTATCACGATATTGTTCTTCACATGAGCATCTTGTATATTTTCCGTCGCAAATGGGCTGGCCTGTTTGTAAATGGGAAAAGAAGACTTCCGTGCTACGCGAAGTGAAGGTACGCCAGTGGTCACGGACACTAACGGAGGCACTGAAGGATCATCCACATAGAAATGGCCCATGGGGTCAAACGCCTTACGCTGTGACAGCAGATTCATGAAGGCAGATATGCTCTGCCCAAGAAGGAAGGAAGGAAGGAAGAAAGGAAGGAAGATATGAGGAAAAAAACGGCAGGGAGGTTAACCAGCTTATAGGCAGCTGGTTTACTACCGTGAGCATGGGAGGGGGATGGGGCAGATGAAAGATAGAGAGCAGAGATGGAAGAGAGATAAACACAGCACATTCGGCAGGAGACGCGCGCACACTCAGTCATTGTCCAGTCTTGTCTTTCGCGATGTGTGACATTGCAGTTACAGCCGCTTGTTCAAGTCCGTGTCACGTAGGAATTTCAACAGAGCTTTGTCACCTTCTGTTGCAATGTCTTCTCTCGGGCACTTGACAGAATAGTGTCCACAGACATTTGGCTGTTGTCGATGCGCTGCAAGAACGGATGCCAGTGACTGCCTCTGGATGGCATACAACGGACAGTCGCACAGGATGTGGTGTAGCGTCCTTTCGTAATGAAACGCATCACAGAGAACGTTGTCCGCCGTTCCTGTGACAAAGGAATAAGATTTTGTAAATGCCTCTCTTAGCCATAAGCGATGAAGAAGGGTGGCCTCTCTTCGGTCGAGCCCAGTGGGCATGCGGAGAGCCATCGAAAGAGAACAGGTGGTGTTGAAGATTCGTCTCGTTGCTTGGTGGAAACCATATTGAAAACGTGACTTCACGCGCAAGTCGTCGAAGAATACTGGCTGCATCGGTCCGCGAAAATGGTATCGCTTCTTCTCGTGTTCATTCAAGAGCTGCCCACGCGGCAGTATCGGCATTTTTACAAAATTTCAGCCACTTTGAGAATCGGCATGTTCGTTCCCTATGACGCCACAGTGACTTGGCAGCCACTGAAACGTCACATGGTGCCCTTTTTCGTGCGAAGTGTGGAGAAGGGATCGAATTTCAAAAAGAAGCTGTTCGTACGGCCCACGACGCAGTGCTGAGAGTACAGATTGTAGGGCAGCCCTTTAGTCGCTAAAAATCGACCATTGTTGTGGTGGTTCCCGATTGACCACACAAAGTGCAGCACAAAAAAGCCACTGTCTTTTGAGAGTGAAGCAGCGTCGTCTTAAGGACAGCCTATTTGAAAATCTGTTACATAAGTGCAGTTAACGCAACAACCATCTAAATATTACATATCTTTATTCTAGAATAATATGTATACTTCTTTTTAATCATTATTGTTCGCCTCTGTTTCAAATGATATTACTTGCTTGCAAGTTTTGAATGCGGGGAGACAATATTCTCGATATTATTTGCACCTAATAAATTTTTTTGCGGAGTATCAAAACAGTTTTTGAGTATTCGTATTCGCGTATTTCTATTCCTTTTGTATCTGTATTCTGAAATACTTTTAAATGCGAAGCATTTTTTTTAAAAATTTCAGCGACTTTGAGAAGAGTATCTATCTAGCCGCCGAGTTTTAGTTGTCCTGGCCGTTTCGATAATTCAATCGATACCAGCATAAGTGTCTAGTCATAGCATGAAAGTCATCACATGTACGTCATCGATGTCATGATTTACATTTAATGGTCTTGCTGCTCTTGTGGTGGTTTCGTTCACAAGACATGTTGCAAAAGTGGTATGGTATAACATGACAGCATGGCGAAACCAAGGCACCCACCCTAACATGAAAATCATGACATGCACGTAATGTAACAACATGGCCACATGCCACACTCGTGATGCTCTGGCGGCCTTTTCGCTAGCTTCACATATGCCAAAGTTGGTATTACGAGACTTGAATGGATGACGAAGGTATGTGACTGATGCATACATGATAATGATGAGATGCGTGTCATGTAACAACATGACTACATGCCAGGCTCATGATGCGCTCGCGGCCGCTTTGCTAGCTTCACATGTACCAAACTCGGTATTACGTGACGTGAACAGATGATATAGGCAAGTGACGCGTCAAAAGATGAGAACCATGACATGCCAGTCACGTAACAACATGACTACATGCAACACTCATGATGCACTCGCAGTCCCTTTGCTAGCTTCACATACGCAAAATTTCGTATTACATCATATGAATTAATGACGAAGGCATGTGATTGGTACAAACATGATGGTCATGAGATGCGTGTTTTCTAAGACTACATGGCACACTCAAGGCGCCAATGCACCTTCACGTGACTCGATGCTCGTGCGCGCGGGCGTTCGTTTCGTCGCGTCACGCTGGCGATGCCACGCCAAGTGCCGATATGCCTGCCATATACTCGCATGCGCACGCCGCGTTGCGATCCTTTGACGCATGCGCGTATGAGCGTGCCTGGCGGCGTTTTTCTGTCTGAGATCCCAAGAGAAAATGCGGGGAAAAGGCGGCGCCGCTATTGGCTGAATGCAATCACGTGATCCAAACGTACTTTCGGTCTTTCTTGTTTGTTTCTATTTCTTCTTATGCAAGATGGCAGCACGCATTGATGTTAGCATAACGCTAGTTTTGCAATACGCCAGTGAAGCTTGTTGGAGCAATACTCCGTAGAAATTACGCCGAAACGTGTGGGCTTTTTGCTGACAGTGTCGCTGAAACGAGTTGTGTTCTTATATGGTGTGCTTCAATTTTTTATTTATTACGCGTTTGTTTGGGCTGCCGGCTGGCGAAGAAGACGTGCCACTTGAACTACTCCGGATGTGATTTGTTTTAGGATAAATGGGTTGTATCACATGTAGAATTTACGCTGTGATCTTCTGTTCTCCGCGCGTAAACTAAGGTGAGACGAAGTTGTTTCAATGTTAGTTGTTATGTGACGGTGTGCGGTTTCTCACTACGCCGTGCTATCGCTCAGGGTCCTTTGCCATCTTATTTCTTGTGATATCACGCGACGCGCTGCCAGCTTGCGCTCTTAACGCACACAGTGCTCATAAAACTTGTCTGGTGGAGTAGAGTGGTTGGAGCCTAAGCGTTTCCAGATGCAACTCCGCATTCAAGAAGTACGCCAAAACGCGCAAAGCATGGGCGTTGCCACATTGAAAAGTAGATAGCGCAGTTGTCCCTCGCAGACTGATAGACAATCTAATGTTCAAAATGTGTTGGGCTGTTTTGAAAAAAATTGAAACATAAAGGAGGAAACTGTACATGTAACCTAATGCATATCTCTGTTATGTTGCAGTGCAAGTAGTAGTGTCCACTGTTGTTCATGCAACCTGAGTATAAAAAATTGTATTGTGAAAAAAAAAACATGGCTACTGAATTCTGAAACGTGATTATACATTACAGACACACGTGGTATTTCTGTCTCCCCTTCGTGTGTTTGCCTTCGCTGGGAATCCAGTCAATTACCCCTAATGATACCATGCAGCAGCCAAACTTACATGGTATTTTACTGGAAGCAGAATTACAACACCACAATATGTGAAGGAATGTTAAGTTCTGGAGCAAATTGTGTGTTCTGATATATTGCACAGATGCAAGAAATTGCACCAGAACGCCGTTCACAGACATATATGTCCGTCTACCCTTTGCTCAAGCCTCACCGAGGTTGTTCTAGCGGATAAAACACTCAGCTGCTGAGCCGCAAGTTGTGGGATCAAATCTAGGCGGCGGTGGCTGCATTGTCGATGGAGGTGAAAATGCTATAGGCTAAGTGTGCCCAGATTTGGGTGCACGTAAAGAACCCCAGGTGGTCGAAACTATTGGAGGCCTCCACTGCGGCGTGTGTCATTACCATATGGTGGTTTCGGGACGTTAAACTCCACATATCAATCTATCAATACCTTTTGCTTGAATACTCTCTTCCCTCGTCCAGTTCATGCGAATGCACAGTTCACCCAATGTAGGTTTCTTTACAGTTCGTCCACAGCTCAGTTAATTGTGATCTTTCTCCTAGTGATTTTTTGAATGATATCATGTTATTCAGCAAGAATAAACTCCCCCTAGAAATTGTTCATGAACATTAGCGTTGCCTTTGTGGTAGCACTAGGCTTACAATACTACTTGTTAAGCACAGACTTGAGCCTGAACAACTCGTTTATTTATTGATTTATTTGCTTCTTTAGTTATCTCGTACACACTGTCATTCTCGAGCAGAAGTAAATTTAAAAGAATGCAAAATAAATGAAACAACATGCGAATACATCTGAGAAGTTACTGTATACGGAGCATTAGTGCTGTATGTGGCATCACTCAGCACTGGGCACGGAAAAGTAATTGTTGAGTTACATAGTTATTCAAAAGCAAGCAAAGAATACAATTACGCAGCTGGTTGATCATAAACAAGGTAAAAAGATATGAGCAGAGAAATCAAAGCAAACAGTTTTAGATTGCATGTCGAAAATTGGCATATACAACATCTTAATGTCCTTGCGTATGATAAAGACTAAAAATCACGGCTAGTTAAAGCAAGCAGCATATGCGTACTTCTTTCTATAGTTAATGCTCCTCACATAACAGAGTGGTGTCTCATAAAAACTTGTAATTATGCATTCGTTTTTATCACTTTTCTTTATTGGCACGCCCCATCATGCAGCTTGACCATGATGAACCCACACCAACTAGCCAAAATTTCTACGCTGCTTCAGCGCCTTCATTACAGGTAACATAAATTCATTACAGGTAAAATAAATATATGCAATCTGGAAGCAATCTTAATGCGAACTGATTGTACATCAAGCCATGAGAATTATAGAGCACCGTGTTATCTGCGTAAGATTACATACAAATGCCTTAAAAAATATGATTACAACCAATCATTCCTTTCCTTCGCTCACTCGGTCATCCTCAATTGAAGCTTCAACCCTCTTTGTTAAGCCTGCAGGTTTCTGCTCCGCTAGGTAACTACTGGCAAGCTGCAGTTTTTTATTCTACATTTTATCTTGAAGGCTAGTCGGCGCAGAATCCATTCATTGATTAGAGAATGCTTGCTGAACATGATCAACGCGCCGCCGAATATGCCATCTACTACGGGGCGAACGCGGGATGGATGCGCTGTCACCCCGTTGTTGTGGCGGCTCGCAAACGCTACTACGCTATCCGGTGGTGTATACTTCGACGATTCTCATGCGCAAGAAGCAAGAAAAAAATTGCCCGCAGCTTCCCTCGGGGGAACACTGAGGAGGATGCGGAGCATATAATTGGTTAACGGGGTGTTAAAGTGCGACTTACTTGGGTCGATGGCTGAATTGGTTAACGTGGTTGTGAAATGGGGTGTTAAATTGCGACTTACTTGGGTCGATGGCTAAATTGGTTAACGTGGTTGTAGGAGGGGGTGTTAAATGAGTGAACACGTACACACGTATGCGAAAGGGCGGCGCTGGTCGAAGGGACGTCGATCATTGTGTTTGTGGATTCGTTGGAATTCATTTCACCGCGACCTTGGACGTCGACGCGCCGTACAAACCAACCGACGAGCGGCAACTGAGCGAGCGAGCGCCGACCTTGAGTATATATACAGCTCGACGGCGCATGCACTGCCAGCTGTTGAATGTTCTCGAAGCGCGACGCCACATGCGCGTCCACTGGAGAATCAGGAGAATTGTAGATGTTGAACGCGGTGTGTAGAGGAGGAAGGGTGCACAGATGGTGGAGGAGTGAAGCACGCGCGGTGTGTAGAGGAGGAAGGGATGCACAGATGGTGGAAGAGTGGGCGACGGCGCGACGGCGCATGCGCGCGCGTCAGCTGTCGAATGTTCGAGAAGCGGTGCGGACGGCGCGGACGGCGCACTACAAGGCGCGAGTATAAGATGCTCCGCATCTAAAACAGTACTGCTTACTTTGCTGGCAAGTGGCTGTCTTGTAATGCACGAAGAGCAGAAAAACCACCGACGCCAGCAGCGTTGGTGGGTTCGTTTTGCTTTGCAAGACCGCAACAAGCTCGGTCACGCCAACAGCAAGCTCGGTCACCTCTTTCACGAAATATGGAGGCGAAATAGGCACAGAATAGGTTAAACTTCCGTTGTTTTCAACATTCAGTTACGTGCACTGCAGCATAACAAGTGAGTAGGGCTTGGCCGCCATTTTTCAAAATTCCTCGACGGGCGCTCTTATTGGTCCGCGGTGATCGAATCGGCAGCAGACGCCGCAAAAATCGGTCCGAGGGCGATCGGCGTGGAGAGGGCCCTTTCGGCGGAACTCGCCGCCGCCTAACCGGATTCGGAGCACTTTCGGCGGTCGGAATGCTCAGTGTGAACGCGGCCTCATGGCTCGGCTTCGCGGCTCCTACCTGTCTTAAGTAGACATATTCCTTTACAACTTCCAGCGTCTCTCTACCTATTGTAGAATTCTGAAACGTGATTATACATTACAGACACACGTGGTATTTTTAAACACAGTTATTGGAAATATTGCATGCATTTTATTACTGTCACTATTACACAAACGTGTTATTGATACAAATATTGACAAATGAACTGCCAAAAATTTTGCTTTGTAAGAAAAAACAGCTAGAAAGAAATTAGTGAAATACTACACAGTATGAAACAGACAGAAGGAGACAGACGTGTTAATTCGTTAAAAATAAACTGCTTTATATTTTATGCATTCTAAATATGAAGCGATTTTTGAGTCACTGCACATGTCTGTCTCATTTTGTCTTTGTATTTTCGAGCCATTTATTACTTCACTGTGTTGCAAAACCAATTTGTCACAAACCCATCAACTGCATATATATTTCCTAAACTGTGACATGTTTTCAAAGAAATGATCATGTGAAAGAAGAGTATATGACATTGCATGTCATCTAAAAGAAACAATGGCATTACCGCATTAAAATGACACTTTTGTTCTCACTTTAACATACCATGCAGCAGCCAAACTTACATGGTATTTTACTGGAAGCAGAATTACAACACCACAATATGTGAAGGAATGTTAAGTTCTGGAGCAAATTGTGGGTTCTGATATATTGCACAGACGCATGAAATTGCACCAGAACGCCGTTCACAGACATATATGTCCGTCTACCCTTTGCTCAAGCCTCACCGAGGTTGTTCTAGCGGATAAAACACTCAGCCGCTGAGCCGCAAGTTGTGGGATCAAATCTAGGCGGCGGTGGCTGCATTGTCGATGGAGGTGAAAATGCTATAGGCTAAGTGTGCCCAGATTTGGGTGCACGTAAAGAACCCCAGGTGGTCGAAATTATCGGAGCCCTCCACTGCGGCGTGTGTCATTATCATATGGTGGTTTCGGGACGTTAAACTCCACATATCAATCTATCAATACCTGTTGCTTAAATACTCTCTTCCCTCATGCAGTTCAAGCGAATGCACAGTTCACCCAATGTAGGTTTCTTTACAGTTCATTCACAGCTCAGTTAATTGTGATCTTTCTCCTAGTGATTTTTTGAATGATATCATGTTATTCAGCAAGCATAAACTCTCCCTAGAAATTGTTCATGAACATTAGCGTTGCCTTTGTGGTAGCACTAGGCTTACGATACTACCTGTTAAGCACAGACTTGAGCCTGAACAACTCGTTTATTTATTGATTTATTTTGCTTTTTTAGCTATCTCGTACACACTGTCATTCTCGAGCAGAAGTAAACTTAAAAGAATGCAAAAATAAATGAAACAACATGCGAATACATCTGAGAAATTACTGTATACGGAGCCTTATTGCTGTATGGGACATCAATAAGCACTGTACACGGCAAAGTAATTGTTGAGTTACATAGTTAATCAAAAGCAAGCAAAGAATACAATTACGCAGCTGGTGGATCATAAACAATGTAAGAAGATATGAGCAGAGAAATCACAGCAAACAGTTTTAGATTGCATGTCGAAAATTTAGCGTCTTAATGTCCTTGCGGATGACAAAGACTAAAAATCACGGCTAGTTAAAGCAAGCAGAAAAGAATCACTGTATACTAAAGACACATTAAAAGTGTATGGAAGGACCGAAATCAATGAATATGAACAATCAAGTGCACTCAATAGAAACAAACTAGTCTGGCATGGAACCAGCTCGACATGCGGATCCTTTTAAATATGAGCACTGCAGCAGATGTACAACTTTTGTGCTGATATTCCATAACCTTCATGGGAAAAAAGGCCCAGATTTGCTACTTCTGTACTAGTGAAAATCATTGTTTTTGACCTGATCTTAGCTCTGTCTCTTGTCTACTTCGACTATCAACGTCAACCATCTTAACTCTGAATTTCGGTGTGTTGGTGACAAAAATTTCAAACAGGTTAGGCAGGACCTGCAGTACAATATGATTCACTGTTATTGTTTGTATTTAAAAATTAAATACGCGAACTGGATATGCCCAGCATGGGCTCATTTCAAATTGGGGTTTATTTCGCACTTAGTGATGCAATAGATCCGGAACAATTTGAAGCGCAATCTCAAGCAGCTGAAACCACAGTTTTGAGCAGCAAATCTGCGTTTTTTAGCGCTTGACTGTCACACATTTTCAAACACACATTTTTGGTCTCAAAGTGTGAGTAGTTTACGATGTTTAACGAAATAAATATACGCATGCACACTTGTATATGATGCCACAAAAAGTGAAGTTAACCCACAGCTTCTCTGTTTCTTGCTGACAGTCCTAGATTTCTGTATAGCATTAGCATCAGGCTTCTTGGCATTTCCTTGTGACACACATTCCATTTCCTAATCAGTACAGATTTCCCTGAGGCTTACAAAGGCATAATTTTCCACGCATATTACGTTTACTATCAGAAAGATCTACTGATGACGTCTGTGCTTTCAATGCAACTTATTAATATGAGTTACATGGATAAGTACGAGCTGTTTTACTTTATGAACAAACTGATTATGCTTTTCGTTCTTTTTCAATTATAGAAGAATTGGTACATTGCAAATTCTAACATTATGCAACATGAAAATCGCTAGAATGAAAAGCTACGCTTTGCACTTTATTTAGATAGAAGTGTGGTGCTTTGGACGAGTTGGTATGACATGACGGTAGATATATCACGAGAACAGAACGATGACAAAGGGACAACAAGGAGACGAGCACTACTCTTGTACTTAGCACTCGTTTCCTTGTTGTCCCTTTGTCATCGTTCTATTCTCGCGCTATATCTACCGTCATACTGAGACAGATTTTTTTTTTTGAACTTGCACTAATGCCAAAGCAGCAGCACCAACATACAATGGTAGTATTAACTGTGCTACAGCAGCGAAATCTTCTGGACACTGTATTGGCTGGCAATCTTTATATATGCGGTTCATATACTATATGAAAAGTAAAACTTCAGTGACCTGCATAAATCCGATAGAAGTCAGGCGAAGTAGAAATATAAAATTTTCTGAAATTACTGAACTCATGCGACATGATCAAATTACATATGCGTACTTTTTCATATATTTAATGCTCCTCACATAACAGAGTGGTGTCTCACAAAAACTTGTAAATATGCAGTCGTTTTTATCACTTCTCTTTATTGTCATGCCCCAACATGCAACTTGACCATGATGAACCCACACCAACTAGCCAAAATTTCTTCACTGCTTCAGCACCTTCAGCACCTTCATTACAGGTAACATAAATTCATTACAGGTAAAATAAATACATGAAATCTGAAAGCAATCTTAATGCGTAGTGATTGTACATCAAGCCATGAGAATTATAGAGCACCGTGTTATCTGAGTGAGATAACATACAAATGCTTTATGAAAAATATGATATGAGTAATGTATATTTCGACCCCCTCCCCTTCATATACATACATCTCTTAAGTACACTGGTTAGTGCCAAGCATTGCCAAATGCATCCTAACTTATTTGATAGAAAGTTTACCTAAACTGTTAATCATCCTGGTTCGTTAAACCAATAATTTGGTTTAAACAGTGCACTTTTCCGTTAGACGAGTGTAAATGAAAAACAAACGCTTTTTGGGGAGGCCATGGGATTGTGCATTGTTATATTGTCATTAGTGAACCTTGCACATTGCATTAAGAAGAGCATGTGCTTAAATACCATGACATATGTCATTATTTCTGCACTAAGTCCGCGTGCTATGTGCATCATTCATTTGCGTAAATCCTGGAGGTTTGGGAGGCAGTTGTGGAGAGGTGCATACTTAGTTATTTCTTTACAGCAAACGTGTTCCAACAATCGTGTAACAGATTCGACATTGCAGGACTTAACAAAATGTATGTACATTCTCCAGGCACATCATTGCGTGAATGGACGTCTGCCAATCGTTCCCCAGGCACTAGAACTTTTGTCTTTTTCTGCCCATGTTGCTAAGCTTATTAAATGTCCTTCGTTTCATAATATGCCCTGTTTTGGTTTCGTAATCAATGTAAATGTGCAAAAAAGAGAACTGCACAAAAAGATAATTTGCCACTCAAGTTGCAACCTTCGAACAACACGTCTGATAATCTACCAACTGAGCTACCACAGTGCCCATCTCCCCATCCACTTAATTGGGTATATGTAAATTAAATGTGGGAGCGTGGCCAGTAGCCATGAGGGTGAGTTTCGGACACTTTTTTTGTGTGAGTTTGGCGTCGCGTAGTCTGTGAGCTTGGAAGTTTGGCAACTGACCAATCATTTCTGTATACTATTTGAAGGCATCAAGTCTGTCAGAACGAGACCCTCGCTATGAAAGGAGGAAAGAAGTACATTTAAGAGCTTGTTTTCATTGTTAGACACAATCATGCCGTTTGGCATCATTGTTCATTAGATCTCGGTAATATTGTGTCTAACAATAGAAAAACGTGTACTTAAATGTATTTCTTGAATGCAAACAAAATAAACAAAAAATGGAAGCTTGTTTATATCACGTAACCACCTTCAGCCGATAGCGGTGTCGCATTTCATCCGTACATCTCTTGGTATATGATACGGAAACACGCCGGGCCCCCCGCCGCAGTCGTCTAGTTGCTAAGGTACTCGGCTGCTGACCCGCCGGTCGCAAGATGAAATCCCGGCATCGGCGGCTGCATTTCCGATGGAGGCGGAAATGCTGTAGACCCGTGTGCTCAGATTTGAGTGCACGTTAAAGAACTCCAGGTGGTCGAAATTTCCCAAGCTCTCCACTACCGCGTCTCTCATAAGCATATGGCGATTTTGGGACGTTAAACCCCACATATCAATCAACCGAAACACTTCGTCCAGCGTCTTTCCTTCACAAAAAGGGGCAGACGTAGGGCTTCGCAGCATGTCGCATTACGCGCTGGTTGCCGCTGGTGCGCGCCCACGGACGCTGGTCGCGCCGGTCGCGCCTAGGTCTAGAGTGCTCGCATTTTGCTAGCGTAGCGTCGCTGCGCCCAGCGTGCGCGCACGTCAACGTGACGTCGGAGTATATTGGGCCCTTCGATATGCGATCGCGGCCAGTTCAATAGCTCCCCATATACCAAATTTGGTATCACGTGACGTGAACACACGACGACGGTAAATGACAGGTGCAAACATGATAATCATAATATGCGTGTCATGTAAAGCCTGACTACATGCTACGCTCATGGCATGCTCGCGGTCGTTTCACTTGTTCCACATATACCGAATTCTGTATCAGGTGACGTGTATAGATGACGAAGGCAAATGACACATACAAACATGATAATCATGACATAGAAGTCATGTACGGCATAATTTAGCTCCGCCTCCTAACATTGTACTGATATTGAAGTGACATATCAACCTTCCTCATTCGTGGTTCGCATATCATCAATTCCCTACTGTACCATGGGATCTGCCATTTTTCTTCTCCTTCCTGCCAAAGTACTTCTCATATAACCCGTTAGGTCACAGACAAGATTTCTCAGTGTATGTATTTTGTGCTTCCAGTGCAGTTTTTTCAATATCTGCATATCAGAAGTACTTTTTGGATTATCTCTGCCCAGCCCTGGTTCATCGTGGGCTAGCTTCACAAGCAAAACTGGCTTCATTGGGTTCTGTCTAACAAAGAAGCGAGTACATGTGCATTTGACCTTTCGTTGTATGTATTACTGTGCGATAAGAGGAAGTTGTGTATTATCATTGATGTACAAAACAGATGTAGGCCTCGCATCAAGGAAGCCTCATAGAAATTATTCACGTTTGCAAAAAAAGCTTGAAAATAAACAAAAAATAGAAAAAACGAGAACGTGTGGTTGCAGAGCCCGTAATGTGGCTTTACTCTGATGAATCTGTTCGTACCAAATATATTTATTGGCTTAGTTATCTTCATGTTGTACTCGAGCGGAAAAGAAGAGCTGGGTTGGCGCCCTAATGTTCGGATGAATTGGTGTGAAATGCTTCGGACTACCTTAGCCCTAAATTAAGCTCCTACACCGTACGTAACTGCCCTGAGTATGACATGTAGATATTGCATATGATGAATGACAATACCCGTTGCACAATATTTTACAAATAAAACTTTTATACAAAATGACGGCTGTCCCGGAGCTCACAAAGTGCTTATGTGCCACCTTGTGTTCATGCCGTATGCACGTTTATCGCGTGAATGCAAAAGCATCGCGTAATGTTTGGAGCCGAAGCACGTTGCCGGAGGGAATGCGACCAAGAAAATAATGCATACGAGATCAGCCCACGGCCGTGTGGCGGATCTCTCAATTTTATTCAGGCCCTTACTGCAATGTATCTGTTCGGCCAAAAGAATGTTCAATGAGAATGTTCAAAAAAGACAAGGGGAAGAAGGTTACGCTTGTGAACGACAAACTTTACATTAACAAAAAGTTGTACGCATAGAACGATTCCACAAACCGGCGCGTTCCTGTCCAGACAAATGAATTGCTGGCACCAGCAAACATATAGCCACTCCGGCGCCCTGTTGATGAGCTGATTGTCATTTCGTTTAATGCAAGAAGTATTGTAAATAAAATTGACAGTTTAGAACTGCTTCTTTTGAATTATGACCCCCATCTTGTTGTAATCACCGAAACCTGGCTGAGTGATAGGATTAGTGACGGCGAAGTTGTTCCACGTGGCTATCAGATATTTCGGTGTGATCGTGGCTCCCGTGGTGGGGGCGTTGCCGTTATAGCTAATACCAATATCGAGATCTCGGTTTTGCCTGGGATCTCTAATCATGAAAGCTTGTTTTTAAACGTATCTTTTTGTGACTTAAAATTCTTGCTTTGTGCTGCTTATCGATCGCCTGATGCAACCGACTCGTTTCTTTGCAAATTGTACGATTATCTTTTGCCATAATGTAGTTTAGGACATTATATGGCTAAAGTGTTCGAAGTAAACTCAGTTAACGAGAAGGAAACGCCACGAAACGATCCATCACCAAGGCGTAAATGAAGAACTTGAAAGACGAATAAAAAATTGAAACAACGAGAACGTGTGGGACAGGGCCCGTGATGTGGCTTTACTCTGATGCATCTGTTCGTACCAAACACATTTATTGGCTTAGTTATGTTCATGTCGTACTCGAGTGGAAAAGAAGAGCTGGGTTGGCGCCCTAATGTTCAGATGAAATGGTGGGAAATGCTTCGGACTACATAAACGCGAAAATAAATATGAAAATTAGGCTCCTACATCGTACGTAACTGCCCTGAGTATGACATGTAGATATTGCATATAATCAATGACAATGCCCGTACGCACATTATTTTACAAATAAAACTTTTACACAAAACTACGGCTGCCCCGGAGCTCACAAAGTGCTTATGCGCCACCTTGTCTTCATGCCCTATGCACGTTTATCGCGTGAATGCAATAGCATCGCGTAATGTATGGAGCCGAAGCACGTTGCCGGAGGGAATACAACCAAGAAAATAATGCATACGAGATCACCCCATGGCCGTATGGCGGATCTCTCAATTTTATTCAGGCCCTTACCGCAATGTATCTGTTCGGCCAAAAGAATGTTCAACAATTTCATAATGTAGTTTAAGACATTATGTGACGAAAGTGTTCGAAGTAAATCCTGTACACGAGATTAGAACGCCAGGAAACCATCCATCACCAACGCATATATGAAAAAAATTGAAAGAAGAATATTATTACTATCAGAACTTAACAATTCCATGAGGCATAAATGACTGGCATGTCTTGTAATGGCCGTGTAATAGACCCGTTAAGGCAAATTTGTTTGGTGCATAGGCCTTAACTCGTAATCACTTGCACAAAACCTTTTGTTTTCATCATGCGTCAAAGCTTATGGGCCACGAGATGCTATTTATTAATGGCAGTGGAATATGGGCAAGTCCGTCTCATGTGTACCGTCAATAAGAAGCGGCAAACTATGTACCCTGTATTTTATGGCATCCTAGCCTACCGACATATGATGTGCACTACCAGCTGGTACATCCACTGGCACCTACTGGCACAGTTTCAGCGAAAGTGGTGAGCCGGCACCCAAAAGATGTGTAGTAATGGTTTTTAAGTTTGCAGTAACGCTCAGATGAATGCAGAGGACGTCGTTTCACTGCCACATTTCTTCATTTAAATATATTGAAATATTACCCATAATAATATACAGAAATTATTAGTAGCCTAGAAGTAACCTGCGCCACAAAATGGCAACTTTGTGCTTACAGATATTGTACATTTGAACCATTCAAGATACAAGCTTGTGAATTATGGTATTGTGCGCTGTAAGACACCATAGGACAATGTGAGACAAAGCCACGATTCATTAGGGCGTTTCTTTAACACCAATAGACGATACACAATATTGGTCATACATATTCTAGAGTTTAGAGAGCGTTACTTCACTATGTCAAGAGCGAAAAAAGGTAGAATTAACGTTACAGTACCTTAAAGGTGCCGAATATACATCCTAGTCAAATGACACTGACATTGAGCAGTGTCCTGTTGCTTGAAGACATCGCGTGAAAAGGAACTATCATATTGACCATGGAACAGTTTGCCCCGTAACATTAGTTTCTCGCAGAAGTTCTTTAAGAAGTCTATTTTACAGTACACATTCGAAGGTGGACACTCCACTAAGATGTGTGTGCCTCATAATTACATGTCAGAGTGGCACTGACAACCCCTATTTTTTTCCAGCATTCAATTTTTCACACCACGCGCTTATTGCGAGATTCAATGGCACTAGTTCACTGGAAACAACAGCACTACAGCTTCAGTCAGTCACAATCGCAAAGGGTGACTTTTTATATAGCTATAAAGGTTGTCCTGTGCAGGTCGCTTGACTTCGTTTTCCCACCAGTGGTGCAAGTTACCTTATAATCGCCATGAGGTATGATTCCCGTTCCCAGCCACGCGTGCTGAACTCTGCTTTTTTTGTTTCTCTTTTTTTCAAGGGCCCAAGCAGCATTTGGTGAAGCAGCTCTGGTCATTTGTCGAATGTCGAGAATATTTCAAATGAATATTCAACTACACAAAAAGCAGCTACTTATATGGAGAAAAGAAAAATTTATACGTTTGGGATCGATTGATTGATGTGTGGGGTTTTTACGTCCCAAACCACCATATGATTGTGAGAGACGCGGTAGTGGAGGGCTCCCAGAATTTCGACCACCTGGGGTTCTTTAACGTGCACCCAACTCTGAGCACACGGGTCTACAACATTTCCGCCTCCATCGGAAATTCAGCCGCCGCAGCCGGGATTCGATCCCACGACCTACGGGTCAGCAGCCGAGTAGCTTAGTCATTAGACCACCGCGGCGGGACAATATATAAACCTTTGGCAGTAACTGGGCGCATGAGCAGTTAGTCCTTTGAGTATAGCTGCAAAAATGAAATTGACAGTAACTCCAAAGTTGAGCAGTCCTTCTAGAGCCACTGGTGGGAGTGACAATTTATCCTCGAGGAACAACCGCCGGAACAACGTTTTATTCTCCAAGAAGCTACCTATTCAACCCCTTGCCGTCAATTTCCAAAGGGGATGATTGTAGTGGCGCAATAACTCCCTGAAGGCTCGCATACTCGCTTTAGTCCAGCAGCGGTGGTGCTCGATACGTGTCCAGCCCATTTTCTATAAACGAAGTGAAAAATACGAGCGCGATACTTAGACAGAGGTAGGAAACACATGAACAAGGGCTTACTATCAACTGAAACTTTAATGGAGAGGCTGCTAATTATATATACTGACATATGACACATTTTGTAAGCAAATACAATAGGACCACACCCACCACAATTCAAACATAAAAAAAAAACAACGAAGTCTGCATGTATATCAGCCTCACTCTACCGAAGCCCACTTTGCCTTACAGCCTTTTTTAAAGCGGCCCTGCAACAATTTTTCGGCAAGGTTAGAAAACGCTGCTGATTGGTAGTAGAGGCTCCCGAGAAAAGGCGAGCCTAATGTTATAGTGAAGCACATGGCCTGAAATTCACAATAAACTATCAAAGTCAGCTGAAATTCCTTTCGCTTTCCTCTACGAATGATGGAAGTTGCTAAAAAATTCACACGTAGATTACTCATCTATCAGCCAATGGCGTATTTCAACACGGCGCAATTGGTTGTAACAGAGATCGCCTCGAGAGGCTGTCACTTCTCCACGCGTGAGCACGCGATGGCGCTGAAAAGGCCGCGTATTCAAAGAAAAAAAGAAAGAAAAAGTGCTCAAGGTCACGAGGTGCGCATGACGTTCTTTGTTTGTCTCTCCCATCTCTCCCTGCTTAGCTTCCAGCGCTTTCGTCGGGACGAGAGAAAATAGAATGCGATTGCAGCGTGTGACACATCTTCGTGGCTCCACTCGTACTGAACGGATTCTTGAAATTTTCGCGGCGTTGAATTTGTGAGGTAATACGCTTTTTCAGTGAATTCATTCTATGGTTACTCGAAAAAGTGTTTTGAGTAACCCTCTGGCATCTGCCACTGTCGAAAAACGCAAGCCGCTTATCGGACATGGCTAATAACGGTTTCCTGACGCAAGTTAATATTTATTTATTGTTATTTATTTTGACAAACTGCAGCCTCAATGAGGTTATTGCAGGAGGGAAAAACACCAATAACGAATTAACATTCATTAAGAGGATTCTAGAAATAATAAACAGTGGAGAACAAACACTTGTGGGCAGTGAATTCTAGGCTTTTGTAGTTGTAGCAATAAGCCTTATTTGAGTATGTCAGAGCGGGTGAAAGAAGTTGCAATGTTGAAAGCATGGTCACTCCTCGCAGACGAAAATTCAGAAAGTTTCACATATGATTCGAGATTGCTGAAACGAGATGAATTGATTAAAGTGTGCAGAAATTTTAGGCAATCAACACGGCGACGTTTTTCAAGTGTAGTGAGAGCTAGCTGGGGAAGGAAATTCATTGGAGAAAAATTCTAGTCATTTTTTTTTGCATACAAAGCGCTCAGCTCTTTTCTGAACAGATTGTAGTTTCTTGATATAACATTTATTATTGAAGTTCTAAACCACGCTACCACAATCGATAGCGGGTCAGATAAGTGTTTTCGGTGTAAGAAGTTTTGTTTCCTGATAAAAAAGGCGGAGCATAATATGTAATGAACCTAACCTTTTAAGGGATTTATTGCACGTGAAATCAATATGTTTGAACCATGATAAATTATGTGTCATAAAGATACCAAGCCACTTAAATTCGGAAACTCTGCAAAAACTAACATTGGTGAAATCGTAGTAAATGTCAACGGGCATGTGCGTCTGGTGAATTGCATAATGGCCATGTCGGGGAAGTTAGTATTCATTTGCCAAGATTCGAACTAGCCGAAAAATTGGGAAAATAAATTTTTAAGAATGGCTAGTTTCTATGGAGATTTTAAAGTATGATACAGGAAGCAGTCATCTGTGAAAAAGAGTATTTTCAAAGAAGTGTGCAAGAGTAGGTCATTAATATAAAACAGGAATAGGAGGGGTCCTACCTAGCACAAAACCCCGAAAAACTCCTGATGAAACCGGCATCGAAGGCGAGTAAGTAGAGTTGAAGAAACAAATTGTGAACACTGAAAAAGAAAGTCAGATACCCAGCCAACCAATGATGGATTCTTTAGTATAACAAATAATTTCTGCAATAGTCTGGGGTGTAATACGCGTGTGTTGGAGGCCTTAGAGAAATGAATGTATACAGTATCAACCTGATTACGTACGTTTAGAAGGGCTGCTGTTGTCATGAATAAATTAGGTCCATTCAGCAATGGTGTTAAGGCCACATATGAAACCATGTTCGGAAGTGCTAAAAGTTTTGTTCTTTTCAAGGAACATCATGAAGTGTTTGAAGATAATATGCTGAAGCATTTTACAAGATATTGTTGTTAAAGATATTCGTGCATAATTCCTAATAATTACACATTACATGATTTAAATAAAGGGAGCATGGAAGCCCGTTTCATGACGAACGAAGTGTCGCTGATGAGAGAAGTTCTGAAAATAACTGTCAGGTATCTACTACACCAAGGAGCATATCTAGCAAGGAAAGCTGTCGAGATGCTGTTGGTTCCGCATGATTTCTTGGTATCTAAGTTTCAAATGAGACTGAGTACGCCCTCAAGTGACCCTGGCACATCGTCAACTCCAGCATTTGATTCTGAAAGAAAATCAGGAATGTCTGAGTTGTCAGTCATGAATACGGGGTGGAAGTAAGTGTTAAAAGCTGAAGGGATTTTTTACGGATCAGAATCTTCAACATTGCTAATTGTAACCGTGCGCGATGAAAAACCAGATGGTAGGGTAGCCTCCCGGAATTTACGGGAATTCGCTTTCAGTATCTTCGTCAAGGTAACTTTGTAATAATGTTCGTGGCGGCCTACATTTTAGCTGATGAGGCTTTTTTAACGCTAACAAACTGTTTGTCGATTCACCAGTAACAAGCTTTGTCAAATCACCAGAACGCTTTTATCGACCTAGTGTAGCCACACAGCGTGATCAAATGTAAAATGTTCTTAGTCATCCAGGGTATTTTACTGTTTGGTTTCTTTGTTTTCAGTGGAATTAAATAAATGGTACACCTAATACAAGGCCTTTGAAAAAACGTATATAATGTATTGACATTGCTGATCATGCTTTTTAGCTCAAATTCTTGATTGATTGATTGATATGTGGGGTTTAACGTCCAGAAACAACCATATAATTATGAGAAACGCCGTAGCGGAGGGCTGAGAAAATTTCCACCACCCGGGGTTCTTTAACGTGCACCCAAATATGAGCACACGGGCCTACAACATTTCCGCCTCCATCAGAAATGCAGCCGCCGCAACCGGGTTTGATCGCGCGACTTGCGGGTCAGCAGCCGATTACCTTAGCCACTAGACCACAGCGGCGGGGCAGCTCAAATTCTTCAAATCAGTCACAAAGCACTTCTGTAAATGTTCAATAAGAAGCATGGTTAAAAAGAGGAAACGTGAAGCAAGTGTAATAGCATTTTGGGACGAAGGCCAGAACACAGAACAATACAGTGTTATGATCGGATATGCCATCAATATCACATACAAAACTAGACAAAGCCAAGGATGTACCGACGAAAACCATATCAAGGACAGCACCATTACGAGTTGATTCCTTAAACATTTGGTGAAGGCCACACGACGACGAAATGTTGATCAGCTCTCTTCCGATGAATACATTGTGTCCACTGCTTGTCCTATATGGCCCGTCTATAGCATTAGCATTTAAATCACCTATGCGAATAATCTTAGATAATGAAGTAACATAGGTTCGTAGAAATTGGTTAATGCTGTATAAATGTTCAATATCAATACAAGGTGGGTGGTCAACGATCCCGATAATCAAGGACTTGTTTTCTAAGTGAGCTTTTCACCACAAGGACTGAGTATTTGGTGGTGCCGAAAGCACAGCGAAGTTGAGGTAAGACCGAAAGAATAGGGTAACACAACCTCTCAGTCTCTCCGAACCCTCTGGTAGCCAGCGAGAGCTATTTCAGAATCATGTACTCTATCGTGCAGGCAAGTTTAAGTAACGTCGAGAATATGTGTGGCGTAACAGGAGACCAGGAAAAGAAATTTGGAACAATTACTGACAACACTTCTGGTATTAGTATTTAACATGAAAAGTTATTACAATGTTGGGCAAGACACATTTAGTAAACCAGTGGGTGATCCAACGGAACGGGAGCATTGAATGAACTGCCCCAGTCATATCACACCTTGTCAATGAACACATGATCGAAGCGAATTTGGACCGATGAGTCGTTGTCCCAAAGACAGGTGGATGCCTCCAACATCTTCTTGTGAATATTGCGAACTTGGGAAGAGATGTTTTCTGAAACCCAAAAATTCAGTGTTTTTGGCTAAAACCTTTTTCAGCACAGTCATCTTACCCTAGAAATCTAAGAGCTTGACTACAGGATGTGGACGGCCTCTAGCATGACTTCGAAGTGCATGGCAACTTTCTATGCGAGGGCATGCAACCTTAGGAATGCAGTTGAATCACTTGTAAACGTTGGCGGAAAGTTTCTCCTGATTCTCGCCAGGGTCTTCGTTAAGACCATAAAGTAGAATGTTGTTCCTACGTGTTCTGTTTTCTAAGCTGTCGGGTTTTCCATACAGAGCTCATATGGTGCTCCTTAATTGATGAATATCAGTATGCATGTGATCGTTCAAAGTCGGTGCAACACCCGACGCTGATGATGATTCCAGAGAACATACGCGAGCTTCCACAGCTTCAAACCTTGCGAGGACAGATTACTGAAAAGTCTTGATTTCAGCATTATCTTGAGCCGGTTTCTGTTGACCATTAGAGAGTTCAGTGAACATCTACACAATCATGGGTTGAATATTAAGATCTGTCAAGTGCGCTTCTGAAGGAGAATCGCACTGAGAACGGGTGCCAGGATCAAGAGCAGATTTTACATGACCACTTTGTAAAAGTCTGCGGGTGGTATTTGAAAGTAGTACAGAGTGCAATAAAATGTAAACAAAGTGGTGGTAGCGATCATATGGATTGTCACGTGCTGTGTTTGCAGCTTCAAAGAGGATCCTTGTGCGCTCATCTTTGTGTTAGCTAACCATGACTGTGCCGTCAAACTAAACTTCACAGCCACATCTGCTGACATGTTGGCCCAGAAAACGATCGTTGCTGCTGCCGACGTTACAAGCATGCTCCCGCAATTTGTCACTTAGGCATCGTCCTGTTTGCGCAATATAAGGCGCGCGGCAGGATAGCGGGATCTTGTAAGCGACGTTGCTATGCAATTGATAAAACAAGTTCCGTGCTTTGCTTTGTACAGCTGTTTCTTGTGTCTAGCCGCTCATGCTAGGCTAGTCAGCCGAGAAAGCATGTGTGTTGCTGAAACAACTACACGCACTCCCATGCGTTGCTCAACCTTTTTCAGGTGGTTAATGAGCTGATGCATGTAAGGAACAACAGCTATTTTTTTTTCTTTTTCATGGTTGCCGTTATTTCGTTCTACTGCACCATTTCTTTAGCCATTCTTCGCCCTTCGTTTTCTTTGTTTTCAACGAATACCTTCAGCCACGGATAGAGACTGGTTCAGAATATCAAGCTGACTTAAGCTATAGCGACCTGATTGTGAAACTGGCTTCCGTTGATTGAACACCAGAACGGTAAATTGCAGAACTGAAACAGGTACCTCCAATGGTTGTTTTAAAGAGGCCAAGAATAACAAGAAAGAAGGCAGGGAGGTTAACCAGGCACACGCCCGGTTTGCTACCCTACGCTGGGGGAATGGGAAGGGGCAGTGTAACTATGAGAGCGAGAAGAGAAAGAGAAGAGAAAGGGGCAAAAAAAAAAGGATTGCCCAGTCAATTGGCTGACGCGTATGCAGTGGTGGCACTACACAAAATTTAAAAGTGTTCACATATGCTCATAAGCCCGGCAGGTATGTTCAGCACTAAACGTAAGCCTTAAGTCAAGAAGCCTGGTGGATGATTTTTCTGGCATTCAGGCGTAAATATGAGCGCATCAAGCTTTTTCATAAAGAGTGACTGCACATTAGTGGCCTGACACACAAAACGTGGCGGATCACACTTCGCTAAGGCTAAAAAATCGTCAACAAACCTGAACACTTTCTTCATAGCAGTGCTCACTAATTCTTGATCAACCACCCTGTCCAACTTTGCCAACAAGAAATCACTCAAAAGTGGGGCCAGATATGACCCAATGGACATGCCCTTTTTCTGAAGGTATTTTTCATTGCGCTCTACATATGTGGGCTAGAAATACATGCCCAGTAAGACTAGAAAACCATGCGCACTCATTCCCGTGCCTTTCTGAGATGACGCGTCACTGAACTGAATACATTCTTCAATACGAGTGAGCAATGCATCATGAGGCAAAGAATGGTAAAAGTCGTTTACATCTATGAAAAAAAAGCCATAGGACCCCTTTGACACTGCTTTCGGCAAACTCTATTATTTCATTCAATTTCTTGGTTAAAAACGGTTTATTATTAGTGAAAGATAATTTTCTACCGTAAAACCATCAATAATCACCAGCTAGCTCAATCAACCATATTGGACAAGTGGGGCGCGTATTCTATAACACGATAGCGCTAAACAGCTCGTTTCACAGAAACGCCGGTGTTGGCGTTTGTGTGAGCATTGTTAGTTGTAAGCGAATCACCATCATGTTGTCCGGGACCAAAAAATTGACAAAGATGCCAACAAAATGAATAACGGAAATTTCCGAGCCCGAGTGAGGCTCGAACAGTTGCAGTTTGCGAGGCAAGCAGATGTTCTACCACGCTGCCACGTTCCTCCTCGGACATACAGTGAAAATAACTACGTCTATTTTGAATTACAAAAGAAAAATGACTTTCACACTTCACAAACACATGCTTCCCTTATACAGGCTTCTTAATACAACATGTGATATCGATGTAATATTGTGTGGTGCAAGCGTACATTGCCATCGGGTGCCAAAACACTCAATTATCATAACAAATTCGTGGAGGAGTGCCGGCGAACTGATACAAACGGCACACATGGCGCTGCGCGTATTCCCTTAAGAAAACGCAGCGGGGGCAAAGCGAAATCTAAAATATTTGATGCTCATAACTGCTTTTGGTTTCAATCGTGCTACTCATTATATATATAATGCAGCCTTATGTGAAAGCCCTACTGACACAAGCCGCTATCAACTTTATTGATTACGCTGTAATTGATCACGGAGTAATATATAAGAACTGTAGATTTTGTCGCTAAAGTACGCACCAGGAACGAGATATCGCTATCGCGTTCAACTATTAAAGGCGGAGCTCAAAAGTGATTCAACGTTCTTGTGCGCTCACTCAATGTAGAGCACGAGCATCAGTACTTCATAGGAATTTTGTCTCCACCGTTGCGCCTCTTCAAAAGATGATTGAGCAGTGCTGCTGGCAAGTGGTTCTAAAAAAACAATGAACTAACACGGAAGCCACTGAACTTCGCGTGATAAGCTTTGTGAGATGAAGTTTGCCGTAAATACGTGATATTGAAAAGTGATTGTAAGAACCGTATACCACAGGGAGAACAGCAAATATTGGAGGGTCAGGACGTGTCTAAATATCTCTCTCACTTTTGACAGGACTGCCTTCGAATTACTTATTACTGACCAACTGTTGGTAAATGAATATTCAAAATAGCCACTGGATTCATTTTGAAAATTATTATGCATTGAATACATCACAGCTGGAGCCACTAAAGTAATTTTAAAGCATACGGAGGCACCTGAAAAATGAATAGTACGGCTAAATAAGTGAAGTTGTTTTCGGCGATACGGTAGGCCACTTTTTTCTACTTGGGCTGTTCGCTGCTTATGTGTTTCCCTGCACATGGCTCAATGCCATTAGCTGTCGTTGGCATTACTTCTAAACACACGTCGAATGTGAAATTTCATCAATAATAATTAGTCAGATGCAAACAGCGCGTTCTAGTGAATTGTAGACAAGGGCGTCTTCAGTAGTAGAACCTGCTTTCTCAGTCGTGCCGCTTTAAGCCTAAGTTGCTGTGATGTTTAAACTATTCCCTGATGCCGAAATGTCGATATTCTGCCTGCTGACTCATAGGGATTTCGTAACTGCATTTCAGAAACATGTCCCGTGTAACACTCTAATGCTTGTGTTCTAATTCTTTATATTGAAACTTTTGAGCGCACAACACAAGGACACAGAAAGAAGGTTCACAAGGACCGGCATGAGCTGATATAACGAGAGCATTATATGTTTTCTTTAGAAAAAAAAAAGGTCAGTTGATTGTCTCCACTGGTCCTTGTGAAGTTTTCATCTGTGTCCCAGTCTTGTGTGAGCAAAAGTTTCAGTATGCAGCCAAACCAACCAGCCCGTGTTTCCGCATTTTTGAAGTTCTGATACTTCCCTGGATTTGTTGACGCTTTGTCGTTGTCACATCCCCCTGAGCTTAGTTTGCTCATTTCCCACTTCACAAGTAGTTTTGAGGGAAGAGCACCTTCTCCTGGAATGAAGAGAACGACTTCATTTAGTAGGAATAGTAAATCATCTCATTCTTCCATGTTAGTACGAACAGTACTACACATTAAAGAGTAATTGAGCATAGGAATTTGCCCGTAGATGAAATGTATGAAGAACTATGCTATCCTTTAAAAGTGTTTGAGGGCTTTTATCATGCTTACTTCATAATTTTGCGACCGGGGTTTGTGGCACTGGAGATCCGCGATGAAGACGTCGAGGCAGAAGGAGGTTGAACTTCGTAGAAAGGGTTTATTTACAGTATTTACATGGCATGGGCTCTCTGGCCCGAAGCTCTACATTTAAAGCTCTACATTGAAAAAGACTGTCTCTTGAACAAGCTTCGTGAAGCACACTCAGCAGCCGCGAGAGCTTAACAAATACATTCTCGTCTCCCCAGATCCCTAGATCGAGGAATAGATCCATATGGCACTGTCCAATAACATGTCCCGCAGCGCACACGAGTGTCATTATGCTGGCACCACTCCCAACAAACACACATACACAAACCAAACATTGTGTATGGTCCCAGCGATGCTGTCTCTTCGGCGAATCTTGCTTGAGTGGGGGAAACGAGTCTGTCATATCGTCACTCGGGCCGACCTCCCATATTTTGTCGAACGGCAGTCGTGGTCTAGGCGCCTCCGAGGGCCCATGCCTGGACATTTGGTACTGATTTGAGCGTCGACGACTCATCAGTCAGAGACCCACAGCGTGATGTCCGTAATCAGTGGAAGTTCGGCATTTAGGCTTTTACTGGGACACGAAGACGCCACGTTTCGCACCTTTGAGCGGACCCGAAGGACAGCGGTGCTCCGTAGAGTAATTTCAGCCAGGCAGCGCCCAGCAAATGGAAACAGCAGGGCGTCTTGGCGCTGCTTCTTATTTCAACAAAATGAGGCGGCTGCCTTTCTTCTATTCTGGCGGCCGCGGTGAAAGGGTGGCCCGCCAAACGCAACAACAACCATGCAATAGAGCGACTGTTAAGCTTCGTTTTTATAGTGATGTTTTCTTGGCAAAGCCTGTTTCTCACGCCAATATTACTGATGCGTCCTGTACATGTCACAAGCATTATGGTTACGTGGCATATAACAAAGAAAAATATTTTGCTACATTTTGGTTGACAAGGAAAAGGATGCACCACTGGTGACACGCCACCCACTGGCGAGCCACTCGGCTTCGGACCCGCAAGGCTGTGGGATTGACCTCGAATGGGCCGGTCACATTTTCTTGAGAGACAAAAGTGCTCGAAACCTTAGTACTAATTTTCGTACCAAGTGATAGGATGCCAGGTAGTCGAAATTTCTGGAGGGCTCCATTACGTCCTCTCATAATAAAATCGTATTTTCGCACGGCCGACCTCAGCAATGTTCATTAGACCTCTCTATTTCACTGCCCTGCTCACCTTGTATTGCATACGTGTTAGTCAAGGTTAAGGTTAAAGATGTTGTAGGTAGCTGGCGGATCTAGCCTTGCATAATTTGCAGGCACTTGCCCCGCCCGGGTTCCTCTTTGCTAATTGTAGCTCATGTCTTTTGTCTGTTTTTTAACTAAGCACGTGCAGGCCTTTAAAATAAAAATCGTGCAAAGCGCGACGTAAGCCTGCATAAGACGGTGGCATTTGTGCTATTCCACGTGCAGTATTGTGCCGGTACTCTATCTCGCTGCACTATACCCCAAACATAATTTTCACTTATCACCAGTCACATGCGAGGTCTGTATCAATTAAAAATTTCAGGAGAAGTTGCGACACCTATTTTGTGAAGATCGGGGAACAATGCGGAAACACAATATCAGCAACTCTGTCACATGGCGAGCCATACTGTGGCAGTTCCTCAAATAAACCTTGCCGTTCCTTCTTAAGCTCACGACATTTAAGCAAATAGTGTTCTGTATCAACGTTTTCCTTGCACTTCGGGCACAAGTGCGTCACAGAGAGTCTGATCTTGTGGAGCCATGCTGGTGTACGCGCTCGAGATTAAATTTTGTTGGTGAGGGCATTCATAATAACGTTGTTTCTCGGTTCTTTTTACGTACCCGCCTAATTTCTGCTGATTGGCTTTTTACAGCTGAATTAGAAATTCCTGAAAATTGAAATGGTAGATTTTCGTTCATTCCGTGTTATTTAGTAGGCATTTCGCTTCTTCAGAGAGGCAACATACTCGCGGTAAATATTTTTCGCTACTCTGCATATAAATTTAGCTTCCAAAATAATTTCACTAAGCCCTTACTTTTGTAAAGAAAGCTTCCGAATTTTATGACGAAACTCAGGCATTCGCTCAGATGTGTTTTTACTAAACTTCAGCATTTGCTTACAGCTAAAGATGGATACATTATTGAAGACGCTACCATATCAACTAGCCGTTTGACGCACGGTGTCCCGAAAGCGATGTCAAAACTACCATTCTTGTTTGTTTATAATAAATGTAGGCAATAACAAATAATCAATGCGTTTAAAAGCTGAAATTTCATTGTTTCTGTTCGAAAATAACATACAATTGATTACAGACCCAATACAAATGAAGAACGCTGACAGCAACACTGTTAAGTAAAAATGCACACAAAGACACATCACCACCTTTTTTTTTTCTGACAACAGTTTGCGAAGCAACTTGCAATAACTCTTGCCTAACTTTGAAAGGATTCACGCAACCTGCCGTAAACAACGCACACCGGGAATATCATCTACGACGTGTTCGCCTATATCTGTGCAAGTTCAATATTCACTAATTATGGCTCGTTATGATGTGATGCCTATGATGTCAAAGTTTGTTATGTCGAACCAGCAGTGATTGTACTGATCAATACAATGACTGATGACTTTCTGTGGTAAAGCTTCACGCACTGCTCATCATGTTCAGAAACTGTGATGACACAACCGATTGAAGTGCCTTGAAGTTGGTGTGAAGTGTGCCTGAACTTGAAGGAAAATTGTTTTGCCCGTGTTGCCTCCGTTCTCCGGGTATAACAATTATAAACATAGAAAAATTGTGCATTCTTTGTTCACAGGTTCTGCACTCTGTATGGCGAGGCCTCTGGTCTGCACTCTGTATGGCGAGGCGGCATGAAGAAGCTTCTACAATTTTTAGGTTTTAAAGTACAGATTTTTTTTATACGACCCTGAGAGGAGCTGTTGCTTTCGTTGGATATATTGATAGAGAGATAACACAGAGAGGCATTAAAAGAACATTGCTCAGTGGGAGCTTTAGAACTGTTACTTAAGTGCTGTAGAGCAAGCATATTGCGCGCCTTCGGGCACCAAATACTGGTCTGCGCTTTCTATAAACGGGCTGCTTTCGATTCAGCACCCGTTTCAGTTCCCGGATATCAACGAAATAAACAAGCGTTAAAACGAAATGAGGAAAACGGGGCAAGCTCGCGGTGGAGTCGCAGGCACGAAACTATCCAAGCGTGAAAGTGGTGAGAGATCCGAGCGGCATACACGATGAATTCGGTCAAGGCCGTCAATCCGCTGCTGCCTTCTCGGCCGCCGAGAGTGAAGGAGTGCGCAGCCGGTTCGTTGGCAACCGGACGAGTCGCCCGAGAAGGGGGGCTTTTCCCATCGCATGAGTAGAGCCACTTTTCATGCGATGGGTATTTTTTTTCTCTTTCCTTAGTTGCGCAGGCTCTCTTGCACCTGTCTTTCGAAAGCGAACGTTGGTATAATCAGTCGGTATTGATCGATGTCATGACATGTGTAGGCAAATTCCAGTTAGCCAAGTAGAAGTGTCATTTTCTTGGTTGTGTTTATTTATTTATTGTGTCTTGAACATAAATACTCATCATTTAGTTACGCAACAGCGATATGCATGTAATGTCATGTTCTCTCGGCAGGACAAGAAAAAGGTTTCTCATAAAGATGTAAGGCTGTTTCGAAATGTGCCTGCATTCGTAGAACAGGTTAGTTCCCTTCCTAGATACGCATGAGAAACATTTCCGACAATAAGCTTCCGGAAACGACGAACAAAAAGACAATGCCTCTTCAGCCAATCATGGAAAACACAGCTACGTGTGCGCTGTGAGCAGGATATTAAGAAACGAGCGCTTTACCTAATAGAAACAAAAATATTATTTTGAACTGGTAATAAAAAGGCAAAAAAGTATTATTATAGTGAATTTTTGTCCTGCTTCCTTGCTTTCCGCAGTTTCCTGTAGTGGCAATGTGTTATCTGAAGTCTTTCTGTTAATTTCTAATATAGCGGAAGCCCAAGTTTTATGAACTCACCATCCGCGGCTGAGAACACCAACTCATAACCCCAGGATATCGATATAGCTCAGGACGATAAGGATCAGCTTTTCACCTACCACCACATATCGACCCACCACAAGAAACAAAGCAGAATACATTCACAACCCCAAACTAAACAAGATATGTCACAAAAAGGAGGTGCCTACAAACGAGAACGTTTCAAAAAGCAGTGCATCTCAACCGCGTCTACCCCAGGCAATCCTCCGACACTGACACTATCATGTGTAAACGTGAGTAAGCAGACATAGAAAATAAGAAAAGCAAATGCCCACCCACTACACGGCTTTTCTATGACAAATTGCCAGACTTGCTTGAGGCGTGTTGGCGCGATGCTCCGGCAAGCTCCTAGCTCGAAGACCAAGTGTGGGCCATTCAGCAGGCCTGGAAGACGGTGGTAAGGCTATGTTTAAAAAAAAATCGGATAATGACTTCAGTACTATGATGTTCTACGATTGGAGGCACCTGAAGCCGTCCCGTGGTAAGCCACTGCATTGCGACTCTGAGTGACGCTCCTTACCGCTACGACGCGGTTGGCCTAGATCCGGCCGTCAATCTGCAGGTAATAAATAAAGTTATGTCCATCCGCCCATCCATCCTCCACAGTTTACAGGCAAGTGGTAACACGTGCTTGCAAACTGTAAAGGAGATAAGACAGATGTGTTCACTGTAATGATACGTTTAGAAATTGCAATGTTCTGTTATTAGCAAAAAAGTTTTCAGAAAATCGCTGGCTTATGTTTTCTGTTTGTCACCCCCGCCACTTACAGTTCCCACATTAATATAGTGAAAACTCGCCAAATCCCATAAATAAAGTGTTGATGTCATTGGTTTGAAAGCGATTGACTTCCTTTTAACATAACATGGTTTATATGACGTGACGCATTTCTCTGCGCATTTCTTGTTTATCGGGTGATTTATTATAACAATCGTATCTAAAAATAATAACGTGGTAAATATTGTACCAAGGAAAATACACAACTTCACTTCCCAGTAAAAAAATACACACGTCTTGCAAGTGTAAAAAAACATTAAAGTTAATCAGGGATGAAAAGGAAGCCTAAATCTATAATGATAATTATAGCATAGTTGTAATTGCAAGTACATAGAATGAGAAGCCTTCCTGGAAGTAAAAATATCTTTTTAAGGACGCCTACGCATCCTTATGCACAATCTCTGTAAGTACATCTGGCGCAAATTTTCCCTATGTGAAAATTGTAACCATTCCTTGCATGCGTGAAAAAAAAAAAACAGTCGTCTTGCAACAGGCCACCCTGACATTCTTGCACAGGAACCACAGCGGGTGCTTTTACAGGCATGCAGGTGGCTTAGCTTCTACTTAAATCTCATCAAGGGCAGTGGTTATTCACGTGAAGTCCGTCACCTGTGAATTCAGTATGACCTCTGACATCATTGATGGCCGCAGAGCTAAAAGTTGTAGCATCAGAGTTCATAGTTGTATAGAACATTCGCTAGCTTGGTCCCTCTTCTTGGTCTCCGAGGCAGCTTTTCATTGTTTTATGTCAGCATTTAGTTATGGACCTAGTGCGCAGCTGGTTGCTGGTATAAGGCTTCTTCAGCACCACACAGTCGAGAAGCAAAGCAACATAGTGAATGAGAGAATATTAGGTCATTGCTATATGTGTGGTGACAATCGCGAAGATTATGCCACCCGATCTACACTTGACGGTGCCCACTCCACACTTATGCTACTTCGAGAAAGTGATGCAGCCACAAGGCTTCGCTCACAGGCTCGTGATCTCACACTTGCGAAGAGTAACGCGTCGGATTTCGCATGTGCTCGTCTACACAACTCGCATACCAATGTCAAGCTTTTCACTTTAGTGCTGCTTTAATGTCTATTTTCTTTCATCTTTTATGCCCCTTACCACCTACTCCAGCACTGGATAGCCAGTTGGTCAAAGAAGTAGCTAACCTCCCTGCCCTTCCGCTTGTTTCTTCCTGTCTGTTCAGCTGTCTGCACTTTCTTCATATTTTAGTGTGAAAGTCTCTTAGAAGATACCACTTGTGTTGCTATTGTTAAATACTTCGGCTCTATACAATCTGCTACAGACTGGAGCGATAAGTGTACCCTTCACCCCAACCAAAACAAACTAAAGAAAAAAGCCTGCTCGTCAGACGCCTGCAAAGCAACACTCACGTACACGGAACGTTAATGTATCGCCTTTATCCAACGACACATGGCTACATGTACCCGCTCTGTGGCGTATCGGACACCGTAGAACACTAGCTTTTGAAATGATAGTGCCATGCAAACCAAGACTCACAACTGGAGCAGGGCGTGAACCAAGCACCAAGATCAATGACAACCACCTAATCGAAACGTAGAAGGCCAAGTTCACCCTCGAGTACCTGGACGACCAATGACAACTAGAGCCAAGCCCAAGAGGACAAGTGAAGCTAGAGGATTCCTGGACTGGGCAACTCCCCCACCTTAGGATGATACAGGGCCTCGCTGGGAACCCTGTTTCGATATTAACGTTGATTTCTCTCTCTCTCCAGGCAATCTTCCCGCTAAACAGCATCCTTGAGGAAGCGTAAGCAACAAAAAATCAAGTAAAGTGCACTTTCGTTATGTCACAGCTTCAGAACGCACATTTTCAGCCATTGGGCAAAATTTTACAATATCAAACGGCAGCATAGTACAAAGCACTATTGTACAAAATCACGGGTCAAAGTATCTTCAGTCAACGCTGAAACATTCTCAAAGTTTCTTTCCAAGTAGAAACAACTTTTCGTTATAAGCTAGTTGTTGCTGGTGAAGTTATTTTTTTTAGCCACGTTATAGCCCATACAGGAGTCATTAGACTGCGCTTATCAGGGATTTTACATAATGGTTTACTTTAAAGGACTGTATATTTTAAACATCGTTCTGTTCTCGCGCTACAGCTATCGTCATGTCATGCCAACTAGCCCAAACTGCCACACTTCTAATGTACTATAACGGCCGGGTTGACTCCAAGTAAAGTGAGGCGTTTCTAGGATGTGTTTAAATGGGTTTAAACCCAAATAAACACGATTAAAATTACCAATTCCATCATAGTTTCTCCACTGTAAGTGTGATAGATAATGGTTGTTGCCTTCGTGCTTACGGCTGTAAAGTCGGTTGTTTAATCCAATAGCCTTGAAAACACTATGAAGAAGACCTTGGCAAGGTGCCAGACCTGATAATACGTCTAAACTGGAGAACAAGTAAACATAACAATGTGATTACAGGTCGAAAAAATACAAGATTAGCAAAAGAAACTGTTATGTGTCTGTCTTGGTTGGACATTAATTTCAGACAAGACTGTAACGTTTATGCTCTCTCTGTCTTAGTTACACAGTTCATTCCGATAAGACTGTAAACAGGTGGCAGAATCTTCTCCGTAATACACATGGCACCCGGAGGTTGTTACTTGACGCGCGTGCTGGGACGCATCAAATTACCTCAGGCACGTGTGGGACCATCCCGAGAAAGCACTGACCTTGACGAAACTCCTTCAGCGCCTCGCGCAATTCATATGGTGAAAACCAGACTAAGTGGACGAACAGACAGACTTTTCATCAGGCGTTTGGGCATCTATATACCATAAAGATTTCAAGGGCCAAGGATGTGGGGAATTTGCAGGTTTGAGCTCGATTAATCGCTCGCGAAGCATTACTCCACCGCTTACTATGTAGAACCATGAAATCACCTTTGCCCCACGGCTATTGCACAAAGGAGCTGCGGCGTCATTACGTCACGGAAGAAGGGACTTCCCGAGAAGTTTTGAAAGGCGGTTATATAAAAGCGTTATTAGCGAGGTCCAGAACCAAGTATCCCGGCAGAGGATCTTAGAGAGCACGTGAAGCAACATGAGGACTTTGGTGAGCTCCTATAAATGCTTAAGTCGGCGACTGGTATACTTCGTAAGGAAAGCTTAGGCATTCATGTGCGGTTTTAATGCGTTTATTACCGGTTTGGCCAGTTTTTTATGTGTTCAAGGCAGATCACAGTGAAAGGGAAATATACAGCGATAAATGTTGTCTTAACATTTGCTAGAATGCCTGTTGAGTTAAGTGCATTTTATCTGATAGTAATAAATTGGTAACATACAAGCGCTAGTACACTGGCAGTGAGATTACTTGCAGCAATAATTCAAGTGGTAATGCTAGTTGCAATTGAAATATTCTCTTATTTAAGAGGTCTTGTCTGTTAGCTATTAGAATATTCTTGTCTTGGCTGTTTTTCTTCGTTCAGCTCAAGTGAATGCGGCTGCACTACTCGAAACGTGCTGAACGCAGGAGCTTACATACAGCTCTTTGTTACATGTTCCACATATCTTATCACAACTAACATCACTTTGATGCGCAGAGCTCTGACGCTAAACCAAGAAACTACAGGCACAATTGATTTTTCACCAGAAATGCTAAAAACGAAGAAAACGCACAGCTTTTAGCGATTTTTCTTGATACAAATAGGACATTGAATAATAAGCGTAGTTCCACGTGATGCCGTGTGATGGTATGGTTCAAGACCTGTAGGCTTGTATTTTCTTAAAGTACAATGCTTACTTATTTTGCAGTTCGCCCTCCTAGTCATCTGCGTTGTCGTAGCAGTTGCTTACGGCACCCTCCTCAGTCACCTCAAGGCCAAAAAGTACGGTCGCGGTTTTGGCCATGGTGGTTTTGGCCATGGTGGATATGGAGGAGGCTATGGCGGTGGATATGGTGGCTCTTATGGTGGGTTCTATGGTGGCTCGTACGGTGGCTCATACGGAGGAGGCTTCGGTGCTGGACATTGGGGATAAACGGACCAATTCAACTGATACCATGACAATACTTTAACAAGGTACGACCATTAATCCACGCGTAAAACTGACCACTGGGTAGTATGGGACTGCTCAATTGCGTGTAATTGTATACTTATTGTTTATAGTGTGCCCATTTTCAGGCTTATATATATCAAAAACGAAATATACACATTCATTTGATTTTTTTGTAAGTTTATAATAATGAAACAATCTTCGCGCACAGATGTAGAGATCCACCCGCAAAACTTCACAAGTGAATCGATCATATATGAAGAAGAGCAACAATGATGATTTGTTTTCTCATTACTTTTGGTGCTGAACGTATTATCACAGCCATTGATGACATGCGGCTATAATAATTGGCTTATAGGATGTGCCTTCCTTATTGCACAGCCGCGCTTCACTATAACCTGGAATGAGACCAAGGAGGTACAATGAAACATGGGGCAATAAGACACAACAAGGCTGCCATTACTTTTGAGCCAATCAAAATGACTTACGTGAAGCCAACCGAAGTACATCCTTAGAGCATACGATCCATATACTGCCATCTCTTAGAGAATAGAAAGCTGTGCAATGATTGTGAGCTTTTCCAGTGTTTGTACATTAAACCTTATCTGAAACACATGGCAACGTAACAGATTCCTGCAACCAATATTAATGCGAACGATCGCCACAGTGAGCGAGAAAAATTCACATGTGGTTAAAGATTGTATTTCCACACACACACACACACACACACACACACACACACACACACACACACACACACACACACACACACACACACACACACACACACACACACACACACACGCACGCACGCACGCACGCACGCACACACACACACACGCACGCACGCACGCACACACACGCACACACACACACACACACACACGCACGCACGCGCGCACACGCACACACACACACACGCCCACGCGCGCGCGCACACACATATATATGTATATATATTGTGAAGAAGAAAACGCATCGTTGGCAAGCAACATCGCCACCGCTTGGGTACTTGGTGCTGGGCTTCTCTCGCTCGGCTCGTGCTGATCATCGGCATCTGCTTGACCGTTGCTCTTTCCTGATCGTGTTTCATTGTAGGACCACCGTCGCAACAGTCGCCAATAAACCCTTTTTCCATTGGTGGAGGTGCTGGGGAAGTTCAATTTTCGCACCTGTCTGACGAACTTTTGCACGAAATTCTTGTGCGGTCCCCAAAACTCGTCGTACGTGAAGACACTGAAATTCCGCCAGCCTTTCTTGTCGTTGTCCCTGTTTGCTGCGATGACCATAACGATGCTACAGTAATGTTTACACCTTCCGACATTTTCATGAGCCGCAGAGCCGTTTCCTTTCCTTTCGCTACACTCGACGTCACTGCGGGCCGAAGCAATATTTTCGTCCACAACCCCCTTTCTGCACCGCTTACGCTACTTGCCGGCGAATGTTTAGGTCGAGTGGAGTACCTCGATTCCTCTTTATTCCTTAACATTCCAGACGAATCGTGCAGTAGTGCCTCGACCGAACTTCATGTCCTTTCCCCACTGGAATGCTCATCGAGTGACACCTTCTCGAGTTTCATCGCCGACACCTTAAGTGCCCATGAACGCGCCGAGCTTCTTAATCTCCTCCAGCACTTCGCGAATTAATTTGATGTTTCTCAGCCGCAATTGGGTCGGACTTCCGCAGTGCACCACTACATTGACACCGGTTCGTACCAGCTATTGCGTCAAAGACCGTACCGTGTCTCTGCTGCAGAACGTCACGTCATCAACGACCAGGTCGAAGAGATGCTATGCCCTCACGTTATTCAACCATCGCACAGTCCTTGGACATCTCCTGTCGTTCTAGTTCGAAAGAAGGAGGGATCGATACGATTTTGCGTCGACTACCAGCGATTAAACAAGGTGACGCGGAAAGAAGTCTATCCATTACCGCGCATCGACGACGCCCTTGACAGCCTCCAAAGAGCTGAATTCTTCTCCTCCTTACACTTACGATCAGTATACTGGCACCTTCCTATGGCAGAAGCTGATCACCAGAAAACTGCGTTCATTACATCAGATGCCCTGTACGAATTTAACGTAATGCCATTTAGGCTTTGTAATTCTCCTGCGATGTTTGAACGACTCATGGACAACACACTGCGTGGACTGAAGTGGTCTATGTGTCTATGCTACCTCGACGACATTGTCGTTTTCTCTCCAGATTTTCCTACACATCTGCTTCGATTCCAACTGGTTCTGACGTGTTTGATCAACGCTGGGCTCCAACTGAACCTTAAAAAGTGCCGCTTCACTGCGCGAGAGCTGTCCATATTAGGGCACATCGTGTCAAAGAATGGTGTTTGACCCGACCCTGTAAAACTGCGAGCAGCCGCTGAGTTCCCGAAACCTACTACACTGAAAGAATTACGCAGTTTTGTCGGACTATGCTTGTACTTCCGGCGCTTCGTGCGAAATTTTGCGTCGATCATGTCACCACTGACCAACCTTCTACGCGGTGATGCAGACCTTTCATCCTGGTCTTCTGACTGCGACGTCGCGTTTGCCACGCTCCGTAGTCTGCTAACATCTCCTCTAATTTTTCGGCTTTTCGACACAACAGCTGCAACGGAAGTTCACACAGACGCTAGTGGGGTTGGGCTAGGCGCCGTCCTCGTTCAACGCAAGCCGGGCTACTCCGAATACGTCTTCGCTTATACGAGTCGCACACTTACTAAAGCTGAGGCCAATTACAGCGTCACCGAAAAAAAGTGCTTGGCGCTAGTGTGGGCGCTTCGCAAGTTCCGCCCTTATTTGTACGGTCGCCCATTCGACCACCATGCACTTTGTTGGCTCGCCACATTGAAAGACCCTTCTGGCCGCCTAGCTCGGTGGGCACTGCAAATCCAGGAGTACGACATTCGTGTCATCTATCGCAGCGGACGCAAGCATTCTGACGCCGATGCCCTGTCGCTTTCGCCTTTACCTCCCGACTCGGCCTGCGGAACCACCGGTACCAACTCCATCGCATCTTTCGACCTCGACTCCTTTGCCAGTGAACAACACAAGGACCCGTGGATCACTTCCATTTTTAACGGTCTCTCTGGATCGTCAACCACTGTGGTACCGCGATCTCTCCGACGTCAAGCTGCTCATTTCGCCATTCGTGATCGGCTGCTACACCGACGCAACTACGCCCCCGAAGGTCGTAAGTGGCTCTTGGTTGTCCCACGCAGCTTGCGATCACAAATCTGCGCCTCCTTTCACGACGATCCCCAATATGGTCATGCCGGAGTTTTCAAAACTTACGAACGCATTCGCCGTCGCTTCTACTGGCGAGGAATGTATAATTTCGTTCGAAAATTTGTTATGGGGTGCCCTGACTGTCAACGCCGTAAATCACCGCCTTTCCACTCGTCCGGTGCGCTTCAACCGCTTCTGTGCCCTGCCAAACCTTTCGATCGGATCGGAATTGAACTCCATGGCCCTCTACCGACAACATCAGATGAAAATCGGTGGATCATAGTCGCCGTGGACCATTTAACACGCTACGCTGAGACCGCCGCCCTTCCAAGTGCCACTGCGCGAGACGTAGCATCCTTCATCCTTCATCGCTTCATACTACGACATGGTGCACCTCGAGAACTACTAAGCGACCGAGGTCGAGCCTTCCTATCAGAAGTCGTCACGTCTCTGCTTTCTGAACGTCATGTTGTTCACCGAAAAACCACGGCATAACACCCGCAGACTAACGGGCTCACGGAAAGATTTAACCGCACCCTTGGCGATATGCTCGCCATGTATGTGACATCCGATCATGCTAACTGGGATCGCATTTTTCCATTCATCACGTTCGCATATAACACCGCTGCACAGTGTACCACTGGATTTTTACCTTTCTTTCTTTTTTATGAACGCGAACCATCCCACACCATCGACACTCTCCTTCCATACCGTTCTGTCGCATCCGAATGCCCATCTGTGTCCGAAGCTGCCCGAAATGCGGAAGAGTGCCATGAACTCTCACGCACCTTTACGTCACAAGAAGAACAGCGCCAAAAAAAAAAAACAATGCCGACTCTTCACAAAGCCCCAGCTATTCCCCGGGATCACTTGTATGGCTGGCTGTTCCTTACCAAACCCCTGGCATTTCCTCAAAACTCCTTCCGAAGTACGAGGGCCCATACCGCGTTTTGGAGCAAACCTCACCGCTGAATTTTCTCATTGAGCCGCTTTCCCCATCTGACGACATGCGCCGGCGTAAACGTGACATCGTCCACGTCGCCCACCTTAAACCATATCATAGCCCTCTGCCTCCAGACTCTTAGGTCGCCAGGATGGCTCTTTTTCGGCGGGGGCAAATTGTGAAGAAAACGCATCGTTGGCAAGCAACATCGCCACCGCTTGGGTACTGGGTGCTGGGCTTCTCTCGCTCGGCTCGTGCTGATCATCGCCGGCATCTGCTTGACCGTTGCTCTTTCCCGATCGTGTTTCTCGTGTTTCATTGTAGGACCACCGTCGCAACAGTCGCCAATAAACCCTTTTTCAATATATATATATATATATATATATATATATATATATATATATATATATATATATATATATATATATATATAAAGTGAGCAAAAGTTCACATGTGGGGTGAAAGACTGTATTTTCACACACAGTGTGTGTGTGTGTGTGCGTGTGTCGAAATACAATTTTTCACCACATGTGAATTTTCGCTCGCTCATTGAGGCGATCATTTAGACTAATATATCAATTTTCAGATTCTCCACCCACGCACTAAACAGTGAGTTCATATTGGACTTGTTTATGTTTCGTTGCATCACTGTGACACGAAGCGCTTGAAATTTTTACATAAACTTCCGTCACTAATACAAGTATTCCTATACCAATTTAAGGTCACCAAACTTCCGTATTCACAATATATCAGTAGAAATGATTTCTTTTATTTTTTACAACTAATGTATCGGTCTTTTCTCGATAGAAAAATATTTAGATAAACTTCTACCATTAGCCAACAATTTATATCGATCTGCATTTTACTAGTAGGTGCCGCTTTAGTTTGTGAGTTTCATCTCACAACAGCATCACTTCTTTCGCAGGTACGGGACCACACCGCCTACGCTTCGTGATTCTGCGACTTCTACATCCTGATTTCACGTTCAGAAAATTCAGTATTTAATAAATGTGAAACGCCAATCACGCTGTTTTATTGCGTTCCTTTGTGATTATCAATTGAACCGCTGCTAACTATAAAAATTTTAGAATTGTCAGAAACTAGAAATCTGCACATCACCTTGCAATGTTCGCTTGGTGAAGAGATATCAAAATTAAGTCAGTCCTGATGTTCAGTGTCGCGAATTGGCACTACCCTTGCCTGGCTGCAATCTTTGCAACTACCGGTGGATCAGCAGGCGAATGTTGTAATGGCTTTGAAATAGCTTTATGGTTAGAATTGTTGGGAGCAGAAGCTGAAGTAAGCAAATTGTGTTGACATAAAACACAACGTAACAATAGAGACACTAATATAAAAATAAGACGTGTTGCACATGTACAGCACACATATACAACGTAAAACCAAGCAGTTATAGCTATAACCTACACCCAAATGAAGTCCCAGCTTCACCTTCCTGAACACGTCCTTGACATAAAATAGTGCAGCTCAGGCTCGTTCATCAACTATATTATCATAACGATAACCTTCGTGAACAGTTTTTAAACCACATCATTTATATCACCTACAATGACCACCTGTGAAAAGTTCATGTTCCTCGCAGCAGAACCGTAACGTATTGGCATGCCTTCATTCCAAAAACCACATCCCAGTAGAATCTAATGCCACAATCAACTACTGCTATCAGTGACACATTAACGTTATAAGGTTTCTGGGGCCAGGCACCTTAAGGTCGAGACTTGCATGTTCGTGTTGGCATGTGCACCATAGCCTCTGCTAATGATGACGACGATGGTGCTGCTGCTGATGAAGAACTGTTGCGTTCAATACCACACATTCTTTTTCAGCCATAATGGCACAGCCCGTGTAACGTACCCACTGTACGCAGTCACGATGACGCTGACGGCGATCAGGATAATTACGATAATAATCACAGGCAGCACCTGGCTTGTGCAGTAGGTGACGTCTGGTTATGCACTACGATGTATTTAGTATGAGTGGAAAAAACCAACAGCCACACGAGGGCAACGTGCACAGACCTCGTAAATGCCAACTTCAACCCAGATCAGATACTACAAAGCAGTAATGATGAAAGCAAAATGAAATCCACAACACATTACAACCTATTACTTATGACCAATAAACGTTTTGTATAACTGTACTCTGCTTTGTATCCAATTTAAATGCGTGAGTGGTCAATGTAGAGGGCCGTTCACAGTAACACCGGACAATCTTATTACTTCTCCCAGTTATCATCATTCACTTCATGAAGATGCCGTGTTTATTTTTTTTGCAAAATCTACGCAGAACTGTTTGATCCTGCTTTTTGATACACATGACTTGTTCTTATTATTCTGTGAATCGCTCAAGTTCTGTTCTTTTATTTCGTATGAAATTATCGCTTCTCATTTTAAATATGTAACATGCTTCTCCTCTCTGTAGTGTTTAGACCCTGAGGGTAAAATAATTGATTACAATAATAAAAAAATCCGGCCATGAGAGTGATTTTACAAATGAGAACTATCGAAGTACATTCCGAGTTATAGGTACCAGTTATTGATTACTCACAGTAGCTGTGTTTCATGAAGAATTGAGAAAAAAGCACGGTACGTGTATTGCACTGGCGTATGGTTCTATCGTTCTGGGGTTACTTGCGAAAAACCACCTTATCATTACGAGGCACCCCATTGGGTACGGCTCCGGAAACTTGGCGCATTTAGCGTCTCTAACGTGCACTTACATCGCACAGTACACGGATCCCTAGCATCTCATATCCATCGAAATGTGACCCGCGACCTTCGGTTGACCAGTAGCGCACCATAACCACTACGGCGGTACACACCGGCATATAGACTGCACCTATTTTACCTCAGTAAGCTAACTTAACAATGTGCACTGTACGCCCACCGGGAGACGCTGGGCTTACGTCACATTTTAGGGCTTTGACTTCCAGTTAACAGAATACTTTTGAAGCGAGAATCCTTGCGAAGGAAACTTCATTATACTGCAGCCAAAGCAAAGCCATCTCGCCACTCATGCACTGAATACTAACACTTATTTTAAATCTCCTGCAACAACCGAAGCTGTCGGTTTCCAATGCTGTGTCACAAACCACACTGGCCCATACGACCGTGGATCCATTTAAATAGTTCTGAATGATCTGAATTGACAGCGTGATACAGTGTAAATAGTTCAGAATGAGGAATGTGATGGGTTTGGTTGGAATATGAAAAAAAAACGAGTTCCACCATTTTGGAGTGATATATATGACTTCGTCGCCTCGCCACGGTGGTCTAGTGGCTAAGGTACTCAGCTGCTGACCCGCAGGTCGTGCGTTTGTATCCCGGCCGTGGCGGCTGCATTTACGATGGAGGTGGAAATGTTGTAGGCCCGAGTGCTCAGATCTGTGTGCACGTTAAAGAACCCAAGGTGGTCGAAACTTCCAAAGCCCTCCACTATGGCGTCTCGCATAATCATATGGTGGTTCCGGGACGTTAAACCCCACATGTCATATCAATCAATAAATGACGTCGTCGTACCATTTGCGGAAAGGGAAAGTCTATTTATGTTGTTGAGGGCTACTAGCCGGTAATTAAACTGAAATGTTGCAATGACGTTGCAAATTATTTCAATACTTTATTGCACCCTTCCAAACGTACAATTATTGTTCTTGGTTTTAGTAAGATCTTTCGAAAAAGCTATATTTCTTTTTCAGAAGTATCTTATCTGTGCAATGCCAATACTTGTATTTGTCGCCGTGAGCATTCTGGAGACTTTTCAGCTACAATACGTCATTCCTAATAATTTTTCCGCAGTTTCAGATTGGTTGCCCGAAAGGAGAAAAAATTGTTAGATTAGAGCACTGATATCACTCGGGCTGTTCGTTCGCTATGCATTTTTGTTGATCTTTCACACCCACTATTTTTTTCTATAGTGGTGATTCGAATCCTACGCAATGTGAAATGCCCGAATTTCCACAGCTACCCACCTAACTTATAATTTAGGTGATTAACTTTCGCCACAGAGGTAAGCGTTGGTAACAACAAAATTTGCCGATGAAGTGTCATTGATTCCATGTTAGTTAAATGGTTGCGCTTTTAAAAGTCATAGCGTTATATCTGTACGTTTCAAGGTCATGTTGTTAAATAGAAAAAGTGGATGAATCGCTGCGCAACTAGCAATGTAGATGAAGCATAGGGAGTAGCCATAGCCATGGGTACAACAAACACACGTTCATAATAAGTGACTCGCAAGCAGCTAACCAAAATTTTACGCAAGCATGGATTTCACAACAAGCCTTCAGAATCCTCGATAGCAGAGAAGAACTCAACAAAGTTGCTGAACCCTAAGGCCTAATATGGTTCTCGGCTATCACAGAAATCGATACCTCCAAGGAACGACTTACCGCGTGAATTGACTCACCGCGCACCCCTATCAAACCTATTCGTGAACATTTCAGGCAATGCCAACGTTCCAAAAAAAGACTGATTAACGTGCTGCACAGAATACAATCAACATCACAGAGAGCCAAGGCGCGTCTCATTCGCACCTCATACAAGTGTAGCCAGGCAACAAGCCCTCACTATTGAGAACTAGAAAGAAACTCTTATTCAAACCCTGTACACTTTCAAAAAAGGTGTACACGGTTTGGGCAGGAGTTTGTTTGTAGCTGTCCACACTTTTACGTGGATAATACATGCAAAGTAAGCATTACAGAAAATGCATCTTATAAACATATACTGTGGGAATGTCCCAACTTATGAACAAGTTCTCCTGAGGCCCTGCGAGAGTAGTGACGGCTAGCGCTGCTCAGCTTGGAGGTCCAAGACCAAGAATGGGCTATCCAGCAGGCCAGCGAGGCTGCACGGAGAGAAAATGTCCCGGTAACTACCTGTGTGGTCTAACGCGGACCACGAGAATGCTGTATGTTGTAATAAAGTTGATTCACTCACTCATGAATCACTACAAAACAACTGTGCGGCTTGTAGCTCCGTGCGGGTGATCTGTGTGTCCTCTTCATCTTAGCTTCATTCACGTGAATAAAAATATAAAACGAAATTGTCAACTTTTTCCTGAATCTTGTTTTGTCTTTGTAAAAGAGTCAAACTGAGACGGCACCAACGAAGGTAGAGATGGCGATTCTCTGGTGCAGCATCCGTCATATTAGAGAAAATTGGAAGAAAGTTTTGAGGGCCAGTTTTTATTGTCTGACACAACGTTAACCAGAACCAGCAGATAATGAAGCCAAGGAAAATATTGGATACTTTAAGGAAACTGTTTTACGTGAATCCAAGTAATTGTGATAAATAGATGTGAAGAATAGCGCACTAAAAACAAGTTTCTACAGGCAATGAGTGAACGTGCGAAGCTCTAAAGTTTAGTGCTGGACCTAAAAATAGTGTTCGTGTAATTTAGGCGAAAGTAGAAGTGGGTTCCACAAACAAACAAACATAATTGATCAGTAAAAAGAAAGTGTTTGTGGTATAGGTGCGTAGGCAGTGCAGGGGGCCCGAAGCTAACTCGTTCTGCGATGTTATTGATGGAGGTAAGCTGCAATAAGCGCTGAACACCACTTACTATTCTTAGCTAGTGTCATTCTCTCCTCCGCGCTTCTTTTCTCGACAGCCCTTCCCCCCCCCCCCTAAATATCCTGGCTACGTACCTTATGTAGCAAACTCTTCTTTCACAGAAGGCCTTATGAGGCCAACACCAGATGTGTAATAATCAGTACTCATGAATCAATCAATAGCACCACTTCAACTATTTATTATGCTAATTTGTGACACACAAGGCAAGACAAAATTGTAGCTCTATTTTAGTAAGGCTAAAGTGAATGAGGAAATATGTAGACCTTTTTTATGTGCAGTCCCTTGATAGGGTAGTGCAACAGAAGTTCAATATTCACATACTTAAGCATCGTTTTAGCTGATATTTATCGCGCTATATCGAATATTTTCGATATATACGCCTTCAAGTAACAGTACTGGGCGTTGATTGTCAGCTATAATTTTGTACAAGTGATGTTGCGTGAATTTTTTCAACATTCTCAGTGTATAGTAGGACAGATCAGAAAAGGCGTCGAGAAGCGAGTTGGAGAAGTTGACTTTCAGGCATGAGCTGTACTGTGGCCTATGAGTGACTTAGTGTGATGGCCACGTGCATTTTCGGTGAAGCTGTGGGGTACTCTTTTTGACGACAGAGCTTCTCAGTGAACGCATCCTGCATTCTACTACTATGGCCCCGAATGAAGACGCACCTTAGCCAACTACGTCGGCACCATCACCGACAACGACTAAGTGCATCACCATCCAGCAACCCCATAATCCAAGCATTTTTTTTCGGTGGGGGGGGGGGGAGAGCAACATCGATGTGGATAAGTGACTCAGTATGATGAGCGCGTAAGCAAGCAATATATGGCTGGGACCCAACCCCTCAACATGGAAATGTCATTTTCTACCTCGAGAAATCCCTCGCGTCTGGTTTGAGACACACGAACACGAGGTTACGAGATGGTATATATTCAAAGAACAGTTCCGTGGAGATTTCGCAACCTATATAGACCACAGCTTGCTTATCGGAAACAATTGGCCGTACATACTCAGAGGTCCACCGACCCCTATTTGACACATATCCTAGATGAGCTAGCCTTGTGCCAGAAGACGGTCCCCAACAGGCCCAAGGCTGACAAGATCTCGCATATTTTAAAGTGTATTGCTGGCAATGCATTCCACCTCCTGGTCTTTACATACGTAGCCACCATCTACACCGTGATGAAGGCAATGTCGCCGCCTCCAGCAAGCAAAGAGTCGGTGCATTTCGCAACAGTTCGATTGTCTCCCCAACACCACTACCACGTCACCTTGCGAAAGAACCCCTTGTCAGCTGTCCACACCAGAAGATGTGACATGCATCATCTGAAGCGAGCTCGAGCCCGTCCGTCCGGCTGTCGACAAACCAACGTTGATCGAGACACCACTGCCTGCTGTCTCCTGGATCCAGGCCGTCATTCACCAGGAATTGGCTAATACAGGCCTATTTTCTACCGGTGTGCCATGAACAATAATGACGTCTTCGTAGCATATGTAGAGACAACTCGCTGCCGTCAATACCCCGCCTTGTTCGAGAAACCCATCTCAATAGTGCACAGCAGATAAGCCGATCTCATTCCGCAGCGGTCGTGGAGGTCGCATGGCTGCATTACTGCCGGAGTCGTTGGCCTTCTACGCCTTCTAGCACATATTCCGCTTACAACAGTGTTTTTCACCCATTGCATCACGGTTACCCGTCCCGCAATGAGTCTTCAGCATTCAGTGTTCCTTGGGACTATGGTCGCACGTTCCCGTCATCATCACCTCCAAGCCGCCCACCTCGTTCCACAAGTACCACAACACATCACCGCTCACACTGGCCGTCATATAACCGTCGCATGTTCTTTAAAAACTAGGCTGCGCAGCTTCTGGAGGTGAAGCTGAACAGTCGACCTTACCCGAGAATCCTCTTTTACCCTTGCGTCTATACCGGAACATCCATCTTGAAAGCTCATGTTGATGGCCCTCCTGTCCAAGCTTTGATCAACACAGGCACTCATGCCTCTGTTATGAGTGCAGATTTTCGTCGTCATATGAAGGGGATCCTTACGCCAACCTTGACCAACTGCGGTGCGAGTCACTGACTTCGGAAATACAGTTCCTGTCGTAAGAATGCGTGCTGCACAACTCACCGTTGCTGGTAAGCAGGTGGTCGTCATGTTTACCGTTCTTGCCGCATGTCCCCACGACCCGATACTGTGACTGAACTTCTTCGCCTCAAATTAAGTGCTGATCGATTCCTATGCCGGTGGGCTCCACCTTTAACTGCCACAACACAGCGAGCCTCTATGCCAACTTCCTGGCCGTGTAAATTGCAGCAACTTTGTTCGTATAGCTCTGAAGACTGTTTCTTACGTCGATTGGCATGCTCACCAGCTGTGCCAGATGGTGAATACTACGCTGCGCGTCTTCCCGACTTGCTGCTAACGCATTTTTTATGCGGTTCTTCGCATCACGGCGAATAGAACCTGGCTACCCGTTGTCAAGTTCGGCCTCACACGTCAGGTGTTCCCACAAGGCGTATTCGTAGCTCGCCTTTGTTCGCTGCTGGATTCACAGGCCCGAAATATCTCTCTGTATGCCGTTGTTGCTACAAAGAACCCACAAACGAAAAAAAAATGTGGAAGCCGTCAAAGTTTACACATGATCATTGCTGACCTTCAAACTAAACATGTTCAAGCTCTCCAGAGTGTCACCGGGTCATAACACGACAACTTCGATTATGTTGTTTGACATTTAGGCCAGAGGTCCATCGTTTAGTACCACATACACACTGGTAAGGCCAACCCTGTTCATCGCCGCCCCTACAGGGCCTCTGAACAGGGACGTCTATCAGCAGGAAGTAAAAAATAGGCTGGCGAAGGACATTATAGAGCCGTCCTCCAGTCCTTTGACGTCTTCGATGGTATCAGTTAAAAAAAGAGGATCAGGACATTATTATTTGGACTATCACCGCGTCAATAACATCTCAAAGAAAGACGCCTACCCTCTACCACGAATTCACAACACCCTTGATTGCCTGCTTGGTGCCGCGTACTTTTCTTCCGTCGACGTTCGTTCCGGATATTGGTAGATTGCTGTAGACCACACGTACCTAGTGAAAATGGCGTTTGTAACACCTGCTGGCCTCTACCAGTTCGAAGTTATGCATTTCGGCCTCCGTAAGGCCCCAGCCATTTTCGAACGAGTGATACACTCCCTGCTTCAGGAATTCAAGTAGTACACGTGTCTATGTTATTAGACGACGTCATTGTATTTTCGCCCACGTTCGAAACTCCTCTTGACTCTTGAGAGACTCACAGCTATTCTTGACGCGTTGGGTCTTGCAGGAAAATCAGCTGAGTTCGTCTAAATGCCGGTTCGGGTGCAGCAGCATGAAGATCCATGGACATATTGTTAGATTCATGGACATATTGTTAGATTCATGGACATATTGCTAGATCCATGGACATTAGATCCAGGGGACGAGCATCACGGACATCATTTTCTCGATGCTTCCGGCGTACAGCCTCACCAAGAAAAGTTTCAAGACGCGAAGGACTTCTCTGCGTAGACAATCACCATGGTTGTTCGCAGCTTCATTAACTTTGCTCAAACTTTGGGCGGTTTGTTGAAGACTTCGCCAAAATCACTAGGCTTCTCACGGACCTGCTCAAAACAAGACACCACCTCTAGCCAAGGTCCTTCTCAAGCAACAGCTTTCTTCAAGCTCGTCACTCTTCTCACGTCTTCTCTAACCTAGCTTACTTCAACCCTTCAGCGCAGACAGAAAATCCGCACTGATGCAAGTAGTCATCAAGTCACCGCTGTGCTGGCGCAACGACAATGTGGGCGAAATCACGTGATAGCTAATGCTAGTAGGATGCTGTCCTCCTTGGAGCGCAATTATTCAATCACGAAGCGCGAAGCCTTGCTCTGGTGTGGGCAGTTGCGAAATTTCGTCCTTACTTATACGGTAGAGCGTTTACAGTGCACACCTGCCATCTTACCATTTGTTCGCTCATCTCCTTGAAAGATCGTATTGGTTGTCTCAGTTGCTGGGCACTGCAGCTGCCAGAATATACCTACACGGTAGTGTACAAGAGCAGAAGGCTGCAGCAAGACGCGAACTACTTATCACGCTACCCTGTGGGTAACGGTGACTCTGCGAACACTGAATGCATATTATTCAATTCCCAGACACTTGGACTCGACGACGAGCAGCGTTTGGATCAGCCCCTAAGAGAAATAACGCAACGAAAGCAATCCTCCCTGCACGACACCTCTGTACGCATATTTGCCTTAGGAAATAACACTTTATAGCGGCACAACTTGTCACTCACCAGTCTGGATCTACTGCTCATGGCTAAGCACCTGCGCTTCACTGTTCTCCGCGGGCTTCAAGACGCACGAACCGCAGGTCATCTTAGCATTTATTGCATGTATCGCCGTGGGCGCTGCCGCTCCCACTGTCCTGGCATTGCCCGCTCTGTGCGGCGTTATATCAACGCCTGCTATGTATGTCAGCCCCGCAAGAACCCATCAGAACGTTCTGCCGGTTAGCTTCAGTGTATCCAAATTCCACAGGAGTCTTCCTTTAGAGTCAGTATAGATATTGTCACGGGGGTGATGCGGGTTCTTGTTGCTGATTTGTTTCTCCTGGTTGAGCCCCGGAGAGTTTTTCTAATAAGGACAAAGCCGTTTGCTTAACAAACAACACCTAAACATTTACTGCAGAACTGAAGCAAAACTCAAACACAAACTACAAGAAATGAGTAGCTGGCTAAAAGCGGGTTTTAGAAGGAAAACAAACATCTAAAGTCCCGAAACTGCCGACGGAAAGTCACAGCTACATGATGCAGTTCTGACGCGGTGATTCGGCGGTGCAGGGAAGAGAGCAAGTTCGATCTCACCAAAACGTTGCTGCTGTAATGGTGGCGACGGCGTGTACCGATGCTCGCTGGCGGCGACGATGGAACGGGACTCGCTCGGTGATGCCTGTGGCGGCCCAGATTCGCCCGATGAGGTGGCTGGTTGCAAGGCTCAGGCCCGTGACCCGAACTGCCGTTGCTGCACCCGCACCGGAATCTGCAAGCCTTGGTCTCGACCGTTGAGGCAGCTCGCCGTCCTTGGAAGGCGTTGTCCGGAGGTCCAGACCGGGTGAAGTCCAGAAGGCTCAGGTCTGCCACCCGACTGCCTGTCTTCAGCTCCCAGCTGTGACCTTCCTCTTGCCTCGTTCACCTCGAACTATGCTTTAAAATCCGCCCCATCAATTCCCATGCGATCCGCCAAGGCCATTAGCTCTCGCATATTCGACATGATGTCAACCGCGTCAATAAATGAAGGTGTCAAACCAACGGCTCTGTCCTGTCGCTGCGGACGCCAGTTTGTGATGCGGGTTCTTGTTGCTGATTTGTTTTTCTCCCGGGCTGAGCCTCAGAGAGTTTTGTTAATAAGGACAAAGCCGTTCGGTTTCCAAGAAACACACAAAAAGTTTAATTGAAAAGAAAAAAAGGCAAAGATTCCTCACAAAACAAAACACTTAATAAACAGTTGACTGGACATGACGAAACACATCTGTGAACACCCAACAAAAACGTTCAAAGTCAGTAACTAAACCTAACGTTCGAAAGGGGCTGAGTGATGGGAGTAGCGCAAGAGTATCGGTGCAGTCTCACCCACAAGTTGGTTTTCGGCGGTGATGAGAAACCGGAACGCCGTGACTCCTGCGTCACTGCGTGGGCTGGACGAGGACGAGGGAACGCTGGCTGCTGGCGACACGTCGAAAAGCCCTACCAAATCGTGATGGTTTCGGCTTGAGGAGCGTGGACACGTCGGAGACGGGAGAACGCAGGCTGGTGGCGACGCGTCCGGGAACTAGGGTCGACCTAGTCAAGCAGCTGGGCGCACAGCTCGGGCCCGGAGCCCGACGGCTGTAGCTCGCCTGCCGGAACCGAAGTCCGCAGGCTCTGGAAAGGAGTTCAGGACCGGATGGCCACGGTCCTTTGGAGCGGGAACCCGACAGCAGGAGGCCCCGGCCGGTGGAAGTCCTGTAGGCTCGGGTCCGGAACCCAACGGCCCATCTTCAGCGCCCGGTCCGGTGACGACCTTCCGCTTGCACTGCCTGCCTCGAATTCCCCTTGCTCTGGTCTCCCCAGGCTCCTGCTTCAGCTCTGGCCCACTTGTCTCGTTCTCATTGGAGATACTACTGTTTCGTGGTGTCAAGCCATTGGGCCTTGAAATCTCCGTGTTCGCTGCCCATTGGATGTTTTACCTTTTGTTTACTTCACGTCCTGCCACGCATCCTCGTGCTTGACGCTCTTTAACGTCGTCATTCTTGTTTAAGCAGCACCGCACGTGCACTCTGGTATTTCTCCTTTTGTTCTTTTTTTTTCCGTGACGCGCACTTTTCGAAGGCGCGCACTTTGAACGCGCACCACACATCACATACGCCCCCCTTTTATTCAAGTTTTTTTTTAGAAAAAAAAACTGCCGATGAGTGCGCGTTCTGCACTACGTCACAATTAAACCACATATTTGCACCACGCAGTTCAACACATCACCGGGCTACAGTTCGCTACATCGTCCAAATGTCCACACTTAAACTTTAGATTCACCCAATTGCATTTAAAGTTCTGAAACCCGGAATAAACCTTTTTACTACAAAATCGACTATGGACAAAGCTACTTGTGTCCGCATCTAAAAGTCGAAGTCCAGAAAGAGCTACCGGTTCTCTAACCCTACACTCAGGTTATCGCGTCCCAAACCAGACGCACTGCCCTTCTCGCACGTTTCGAAAGTAACTGTGGCAAACATGCTTTTATGCACTTTCGCTGAAACGCGTGTCTGCGCCCCCGCCGGCCACATGAACGCTTACCGGTCACAGAGGAACAGGGCGCGGTCTCGAGCCGTCGGCGTCGACACGAAACGCACTGAGACACGAATGTCCAAATGCCACAATCTCTCACACAAATGCTTTCTTTTAATTCACCATCTAATGAACACAAGCTCGGGGTGCCCTCAGCAAGCCCAAACGCTCCGACAAGCGTGTGAGGTTCCTGGATTCTTGAGAAGGGATGCCGTTGTGCTCGGTCATTATACAGCTCATCTTGAGTGGACTTAATTATAGGTTCAAAACCAATCACGTTCTCAGGTTCAAGACCCTGTCTGGCATTCTCCATACCTACTATCGAGCCCACCTCCGATTCGATACTGTTTATTTTGAAGAGTGCTTCAGCACTCCCATCGTGTTTTCTCGGACAAATAGCAGTTACGCTATCCTGTGAACTAGAATCCCCTCTCTCTCTGAGTGAGATATATGTATGGTCTAGGACCATTGACGTGGTGCCTGCTGCTACCTCTGTCGGTACAAAACAATCAGTGGCCACTATATCAGAGCCTTCATGGCATTCGCTGCCATCTTCCCAATGACGTTCTAGCGCTCCTTCCATGGAGCTATTGAGAGGTAGCCCTACCCCTTCCCGAAATGTGCTCGGCCTCTGAGACGTTCTGATACACACCTCATTCTGAATGGAGCTTCTTCGTTCCCTGCTATCGAAGCTTTGCTCCACAACATTTTCCACAGCTTCTAGGTCGCCCATATCCAGGCGCTCTTCTTCATAGGTGCTTGGCCTCTCAGAGGTCCCCAAGCAGCTAACGGAAGTAATATGTTCCCAGCCAGAGAAACTTTCCGTCGCTTCAACAAACTCCTCATGACTCCTGCCTTCTTGGCTGTCCACCTCTCTGCCTTCCTCTATCTGAGCTTCTCGCTCCGAAGTAAGGCTGTCGCGAGGCTCGAGGCCAACCTTGCAGGAATCGACTTCCCTCCAGCAAACGCTGCTATCGGAGCAAACATTCACCGCTTGCTCGACCTTCTGCATCGCCAGCTGCCCCCTTTTCGCCATCGCAAGCTCAAGTCGCCGCTCGAAGTCCACCCTCTCTAATTGGAGCTGCTGCTTCAGTATGCGTGTCTGACGCTCTAGCAACACTTTATTTTCACGCGTTACGCGCTCTAGCTCCTCCTTCTTAGCTCTAAGCACCAATTCAAGCTTTTCCTTCGCCGCCTTTCGTTCTGCAGCCCGTTGCTCACGCTCCCTCTCCATCCGCTCCTCGTACCATACTCTAAACTCCGCTCCCGTCAGTCCCATTTTATCCGCCAACTCAATTAACTCCCACGTGTTCGTCATCGTGTTAACCGCGTCAAAAAAATCTACTGGAAAAACAAACGACTTTGTCCTGTCTTTGAGCGGCACTAAGATCCTTTCGGGTCGTCTTCAAGGTGGGTACATCGATTTCAGATGAGATTGACCGTTGCTCTCGGATTTTGATACCAACCACTGAAGACTTCAGGGTACCATCCTCTCTATCTGCTCCTTTTCCACTCGCTATATAGTTGGGGTAGGTTTTTACCGGAATCCTTTCCTCCCACTTGGTATCGGGGTCATGGACTTCACGTGAACCTGGTACATTTCCGACGATAAGGTCGTAGAGTGGGTTTGTCATGCATTTGACAATAGATGTACCAGAAAAATAAGGTGAATGAATTTCCACCTCCGCCTCAGGAACGATGATGCTACTGCCATCGGCTAAGAATAGCGTAGCGGTAGTACCTATGAGGGCTTCATCGGGTACCAGAGAACGACGCACCACCAGTGTATTGCTACCCGTATCCCGCAACACTGAGACGGTTCGGTCAAAGATTCGGCCCTGTAACACGGGCATTTTGTGTGTGGCAAACTTCGGGTGAGTATTCACGGCGCCCGCCATGTCCTCTTCTTTGTCCGGTGAAAGCTTCACTTCCGTTGAGTGCTCCTCTGGCGACAAAAGACATGACGTCTTGTTGGCTGAACCGTTCTTCTTTGAGCAAGTTTTGGAATCATGCCCCGCCTTCTGACAATATCCACAGAAAGGTTGTTTTGACCTTGATCGGCACTCCGATGCCCTGTGACCCATTTTGCCACATACAAAACAACGTACTGCTCCTCTCTCCGAGTAACTACCACTTTTTTCCGTATTGCTTTTAGATTCCACTTTTTCTCGGAAAACTAACAGGTTGACTTGCCTCTGAGCTTCTAAAAAGTTATCTGAGGCCTCGGCCATGTCCTCTAGCTTGTTGAAGTTCTTTTCTCGCAGGAAAAGTGCCAAACGGTGATGACAGTTTCTTAAGAACTGTTCTGTAACTATCAAGTTACGAAGAGCCGAATATTCTTTTCCGGTCCTCGACATTTCGACCCAACGATCGAAAAAACTCAGTAGCCTAGTTGCGTACTGCTTGCCTGTTTCGCCGTCCTGTGGCTTGCTTTGTCGGAACTTTTCCCGATACCCTTCGGCCGTAAAACGGAAACGCTGGAGCAACGCCAACTTGGCTTTATCATAATCGAGTGAATCCTCCGGCGAAAGTCTTCCAAACACCTTTAAGGCTTCTCCGCTCAAACATAAACTTAAAGCTGTGGCCCATTTGTCCCTAGGCCATTCTTGACCGATGGCGACTCTCTCGAACCTTTTTAAATAGGCGTCCAAGTCGTCCCGGCTTTCATTAAATCCCGGTATCAACTTATGAGGATTCACGCTGCATGAAACACTCCTTTCTTGTGCTGAGCCTGGTGCTGAGTCAACAGTTCTTGTCTCTACACGGCTATTCTCAGCTTCGGCAAGTCTAAGACGCAGTTGCAGGTTTTGGTTCTCTAATTCCAGCTGCTCCTTCTTTGCGCGTGTCTCCAGTTCGAGCTGTTTTTCTTTTTCGCGCGTCTCGAGCTCAAGCTGCTCCTTCTTGGCCTGCGTCTCCCGTTCCAACTGTTCCTTTCGAGCTTCTCGTTCCGCTTGCACTGCCTGCCTCGAATTCCCCTTGCTCTGGTCTCCCCAGGCTCCTGCTTCAGCTCTGGCCCACTTGTCTCGTTCTCATTGGAGATACTACTGTTTCGTGGTGTCAAGCCATTGGGCCTTGAAATCTCCGTGTTCGCTGCCCATTGGATGTTTTACCTTTTGTTTACTTCACGTCCTGCCACGCATCCTCGTGCTTGACGCTCTTTAACGTCGTCATTCTTGTTTAAGCAGCACCGCACGTGCACTCTGGTATTTCTCCTTTTGTTCTTTTTTTTTCCGTGACGCGCACTTTTCGAAGGCGCGCACTTTGAACGCGCACCACACATCACACGGGGTCGTGACGTGGCCAAAAACAGGAAACTTCGTCTTGGGATTTAACTGTTTATTTGGGCGAACCTGTGCCCGGTAAAGGCAAAGTCTAATTACAGCAGCAGTCTTGCACAGATAGCAGTCTCGGACTGATAGCGGCGAACGCAGCGTCGGCCTTCGATCAACAACTCACAAGCGGCGAAGCGCGTCGGCATTTATACCCTTGTCGTCGAACGTTCTAGCGTTATCGCTGGCGGTGGCGTAGGTTCCAGAACAATCTGTACCGTTCGCACAGTGGGCGTGATCTTATCTAAATGATCTACTACAGTCCAGAACCTTCTCGAAACCTGCAGGCGCGGTTTGCGCTGAGAATCGTGTGGTGTTTCGGAACGATAACAAAAACTTGTGAAATGGAACGTGGCATTGCCCCCCTCTGAAAAAAGGCATCGTCCCGATGCTTTAACTAAAAATGAAGGTACAATAATAATGCAAGAAAGTACAATGAATAAATTACAATACAACAATAATAAAAAACACTGTTTCAGTTTGTTAACGTGCATGAAACGGCTTGAGGCGCGTGACATGGACGACTTCAGGTCGCGATCGGCGTCGTTGAGAGTTCGTGATGCCGCCGGGGACAACCTCGTAATCAAGTGGGCCGAGACGTCGAACCACCTTGTACGGTCCGAAGTACCGTCGCAGAAGCTTTTAACTTAGTCTACGTCGGCGTATCGGCGTCCACACCCAAACACGTTCACCGGGCTGGTATTCCACGAAGCGTCGTCGAAGGTTGTAACGGTGGCTGTCGGTCGTCTGTTGATTCTTGATACGGAGACGCGCAAGTTGTCGGGCTTTTTCGGCGCGTTGAAGGTACTCGCTCACATCGAGGTTTTCTTCGTCAGTGACGTTGGGTAACATGGCATCGAGCGTCGTTGCCGGGCTCCTTCCGTAGACCAATTTGTATGGAGATATCTGCGTCGTCTCCTGCACCGCCGTGTTGTATGCGAAGGTCACATACGGAAGAATGGCGTCCCACGTCTTGTGTTCGACATCGACGTACATTGACAGCATGTCGGAGATCGTCTTGTTAAGCCGCTCGGTGAGGCCGTTGGTCTGTGGGTGGTACGCTGTCGTCCGGCGGTGGTTTGTTTGGCTGTATGCCAAGATCGCTTGAGTTAAGTCGGCACTGAATGCCGTTCCTCTGTCGGTGATAAGGACCTCCGGGGCGCCATGACGTAGGACGATATTTTCGACGAAGAACTTAGCTACCTCGGATGCACTGCCTTTTGGCAGGGCTTTTATCTCGGCGTAGCGGGTGAGGTAGTCGGTAGCTACCACGATCCACTTGTTTCCGAAAGCCGACGTCGGGAACGGCCCCAGTAGGTCCATACCAATCTGCTGGAAAGGTCGGCAAGGTGGACCAGTTGGCTGCAGAAGTCCCGCTGGCCTTGTCGGCGGTGTCTTGCGTCGCATACAGTCCCGGCATGTCCTCACATAACGAGTGACGTCGGTGGTAAGACGTGGCCAGTAGTACCTTTCTTGTATCCTCGCGAGCGTGCGGGAAACACCGTCGTGCCTTGCCATCGGATCGTCGTGCAGGGCCTGCAGGAGTTCTGGTCGCAGAGCTGAAGGCACCACAAGGAGGTACTTAGCTCGAAGCGGTGAAAAGTTTTTCTTTTGTAGAAGACCGTTTCGTAGAAAGAACGACGCAAGTGCGCGCTTGAATACCTTCGGGACTTCGGCAGTCCTGCCTTCGAGGTATTCTATTAGGGCTTTAAGTTCCGGGTCGGCCCGCTGTCGTTCAGCGAAGTCGTCGGTAGTTATCGTTCCCAAGAAGTAGTCGTCATCCGAGTCGTCGGGTAGCGGTTGGTCGACAGGCGCACGAGAGAGACAGTCAGCGTCGGAGTGTTTTTTGCCGGACTTGTAAATGACAGTTATGTCATATTCTTGAAGTCTCAGGCTCCATCGTGCGAGGCGATCTGAAGGGTCCTTCAAGGTGGCCAGCCAACACAAGGCGTGGTGGTCGCTCACAACTTTGAAGGGCCTGCCGTAGAGGTAGGGGCGAAATTTCGACGTAGCCCAGATGATGGCGAGGCACTCCTTTTCTGTTGTGGAATAATTTGCTTCTGCTTTGGATTGCGGTCGGCTGGCGTAACTAATAACCCTTTCAAGTCCGTCAGCCCTCTGCACAAGAACGGCGCCAAGACCTACGCTGCTTGCGTCAGTATGTATTTCTGTCTCGGCGAATTCGTCGAAATGGGCAAGTAACGGAGGCGTCTGGAGGCGATGTTTAAGCTCCTGGAAAGCGTGTTCCTGTGGCGTTTCCCACTTGAACTCCGAGTCGGCCTTGGTAAGGTTAGTGAGAGGATCGGCGATGCGGGCGAAGTTTTTCACGAAGCGCCTGTAATAGGCGCACAGGCCCAGAAATCGGCGCACGGCCTTCTTGTCAGTGGGCGGCGGGAAGTCGGCGATGGCGGCTGTTTTCCGTGGATCGGGACGAACTCAAGACTTGCTGATAACGTGCCCCAGAAACAAGAGCTCCTCATACGCAAATCTGCACTTTTCTGGCTTCAGTGTGAGTCCGGACGTCTTGATGGCTTGAAGTACAGCTTCAAGGCGCCGAAGATGCTCGTCGAAACTCGAGGAAAACACGACGACGTCGTCCAAGTACACAAGGCAAGTCTGCCACTTCAATCCTGCCAGTACTGTATCCATAACGCGTTGAAAAGTTGCAGGCGCTGAGCAAAGGCCGAAGGACATCACCTTAAACTCGAAGAGGCCGTCCGGTGTTATAAACGCCGTCTTCTCTCGGTCTCTTTCGTCGACTTCAATTTGCCAATTGCCAGTCTTGAGGTCCATTGACGAGAAGTACTTGGCATTATGGAGCCGATCAAGTGCGTCGTCTATTCGTGGGAGAGGATACACGTCCTTTCTTGTGATTTTGTTCAGGCGGCGATAATCGACGCAGAAACGTAGGGTCCCATCCTTTTTCTTCACTAACACCACGGGGGATGCCCACGGACTCTTGGACGGCTGGATAATGTCATCTCGCAGCATTTCATCAACTTGTCTCTTCATTGCCTCACGTTCTCGCGTCGAAACCCTGTACGGACTCTGACGGAGTGGTCTGGCATTCTCTTCGGTTATGATTCGATGTTTCGTGATTGAGGTCTGCCGAATTTTCGATGACGACGAAAAGCAATCTTCGTATTGCAGGAGCAGGGCCTTGAGCTGTTCTGGCTTATCGTTCGGAAGTCTGGGATTGACGTCGAAAGCTATGGGAGGGGCTTGGTTCCTGTGAGCAGGTTCCGAAGAATCGGCGAGGGCGAAAGCACTGGTGGCTTCGACAATTTCTTCGATGTATGCGACCGTTGTTCCTTTGTTCACATGTTTGTACTCATTGCAGAAATTCGTGAGCATAACCGTTGCTTTGCCTCCCCGCAGCTCTGCAATTCTTCTTGCGACGCAAATATTTCGGGTGACCAACAGATTCTGACTGCCTTCAACGACGCCTTCCAAGTCAGGTGATTTAGGAGCGCCGACTGAAATAATGACGCTTGAGCGAGGCGGAATGGTGACTTGTTCTTCCAGCACATTCAAGGCATGGTGTCCTGACGGCGTGCGCGGTGGTAGTGCTTCTTCTGTGGATAACGTTATCGACTTTGTTTTTAGGTTGATGACAGCACCATGAAGGCATAAGAAGTCCATGCCAAGGATGACATCTCTCGAGCAACGCTGTAGGACTACGAAGTCTGTAGGATAAATACGGCCATTAGTGGTGACTCTCGCTGTGCAGATTCCTGCAGGCGTTACGAGATGACCTCCGGCTGTGCGGATTTCACGGCCTTTCCAAGCTGTCCTAACTTTCTTTAACTTCGCGGCGAGCGACCCACTGATGACAGAATAGTCGGCTCCAGTATCGACGAGAGCAGTCACACTGTGGCCGTCGATAAGAACGTCGAGGTCGCTAGTTCGCCGTCTCGCATTACAGTTAGGGCGTGGCGTCGGGTCACGACTGCGTCGGCTTGTTCCGCTGCTTCCATGTTGCGTCGTCCGGCCACCTTCGGTAAGTGAGCTTTTGCCTTCAGGGCTTTGCCTGGTTGGTGTTGTGTTCAAAAAGCTCCGTCGCGTCGGCGTCGTCGTCGGAGGATCTTCGGTAGTTTGTCGCACAGCAACCGCACCTCCATCGGTTGCTGCCCTTAGTTTCCCGGATACGGGCTAGGAGACCGGCCCCGCGTTGGGCCAGAGTACTGCCGGGGGTGCGGTGACATGCGGCGGCTGGGCGACGGCGAACGGGAAGGACTTCGTGGTGTCCATTGAGTTCCTGCCAGGTAGTCGGCGATGTCACGTGGCCGATCTCCTGGCTGCGGACGCGGTGCATTGACGGCGAAGCCACGCAGTCCCATCTGTCGGTACTGGCAACGGCGGTATGTGTGCCCGGCCTCGCCGCAGTGGTAGCAGAGCGGGCGGTTGTCAGGTGCACGCCAAACGTCCGTTTTTCTCGGTGCACTGCGTTGGCCCGCTGGGGAACGGTAGGACGTCGGTTGGGGTGGTGGCGGCGGTGGCGTCTGGCGACGGAAGTGTGACGGGGCGGCGTTTTGATGTGAACGGGGATGAGCGTTGTGGCGCACTGCAGCGGCGTAGCTCATAGTTCCTGGCTCGGGCGGCGGTGTTTCGGGAATTCGAAGCGATTGCCGCACTTCTTCTCGCACAATGTCGGCGATCAAATCCACTTGAGGCTGCGCCGAAGGCAACAGTTTGCGCAGCTCTTCCCGCACGATCGCTCGGATCGTTTCACGCAGGTCGTCGGAGTCACTGGCTTGAGCAGCAGCGCATTCTGGAGTCAGGCGACGATTATACTGTCTGGTGCGCATGTCCAGCGTTTTTTCGATGGTGGTCGCCTCGGATACAATTTCTTGGACGGTGTTCGGTGGATTCCTCATTAGTCCCGCGAAAAGCTCCTGTTTGACCCCTCGCATGAGGAAACGACCTTTCTTTTCCTCAGGCATGTCTGGGTCAGCGTGACAGAATAGGCGGGTCATCTCATCTGTGAAAATTCCAACCTTTTCATTTGGTAGCTGAACCCGGGTCTCGAGCAGAGCAGCGGCCCTCTCTTTGCGAGCGACGCTTGCGAACGTTTGTAGAAATGCGCCGCAGAAGACATCCCACGTTCGGAGCGTGGACTCCCGATTCTCTAGCCAGGTCCTTGCGGTGTCTTCCAGGTAGAAGTACACACGACGGAGCTTTTCTTCGTTGTCCCAGTGGTTGAGGGCGGCTACACGGTTGTATGTTTCTAGCCAGGTTTCCGGGTATTCAAACGATGAGCCATGGAACGTTGGTGGTTCCCTGGGTTGATGAATGACGATCGCGGGCTGGGACGCTCCGGTTGTCATTGTCGCTGCAGTCGAGGTCATGGTCTTGGTCTTCCGCGCCTTGTCTTGTAGAAGGCCGTACTCCGGTGGGAGACCTTGCTGTCGGCGGCTCGTTCGCTGCTCTTGGTTGGCGTCGGTGTCTTCTCCGCGACGGGGGCTGGGTTCACGGCTTGACGGGGGCGTCCGGTACATGAACGAAGCAGCACCTCCACTAGATGTCACGGGGTCATGACGTGGCCAAAGACAGGAAACTTCGTCTTGGGACTTAACTGTTTATTTGGGCGAACCTGTGCCCGGTAAAGGGAAAGTCTAATTACAGCAGCAGTCTTGCACAGATAGCAGTCTCGGACTGATAGCGGCGAACGCAGCGTCGGCCTTCGATCAACAACTCACAAGCGGCGAAGCGCGTCGGCATTTATACCCTTGTCGTCGAATGTTCTAGCGTTATCGCTGGCGGTGGCGTAGGTTCCAGAACAATCTGTACCGTTCGCACAGTGGGCGTGATCTTATCGAAATGATCTACTACAGTCCGGAACCTTCTCGACACCTGCAGGCGCGGTTTGCGCTGAGAATCGTGTGGTGTTTCGGAACGATAACAAAAACTTGTGAAATGGAACGTGGCAATATTTTCGGTTCCTTTCCAGCATCCTCTCCAGGCAACAAGTGGGTCACCATTACACGAGCCACTACGAAATAACCCGAGCTCTGCCAACCAGTTTCACTACATGCATCGCTGATTTTTGGCTTGGAGACGTTATGCTAGTGCATGGTGTCCCACGCGAACTGATGACAGATCAAGATACTACCTTTCTTGCTCATGTATTTTGCAATATTCTGCGTTACTTCGTGGCCGAGCATAAGCTCCCGACTTCGTAGCACCCACAGACAAACGGGCTTACAGAGTGCTTAAACGAAACTATGATTTGGAAGACATGCTTTCTAGATACGAGTCAATCAACCGCAATGACTGGGACCTTGCACTGACGTCTGTGACGTTCGAGTAGAACTCCTCTTGCCATGACACTGCTGCTACTCACCTTTTCACCTTTTGTTTGGGCGTGAACCAACATTGCCACTGGATGCGCATCTTTTCGCTACTGCAACATCTATGACCGAATACGCTCGCCATTTTGTTGCTCGCACTGGTGACGCCCGTCCGCTTGCCCGCAACAGAGTTACGGGCTGCTTCTCAAGAAACGCAGAAGTACCATTACGACGAGCGACTTCGCAAAAAACAATACCTAGAGGGTTCCCTCATTCTTTTTTGGTTCTTAACGAGACGTCTCTGCCTCTCTGAGAAAATACTTTCGCATTTCGTGGGTGCATACCGCGTTCTTAAACAAGTAATACACGTCACGTATTAAATCGTCCAGGATAATACCACAACCTCGTCGCCTCTGTTAACTCGTGACGTCGTTTCCATGTATCAAGGCTTAAGCGCTACCACCCTCGTTGTGCTGCGGCGTCATAGACACACGGCCGCCAGAGGTGGTTGTGTGGCGTGGTTTTCACCAACACTCTAAGTGTATAGTGAGACAGGTCCATTAGGGCATCGAGAAGCGAGTTGAAGAAGTTGACACTCGGCCGTCAGCTGTACTGTGGCTTATGACTGACTTAATATTACTGCCACGTACAAAAATCTTAGTGAGAAGACATAGCTTGAATCTTTCCAGAATCACCAAGTTGCTCTAGTAATTGACAAGGCATGCTCAGGGTTACGCTGTACGCAAATAATTGAACAATTCGACTTTCTATAGCAACTAAGGTTATGATGACAGCTGATATCATGGGAGTATACTTCACAAGGTGGTAAGTTCACCAGTTAGCACTTGTATGACAACTGAATCGAGCTGTTTGACGAAATGTTTTTTGGAGTGATTATTCAATAAGGATACACTATGTCAATTTTTTTATTAGCCATCTTACAAGTCGATAACAGATATCCCGTCAGGAGTTGCGTGCGCGAGTCGACGTTAAGGCAAGTGGACTTGTCTTTCTCAAGGTTGGAACTCGAGCCTTAAAAAAGCAAGTCCACTCGTCAAAACATCAGCTGAAGCACATGATGCTTCACTAAGAAAGCACATGATGCTTCACTTCTTAGTCATGCATCGTTACCAACCCGCCCAACTCGCCGCACATGATGCTTCCCCACGGATTTTTTAGAGGTGAAGCTTCTTAGACCACGGGTAGTTCTCTCCTCCTCCGTAGTAGTAGCAGTAGTAATAGTAGTAGTAGTAGTATGTAGCCATGTACAGTTCATGAGTTGCTCAATAGATGGCGTTGTGAGTATATGTCCTTGGGAATAATATAACTAGATGACATTAGTGGATTTAAGAGCACACTCACGGGGTGAATGACGATGAGTAGGGCGAAGCATCCATGCATGCATCCGTCCATTCGTCCGTGTCCATCCGTTCACCCATTCGTACATGCTTCCATCTGTCCGTCTATATTTCCGTCTCTACGTGCTTCCACCTGTCCACCAGTTCGTCCATCTGTCTGCCTGTTCGTCCGTCCGTGCATCCGTGCTTCTCTCCATTCCACTTTCGGTCCTCCCGTCAGAAAGACGGATGCTTAGCCCCGCTGATCATCACTCATTCCGTTAATATGCCGCGATTTTCTAAACGCGAAGCATTTCTTAGCGAACTTCAGCGACCTTGAATCTATCTATCTATCTATCTATCTATCTATCTATCTATCTATCTATCTATCTATCTATCTATCTATCTATCTATCTATCTATCTATCTATCTATCTATCTATCTATCTATCTATCTATCTATCTATCTATCTACGACGTTTAGCTCTCCTGGCTGTTTCGATAATAGTATTGACAACACACTTGGTATGACATAACATGACTCTATGCAGAACCTATTTGAGTAGTGATAACATGAAAATCATGACATGTATGTCATGAATGTCATAATTTACATTTCAGGGTCCTGCACCTCTTGCGGTGGTTTCGTTCACATGACATGTTGCAAAACTGGTATCGTATGACATAATTGCATGGCGAACACAAGCGACAGACCCTAACATGAAACTCATGACATGCGTGTCATGTAGTCACATGACTGCATGCCATGCTCATGATGCGCTTGTGGCTGTTTCGCTAGCGTCGCATATATCAAATTTGGTATTACATTGCGGGAATTGATGACAAAGTTATGTTACTGGTGCAAACATGATAATCACGAGATGCGTGTCATGTAACAACATCACTACATGCCACGCTCATTATGCGCTGGCGGCTGTTTCGCTAGATTTACATGTACCCTACTCGGTATTACGTGACGTGAATGAATGACATAGGTAAATGACACATCTAAATATAATAATCACGACATGCATGTCACGTAACAGCATGACTACGTGCCACACTGATAATGTGCTCGCGGCTGTTTCACCAGCTTCACATATACCAAATTTTATTACATGACGCCAATGGATGATGAAGGTATGTGACTGGTGCAAACATGATAACCGTGAGATGCGTGTCATGTGAGAACATGTCTACATGCCACAGTCAAGGCTCCATTACATTTCACTGTGACGTGGTGCGCGTGCTTGCCGGCGTTCAGTTCGTCTCGTCACGCCGACGTTGCCACGCCAGGCGCCGGTCCCGCCATATACTCGCTGCAGGCGCACGCAGCGCTACGTTGCTTTGACGCATGCGCATTCCAGCCCGTCCGCCGTCCCTCCGTCTTTAAAAGATAAAGAGACGCAGTGTTGTCTGGGTAAATTATCGGCGTGAAATGCAGCACGTCGAATTTCGCGCCGGTTGCCTTCGGTCAGCGGCGATGAACGCTGGTCACGCTTGGCGTCAGGAATATAGTGTGTTTGGGTTTAGCTAACGTAGAGGCGCTGTGGCGCGCGTCAGCGCTACGTTGGAGTATATTTGGGCCCTGCATGATGCACTCCCGGCCGTTTAGCTAGCTCCAAATATGCCGAATTCGATGTTCGTTGACGTCATTGGACCACAAAATATATGACTGGTTCGAAAATGATAATGCTAACACGCGTGTATCGTAAGAACATGACAACATACAATGCTCATAGCGTGCTCACGGGCGTATCACTAGCTCCACATATTCCAAATTCGGTATCACTTGATGTATATAGTTTACTAATGGTAAACGGTACATCGAAACATGATAATCATGATACGGAAGTCATGTACAGCATGATTTACTCGTAACGTTGTGCTGATTTTAAAGTGACATATCAACATTTCTCATCGTGCTTCGCATATTATCGATTCTCACTGTATGTGGGATCTGCCAATTTTTTTTAAAATTGAGGCTTCCGTGTTCTTCTTCCTGTTTTTTTTCCGGAAATTCTACCTGTACATTGCAAGCTATAAAAAATCGGATAATGTTCGAGCTTGGCCATCAACAATTGAATGCAACACTTCAATCGATCTTCGTGCGCATCGCCTTGAACTATACTGAGAGGAAAGATATATTTGACCAAGTAACAATCGGTCGTTGAAAACATTCCAAGAATGCTTACAGCAAATTATGTTTCCAAGTTCCCACTATGGCCTAATTCTTGCAAACTTGCCCAGTGTCCCCTACGATTTCTTGTACACGCTTTGCAGAGCCATTAATTTTTATTACGATAGCAATTATATTGACCCGCTCAGCTGAATTTTTCCGCCGGCGTCAACTTCAGCGTAGGCGTCGCTATCATTCACCTTTATATATACGTATTTATATGTATAAAAACGTAAGAAAGAAAAATATTGTAGAAAATGCTTCGGCACGTGGAATCGCACGGGCGACCTCTTGCGTTAGCCACTGAGCCACGAAGGAGCACCTCTTTCAACGTTGACACGGCATGCTATTTATATCTACTACTTACCGCTAGTAATTGCCATATCAGGAGAACTATTGTGCTTTTGACATTACCAGAAAGATGGCACGTGTCGCCGAGATCGTCACGACGCGGTGGCGCGCACTCTCGTCTTTCACGCGTACTCTGCCCTGCGCAGAGAGAGAGGAGTGAACGCTCACGCGTGCTGCGCGCTTACCCAGTGGTGGGGAGAATCCTAAGCCCTGGGCTTCACCGGAACGATTTAGTTGTAGTTACCGGCCGCACAAAGGTCACTGAACACACTGCACGTCTCCATTTGCACAAAGGGCGCACTTTTACAGACACTGGGAAGTAACATTTGAGACGTTAAGGGCGTGCATGTTTACGTGTGAGTACGTTTAGTGCGTCATTTTGTGCATGAGACATGTAGGGCACGTTTTGATAAGATTGCCATTTTTTGCGTGACCATCTAATTGGTTGCTTCTGCACACTTCTGCACACATAGATTAGCAATATGTGTCCGCTAGTCTTTTGTGGCAGAAAAGTGTAGCAGTGAAAGTCGGTGCTCATATTTCATGAGTGTGGTGTGCACAAAAAATAAACTCTGAGAAACTGTGAAAGACCAGCCAAAATAAAACGTTGCTCTAGTGCCTGTTTCATTGATTTGATTGATATGGAGTTCAACGTCCCAAAACTACCACATGTTTATGAGGGACGCCGTAGTGGAGGGCTCTGAAAAGTTCAACCTCCTGGGTTTTTTTAACGTGCATTCAAATCTGAGCACGTCGGCCTACAGCATTTTCACCTTTATCGAAAATGCAGCCGCCACAGCCGGGAATCTAATCCCGCGACCAGAAGGTCAGCAGCTGATTATCTTAGCCACTAGACCACCACGGACTGGGCGTTGCCTGCTTTATTCAGGTACAGCAGTGACACTCACGTCTTCACTACGCGACCTGCGGAGACGTAGACGGATTTAATGGGCTTTACGTGGTGTTAGAAATGAGAGCCAGTTAAAAGACAGAAACTGAGAAGTACGGTGATCGCAGTTGATCACGTACAACATGTACTCTACTTGGCAGTGTGCTTGCGAAGCTTATAAGTGAAGAAAAGCAAGCTAGAAAAAGCGAGAGAGAAGTTAAGGAATGTCAACGGTCATATGCTAATTAGACTGGAGTAGCTAAGTCAACTTCAGTATAAAAGGCACTGAATGCTCCTGGCTGAATCACACTTTTCTGTCGCCTAACGTGAAGGGAAGGAACGCCCTGATCATGAGGACTCTGGTGAGACCTCCTTGTGTTTTAATTCGTAGATTTTAGCAATTCACTCGGCTAATAAGTGTGGCTTGAAAAGAGGTACTACTTGTAGTAACATCAGAAATCCAGGCACATTGTGACTTGATTTGCTATTTAAACCGTGAAAGCTTCAAGCAACCTGTGATTTGAATCACTTTATTTCGTACTGACTTATTTTATCCCCAATGAAGCTGTCAGCTCAGCTGGTTATGTGACTATAAAATAAACCGGAAACGTATGTTTACCCAACCTAGAATACTTCATGTCTAGAAATTTCGTCTATGTCAGAACCACTAGTAATTTCAGAAAGCTACATAAATGGGTTAATGATCCTTCCTGTTCTTGAATTCGCAGCACAGTCATTGAGAATAAACATCCCCTTCAGTAAGTAATCACTGGTGTTTACATTTAGAGGCTGAACTTGTCTAATAAGACCATGATAAGCGCGTATACATATCAAGTATCATGTCGGGAGCTCGAGCCCGAGCTGACTGGCCTATCTATTAACTCAGATATAGTACGTGCCCGCATCTCCGCCAGACGTATGTGATGCGGTCCGTGCAGATCGTGCATGAAAAATTGTATTCTATCGTAATTCAGCCCCGGCTGCTTTCTCGCAAGATACGTGTCCTGTATATGTGATGTTCCCTAGAACATTCAGTTATAGACGCCAGTGCAGTGGTTACACGGGAACCCCTGAAACGACATATACGGACAATTAGGCATCTGTAGAATTTGAACCGAGCTCGGGATTGAACTAAAATGAAGGAGGTTACACTCCGGAGTGTTTACTATGTTCACATATTTTCAGTTGCGATAAACGAAGCCTCACTTTACAGGGGCAGTTTAGGGCCCCAGCTTAATTGTGCAGCGCTGTGACTTCTATAGGTATGAGTTTAAATACAGACATTGCAAGTGACACATTGTGATATATTCGAAAATTACTGTGACGACGCAAGACAAAGTAAGTCAAGGCTACTATGCCAACGCAATGCCCTTTTACGCATAAGAATTATTTTGTAGGCTAGGTTAGAAAATAAGTATTAGCTATACTTTCATTTTCATAGTTTCGCAATTAGAGAAACAAGAGACAAACGAGGCAAAAAAAATTGTGACGAATGATAACTGTAAGAAGGTAATCAGTTTTCTTTTGTTTTTTTCCAGACATTTAGCTGTAAGCACTCAACTTCGGTTTAGTGACCCGATTACGCAATGGAAAGTTTGGCAAGGACCATTGTAACACTGAGCATACCTTAATAGACTAATATTGGTAGGCATTTTTTGCAAATTCGATAGCGTACAATGAAAGGACTCATGGGCTACCCATATGTTGTGTTTGGTGCAGACGTTACCCAGCATTAATTTTTTAGAAACACCGCTGAAACAAAGGCATTTCAAAAGCCGTACAAAAGTAAATCTAACGAAAAAGATAATCACTGTTGATTGAAGATGTCGGAGCGTAAACTCATAACGTTGTAGCAAGCTGGAAAGAGCCGGTGTGATCGATGTATGCGAGGCACTTGGCCTGAAAAATGTTAAGAGAAGCATATGAAACCGGCATGTCGAAGGCATGAGCAGAATTGATTTCATCGCATCTATATCATGACCTGCGCATTTGTTTCAATTCAATTAAATATCGCAAGAGGTTGTGTAACGCAAAGAGGATAGATTTATTACGTGTAAAATCTCAACAACTTATGATAACTGTACCTCGTCCACCTGCCTGTACCTCGTAAGTGTGCGTTTTCTTGCATCTAAGAAACGCTCCCTTTCATTGGTTTTTCCACAAATCTGATTCAAAATTAGTATTATTTTTGCTTCACACGGCTTTTTTGACCTGCGAACTGTTTTTTACCACTCCTAAAAATGAATGCACTGAACTCATTTACTTCGCAGGTGGTCGTTGCTTCTGTCCTCTGCGTCACCGTCTCCACCGTCTTCGCTGGTGGTTTGGGCGGTGGACTCGGTGGCGGCATTGGCCTTGGCCACGGTGGAGGTATCGGATACGGCGGTGGTCTCGGATACGGCGGAGGGCTTGGTGGTGTCGGAATAGGACACGGAGGAATCGGAGGCCTTGGTGGTGGTGTCGGTATCGGACACGGAGGCCTCGGCGGTCTCGGAGGTGGATTGGGTGGCGGCTACGGTGGTGGCTATGGTGGCGCCTACGGTGGCTCTTACGCTGGTTCCTACGCTGGAACCTACGGCGGAGTCCACGGTGGCAAATTCGGTGGACATGGCCTTTTGGGTTGAGTGTACGTATATTCAATTTTCTTAAAAATGTTGAGTTCTATAAGTTTTTTCAGAAAATGGAGAAGTTGAGGCAGACAATTTTTAGAGCACACACTCTAGGCAATAGTTTTGCAGGATTTGCACATTTTGTGCGGGTAAAATTACTTAGAAAACGCAAAGAACTGTTCGCCCTCACTTCAAAGTGGTAGAAAGCACTTGATCCTAGCAATGGATTTTGAATTGATACCGTCAATTATTATTCAAAGAGATCAATTTGCTAGAATTTTAGTTATTCTACTGAGGAGGAAGCTACTGAGGAGGAAGCTACTGAGGAGGCCCCTACTTTCACTAATGAAATCTAGAGTTAACAAAAAACGCACTCGTCTCGCTGGAAATAATCACGGTATAAATGTAAAAATAAGGCGCCGATAAAAAACATAAAAACAATAAAGACGTTTTGACTCCCGTATGGGGTCTCGTTCACAAATGAAGTAATGAAATGGGGGGGGGGGGAGGTTGACTATGTACGCGGAAATATGTGGCGCAAGCAGCGTGCGTACACAGGAGGAAGTGTGGCATCGTTGTGATATAGCGTGGCACCAGTCGTTCGTATTAGTAATAATTCAAGATGAAGTCACGCGCGAGGTTAGATATCTTTCAGTGCGAGGCAGCGTATTGTTGGGTGGTTTCCACGGTTTCTGGCAAAGAAATTGTTTTTCATTACTCTTTGAACACAGTGAATAAGTTACTCAAACTTATTATTAAAGGGTAGAACAAAATAAATTGAAAGTAAGTTGCCCATTTATTTTAGCTTATAAAGTCTAGCTCTTCAGTCGCAATAGAGCACTATTGGTTTTTCAAAGGGGTAAAGGAGTTACGCAATAGTTGTTGGTCTCCGTTATTGAGCCTATTATTTGGGTAAAAGGACACCTAACCTTTCTCTACTACTTCCGGTGGTACAGGCAGCCTCGGCTCATTTGTAAGTGTAACAGTTGTATACAAGCGGAGGTAACAATGGAAGGTTACGTCGCACATCTGCATTCTGTTGGAAAGGCCTGGCTTATTTGGTCCAGAATAATCCAAGAGCCATCTTTGCATTTATGCACTATAACACTCATGTACCCACTATAGCAAAACGACACTTCCTGCATGTTTCCCTTATAGTGTGAGAGGTGCGTAAGACAGGTGAAAGTTGTGCAAACATCAATGCGCGACTGTACACAGGACGGGAGCAGTAGGATCCATGTGGTTGTGCGCTTCGTTCTTAGATCTTCACATGGCAATGCATGACCACCTTGCTCAAACCCAAGTTTCGTTACTTGTGAAAGTTCGTGCAGTTCTAAATATTTCCTATTTTTATGTTCGCTCGATCATTTGATAAGCGAAGAGCTGCTTATTGTAACATTAGAAGGTGGTAATGGTCTGCGGCAACCCTTGCAACAGTCGTTTCAATTCAAGATTGAGTAGAAAAATTCTGCCTTCTGCGAAAGCCAGCCGACAGGTTGTGGGAGCTTGTGAGACTTCGAGCCTTTGAGACGCAAAGCGAGACACTCATGCCGCAGGAAGTTACGTCTAATCGTGCACGCCCAATCCTAGTATGACATACAAGTCTAACCAGAACACACATACCACCGTAGACAGTCAACACCGTAGACAGTCAACATGCCGTGAACAAGGGTACACGAGTTAAAAGTTAATTTTAACCTCTCTTCTCTCATTCATTTCAGTATACCATCACTGCGGAAACAACTCAAGAAAATGCAAGACAAACTGTACATAACGGATATTTAAATTTGAATAAATACCTTCAATCTGCTCTAATTGGTGGTCTGCACATCGTTTTTATTGAAAATAGAGCAAGCAAGAGAATACAGAAAGCCCATTCAACAACGAAAACATACGTTGACGTACATGTACTTCCGAGGCAGACACGCCACTTCTAATTTACACAGAAGTGACGACATTCACCATTTTTTTGTGTGTGTGCAGTGTCTCGACGTTCAGCACTCACGTGTGTTCGGTCCTGTGCAAAACGTGCAGAACTGCTTTGCCTTGCTCAGTGCGTGTTACCTACCCAAACTTACGATGGTTTCACGATTACGATGGTTACGATGGTGTCATCGATGGTTTCAAAATTACGATGGTTTCACTTTCACTGGTAAACATACCTAGATTCATAACTAAGTGCGGAAGCAACGCATTGCTGAAAAAAAAAACAATTTAAGAAGGAAAAAAACTGCGGCATTTGGGTAGGACATACTGTACAACAGCGCAAGTAACGAAGACAAGCTAAAGAATAACAGACACACAGAAGGTTTGTTTGCCTCATTATTACCCAGAGAAAGCCCCTTTCCCCACCCCCTTTATATATTGTACCGAGCAGCAGCGTCAAATTTCGTGCGACCTACTTGAGCCAGTGGGCCGCACTTACTTAGTTTAGTCCCGCAAGAGTCAGTGACAGGGAAGGAGGTTAAAACTGGTGTCAGGGGAGCGATAACGCTTTAAAAGGAAGGTTGGTAATGGGGCAACGTCATCATTAAAAACAATAATTTCTTATACATGATATTCAGGCAATTTCTGAAGAGACTTCGTGCCAAGACTGCCACATATCGACATGAACTGCCTATATGACCAAAATAAAGATGCCGATTCCTAAACGTGCTTTCAAATGCGATGCGTTTCTTAGCAAATAAAGGCACGTTAAGAGTTTACATCAATCAATCTATCAATCAAGCCGCCTACGTCTGCGTGCTTTTGTGATTATCTCCTAAACTTGTGTGAGATCAAAATTAGTATGGGAGGGTAACAGTATTTGGCGAATCTGTCCGGCTGGTCATGACATGAGTGTACTAAACGATGTGCGTGACTGAAAATCTCGTCACCTACGTCGTCAAACCTTTTCCACCAGACACGTGGGTCAAATACCTAGATACAATATGTCTTTAGTGACAATGTGATGGTCAGTTTAGATTTAATCATGAATGTCTAGAGAACGGACATCGAGTATTCTAATCTGAGAGAATTACGAAAAAACCGATATCGGCGGCGTTGACCCAGCGAATGCAAAAACAAAAGTCTTTGTTGCAGCAGAAATCGAACGTAATTGTTCTGCTGGAAGTCGGTTGTTCTACTACAGATTCGCGCCAGGTGAAGAAACGGCTTTAGAAAAAAAAATGCTATGCAGGTGCAAAGTCGGTGCAATGAAATATTTTGGTTCCAATGCTGGCTATCGTATTAAATAGCAGAACAATGAACATGGCATGTTTACTAGTGCCATGCAGACACTGAAGCCACGTTTACTTGTTACTGTGTTGGCTTCGCTTTTATTGCAGCCTTATAAACAATAATGTTCATTCTTACTATACAGCAAGCTTTATTTTAGTGTTGTTGGACCTGCAGAACTTCGCTAACAAAAGTTGCAGCACCATATGGTGTTCATCATTCAAATAACACAAGCGTCTCTATTCTGACTAGAGTGCTGAATTTACGTCTTATTATTAGCTACCCTCCAAACACCAATGTAGTTGACGTACCTGAATAGCCCACAATGTGCACAAGACTACTATGTTTAAAGAAACGTGGTGTTCAAACTCGCAAAGTTTGCATCACAGCTGAAGGACAAAAAAAAATTCAGCAGATTCCACGTGTACGTTGAGATTGGATGTTATGCGAAGCATGCGCAGGGAAAGTGGTAATGTCATATTTTTTTGTGAATGTAAACATCACAAAATGACGCGGAAGATATGTACAATTGCTGTACGCACATGAACTAGTCGTCATTCTCACTATTGCGCAAGAATGCCACCAGCAAGATTGATATTAGCAATACTAGAACCGGTAAGCTGATGCGTTGCGCTTGTGGCAGCGAAGATTGCGGCCCTGAACACTGATAGCTAAAAAATTGGCCCGAATCTACATGTCACACTGTAAATGTCGTTGAAAGACGATAGTCTTGCGTCTGGAGCGAGTGAACAAAACGTTTATTTGATGTTCTGCGCAAGAAAATTTGTGGATGGTATTCTGCAGGCGCTGCGTTAGAGTCCCTCGAGCGTGTGTCAGAGGCGAACGAGCGCATCTAGGCAGGTTAGATACAAGTGCCATCTGGCAGTTATCTTCGAAACGGAGGCGTGCAGCCTGCGGAGAAAGATGCGTGGCAGTCTCGGAGGTGATAAGGTGTAGACCTCAAAGCGACGGGCAGGTGCCACCACCGGGACGTCGTAGCAGAGCGTTGGAAACACCTTTTTGAACATCGCGTTGCACTGTCAGCGCAGCGCGATTAAACGCTACATTCCTTAAAGTTACATGTGTGTGCCTCATCTAGTATAAAGGCAGACATATAAAACATCGAAGCGTTGTTGTGGCGCCTCAGATATGCGCTATAATTGCTTTTTATATGACAATCGAAAAACTATGAACGCTAAACCTTGAGCATATTGGTTGGCGCTGCGGATGGGGTTGGCCGTTTGTTGCCGTTTGAAGTATCATTCGGGCGGACAAACAGACAAAGGTACAGACAGACAGACCAGCAGACAGACCAAATTTTTTCTGTCGAAGGTCCCCAAGAAAGACTATCGTCTTTAAAAGAGCTTCAGTGGATGGCCCTTTACTACAGCTGTCGTTAAAATGACCTCACGGTTGCACCACCCCGCCGCGGTGGTCTAGTGGCTAAGGTACTTGGCTGCTGTCCCTGCACGTCGTGTGATCGATCTCGGCTGCGGCGGCTGCATTTTCGATGGAGGAAAAAATGCTGTAGGCCCGTGTGCTCAGATTTAGGTGCACCTTAAAGAACCCCAAGTGGTCGAAATTTCCGGAGCCCTCCACTATGGCGTCTCTCATACTAGTGTGGAGGTTTTGGGATGGTAAACACCAGGTATCAAACATGAATTCTTACGGTGTACAAAAAAGTCACAGTTTCGCCAAAGGGGCAAATCAAAGAGGGCGATAGCAACATATTCGAATGATTTAGAAGCGAAGCTGGCATTTTAGGAGCAATATATTTGTAGTAAACATGCGTTTGCTAAGTAACCGAATTTCCTGCCGCACGGCCACAATATATGACCAGATCAAGGCTCGTACGTAGTGACGGCGTTGATACACGTAGTGAAGCTGGCAGTCAGCTCATTTAGATCCGTCTCGCTGCAAAACGCTGGTGTAAGAAAACATGGCCACTCCAGGCATACTGCCGGAATCGTTTTTTCGTGTTGAGAGTGCCGCCTGTAGAAGCCCCCACCAGCTGCGGGGGCACAAGGCGTGCGCTCATTGTTGCCGAGATAGGGCAGTAACCATAAGCGCCGCCACCCCAGCTTGTTCGCGCGCGCAGACGAACCTGGCTGGTCGCCGAAGCTAGCGCACTCGTCTTAGTTATATATATATAGAACCAATGGAATGTAAATAAGAAGAAAGAAGAAAGAAAAGTGGATGAAAAAATTACCAGCTGTGAGCAGGAATCGAACCCACGACCTTCGAATAACGCGTTCGATGCTCTAACCACTGAGCTATCACAGTGGCCGTCCCTCCATCCACTTTTTGGGGTTTATATGTGAATTAGAAGTAGGAGTGACAGTCAGCGCCATCTATAAGCCAAACAACGAGTGTGAAAACACTCTTATTCGCATGTTTGGCGTCACGTAGCACGTGAACTTATTATGAGCGGGCAGCTGATTAATTGTCCCTCTTATACAACCTAAACACACCAAGTCTGCCAGTACGAGACCCTCGTTCAATGAAATAAGGGAGAGAAGTGTATACCTAAGGGCTCGTATTTCCGTGTTTTAACACAACATTAATCACACTCGTTGTTTGGCTTATAGATGGCGCTGACTGTCACTCCTACTTCTAAATTCACATATAAACCCCAAAAAGTGGATGGAGGGACGGCCGCTGTGATAGCTCAGTGGTTAGAGCATCGAACGCGTTATTCGAAGGTCGTAGGTTCGATTCCTGCTCACAGCTGGTAATTTTTTCATCCACTTTTCTTTCTCCTTTCTTCTTATTTACATTCCATTAGTTCTAATAACTTCCCCTGTACATTACTTGGCATTACTGTCTGTTATGTCTCATTATTATTGTGTTAAAACGCGGAAATACGAGCCCTTAAGTATACACTTCTCTCCCTTATTTCATTGAACGAGGGTCTCGTACTGGCAGACTTGGTGTGTTTAGGTTGTATAAAAGGGACAATTAATCAGCTGCCCGCTCATAATAGGTTCACGTGCTACGTGACGCCAAACATGCGAATAAGAGTGTTTTCACACTCGTTGTTTGGCTTATAGATGGCGCTGACTGTCACTCCTACTTCTAAAATTCACATATAAACCCCAAAAAGTGGATGGAGGGACGGCCGCTGTGATAGCTCAGTGGTTAGAGCATCGAACGCGTTATTAGAAGGTCGTGGGTTCGATTCCTGCTCACAGCTTGTAATTTTTTCATCCACTTTTCTTTCTTCTTTCTTCTTATTTACATTCCATTGGTTCTAATAACTTCCCCTGTACATTCCTTGGAATTACTGTCTGTTATATCTCATTATTATTGTGTTAAAACACGGAAATTCGAGCCCTTAGGTATACACTTCTCTCCCTTATATATATATATATATATATATATATATATATATATATATATATATAAAGCGGGGGTGACAGCAAACACCGTCCCAAGCACTCTTTCTTTATAACTGCTATTGCAATAAACATAATACAGTATTCTTACCAAGTGTATAGCGTGAACCACGCTTCTCCGAACAATGATCAAGGATAGCATAGTGAATACCAGACTACTGGACAAAAATATGAATATTTGTGGGGTAGTGGGTACCAATCAAGTGTGCTCGTAGCAGTTGCTGAAAGAGTGTCAAGAAAAAGCTTTGAAAGGCCAATCTTCAAGCTTTCACTGTGACGGTGCTCAGTGTTCCACGCAGGCCTGGCTTTTTTATTTTTGGCTAATGATACGCAAAACAGATAAAAAAGAGAGCCCATGAAAAGGCTGTAAAGGCTGTGAAGACCGACCGACCGACCGACCGACCGACCGACCGACCGACCCACCGACCAACCGACCAACCGACTGGTAGCAAAAGTTGTGATTTATTTTGTCTTTCAGTCAACGAACCTTCTATCTTGGGTTTTACATCCTACAACCAGGATATGATCATGGTGGATGTTGTAGTGAAGGGCTTCGAAAATTACACATATTAGATTGTTGAGGTATGAGAGGCGAGATGGCGGTGCTTGAGACCGTCCGTGGTCTCAGCTTTTATTCGGGACGTGATCGTAGACGGGTTTCCAGCTGCCGCGTCCAGCCAGGCCAGCAGCTCAGCCATTCTGTTCTCGGCAGCTCTAGCTACCATGAGCTGCGCGAAAAGCGTGGCGCGGTGGCCAAATAAATGAGTATGATGATCGTGCATAACCGGGCTTCCCCTCTAGAACTTTGCGTGATTTGAAGTGTACATAAAAATAGGTGGAAAGAAACTACATACATGAAAAACAATCCTCAAGGTATCCGTTTGGGAAGTCTAAGTTGTCAACGGGGAGTAACCACCGGGAACCAGTGGGTCTCTGGCGGGCGACACTGGGAGCTCCGCAGCGGACGAAGAAGTAAGCGTCTGGTGTCAGTGTTTGTGCACAAGTGGGTGACAGGATGACCAGCTGGGGCCAGCCAGGGGCGCACATGGATGCATGGAAAAACTTTATTTTGTCAGAAAGCAACTGCGGATGATTCCGTGTTAGACGGCCACCAACTCATGGTTGGCGGCGACCTGTGTGGCCCACTCCACGACCCTTAACGGGACGACTGGATCTGAGCTGGTCAACACAGCCTCCCAGTGCTGAAGTGAGGGATCACGTATATTATGTACCGGCGGCAGGCACTATGCTACATTCCCAAAGTATGTGATCATACTGATGCCACAGCCTGGTACTATTTGCATTGTGACTTTATCTACTCCGGGTATATTTTGTTCAACACGTAAGGATTGCGAAAAGATTGCGTCTGCACTTTTCTACAGACGCATTCCTGCGCCTTAGTCAACCGCTTGTGCGGGGGCGGATGGAACCTCCGCTCTAGTTTATAATGATTCGTTATGTCGTGAAAGGACACCAGTCCAGTCTCTCGCGGACCTCCCTCGAATGGGCGGCTCACCTATCCGGCTGAAAAAACCTCGAGCATTCAGGTGAGCCGCCTAGTTCCCAGGGTTCCCAGAGTTTTTTTTTTAATCCTGCTGGTTGGGGGCGCACAGGGTGTCACGAGTGAGCACTGCAGGTAGAGGTGCCTTAATGGTGAGGTGAAGGCGAGTGTAAAAAAGCTGGTGTGGCCCCTGCGCGCGAAGCAATTAGAAGTAGCATAGTGAAGTCTTGCAGACTACCCTCGACAAGCAACGGCTTCGATGGTGCTTTCGCAGACGTGCACAGCGCTGACGCCGATGTCTCTACGCAGGTGTCGTGACTTGAGTGGTATCCGAATATGAGTGGATTTGACCACTTAGGTTGGCAGTGGGTAATTAGCATTGTGCACGTCAGCTAGAGGTGAATGACGCCTGCGGCTAGGTAAAAGGGCGTGCCTACATTCCAGTTACAAGAATACTGGCTCACGGTATTCGTGAAGAACTCGGTACGAGGCATGTCATGAGATCGAGAAGGTGTGGAATCTGGACGAGGCTCAGTGGAGCACACCCTGACTTGGGGAACCAGCTTCGGTAGTCTGCGCACGAAGTCTCGTGCGCAGGCCAGTATGATAGATGGGTGTCTCTATGGCAGGCGTGGCATGTGCGGTCTTCTGTGCCATAGGCGGACCAGGCACATCATCCTCATCAGCGTTGGTCCTAGTCGCAAGCGTCTAGGAAGTTTGGCCGTGGTTGATGGCTCGTGGCTTTAACTTCGGCTGCGAGAGACATGAGAGGGCGAGACTGGTCGCTGCTTACAAATCGGACAGAGCGTCGAGTCAGATAAAATGGTCGGGTCGGTTGATGACCGGCCGGGTGATAACAGAGTCTGTGGCAGGCTCTAGGCCGTGCGGCGGGGTTGCCGTCATGAAGCCTGACATGTAAAAAGTTTTGTTGGCCGCAGAGGTCAGCCAGGACAAGCGGGTGGTCAGCAGGCCTACAATATCGTCGGCTGAGGACGTTGAAGAAACACCTCGTGGCTGACTGGTCGCATGCAGCACGAATTTCCTAAAACTCGTCGAATGGCCAGTCGATCGCAGGACTCGCGTCTCCTGGAAAAGAGAAGTCTTGGCCGAATGAGGATTGATTGCCGGTGGATGCCGATTGCTTTGACTCACACGAAACGGGGAAGTCACGGGTCAACAGAAGCGGGCTGTAGATGAGGCCGTGAGAGGCCAGTACCGCAAAGCAGAGGTCATCATACGGCTGTGGGCAGGAGCTTGAAGTGGCAGCAAGAATACGCAGTTATACCGGAGGGCCTTCGAGAAGAACGGCGTGCATCAGCGGCTAGTCTGTGACGCCATTCACCGCAAGAACGGCGTCGAGCTGCATAAACTATACCTCGGGGTAGGTCTATTGGAACGGCATCACTGGAGGGCAGAGCCGCGGGAACATGGCAGCCGATGGCTCGTTGATGTGCGCGCCTTTAGATTACTAGGTCCTTCATGTCCGGAACGGTGGCACAGCGGGTCTAAGTGAGGCTGCAAGGCCTAAGCTGGCTGGAACATGGCCGAGAAGCTGAGAGGCAGCGGTGCAGTGCTGGTCGCTTGTCCGATAGTCCGGGGTCACCATATGTTGAGGTATGAGAGACGAGACGACAGCGCTTGAGACCATTCCTTGATCTCAGATTTTATTTGGGACGCGAGTGTAGACGGCTTTCCAGCTGCCGTAGCCAGCAAGGCCAGGAGCTCTGCCGTTCTGAGTTCTCGCGCAGCTCTAGCTATCATGAGCTGTGCGAGAAGGGTGGCGTGGTGGCCAAGAAAACGATGATGACGATGATGATGATGATGAGGAAGATCATGCACTACAAGGTGTTGTTCAGCGTGATGTACCATCACAAAGTACATGGGGCTCCACCATTTCACCTCCACCGAAATGCGACCGTTATATCTGGGATCAAACTCACGACTTCCCGTTCAGCAGCAGAGCACTTAACTATTGATTCAACACGGGGACCAATCGATCATTCTGTCACCACAAAGTAAAATAATGGATTATGCATCGAGGAAAACACTGCGGTATTTTATAAATGTACAAATAATTCTACACTCTTGTAAAGTACTGAAAAGAGAAAGCAGTTCATAACCTCAAACAGCCCAAGTCTAGAATGCATTTATAACCTAACGCGAGGAGATAACACAGTCCTTCAAAACCACAGCATATAAACGGAGAGCATGATCATGAGCGGGGGAAAACATCCCTCCATCCATTCGTTCGTCGGTGAGTCACCCATGCACCCTTCCGTCCATAGGTCCATCGTTGTGTCCGTCCAACCATACGCTAACGTGTCTGTCCTTCCGTGCGTCCATTCGTGCGTTTGCCTGTGGGTTCATTCGTTGGTGCATCCGTCGTTCCATACACCCGTGCGTCTCTCTATCCGTCTGTCCAAGTAGTGAACCCTCCGTGTACCACTATATTGCATCTTTTCTATATATATTCATCTTAAAAAGTACCGCCATCCAGCGGATATTCCAAGGACTTAACGAAAGGTAGCACAGCCGAACTATTCATGTATAGTTGCCATCTTTCACCACTGCTAGTTCATGGCACTGTGGCCCGACCCTCGCTACATTTTGCTAAAACCAAGGAGTTTACACCCAGGGAGTTTAACGTGGCAACCTTTTCTGATCAGATTGTACTCAAAGGGCGTCCTTTGATACTAGTTTTTTTAGTAAGCATCACATTCAAGGCAATTTTTATTGGTGATTATTAGAGAATATTTCACCCATACTCGTCTCTGAAGATAATTTCATTAGGAACAACTGTCTCTTTATTTGGGAATAGCGTGAGTGGGTTTTCTCATCAACTCAAAAGAGTGCGCGCCTGCCGCTCCACTAGTCCGGCCGTGGAGGTGGCTACCTACTACTACTACTATTGCTACTACTTCTACCACTACTACTACTACTACTACTACTGCTACTACTACTACTTTCAGATACATGCGGACGCACGACCCACAACAAAAGGAGCTTCGCCCCTAAAAATGTATGCAGCTTCACTCTACTTTCGAGCGTTCGTGAACTCCGGGCAGCGATTTGCCTGCCCTTCGGCAACGCTTGCGTTCACGGGCAAGCACGCACTGCCATTGGAAGCTTCCTCCGCTTTTATCACGAAGAAAACAACCTTCATTTGTGATTCAGGGGCACAACCTCTCCTCTCCTTTAGACATCTCCTCATCACCAAGAGTTCCATTTTCACCCATTGCTATTCTCTACTACACATTGCTATGTGCTGTTTTTTTTCTTCTCCTCCTTTACATCTTTCTCCTCCTCACCTCTTGCAATACTGTACTATTTATAGCTATTCTATGCTTAATAGTTTCCTTCATTTGTTCTCTACTCCTCATCTTCACTTCCCTTTCTCCATTAGAATACTGAACTACAATGATACTGCTATGCCTTAGCCTGCCATACTGACACTCACATTTATCAGCATTACCCCCACTTCACTTTCACATCCCTTGGTGTAATGTAATCTACATGACTGTGCGATGCTCCGCCCTTTCCTACCATACCGTATTCTTTCTCACCAACACATCGGCCCTCTTCACTCCCACTTGCCTCCCTACTCCCATTTGTATGCTATGCAGTACACGCCTGTTGTATGCTTCCACCTGTTTACCGTTCCTTTCCTTTTGCCGCCCTTTTTCGTTACTGTTCTACACAAAGCTATGTCACGATGTCACTCCCAGGATCGATTTACCCGCTTTTCATGATCACATCACTATTTCACTCACTCAACTTCCTCTCTAACCCCTGGCTATGCTTTACTAAACAGGGATATGCTATAGATGGCTGTGTTTTACATGGTTCAGCCTGATGACGCATTGCATGGCTACACTATGGTAGACGATCTTCCCTCCTTTTTTTTCAAATTCTCCTCACCCTCCCTTCCCTTCACAGCCCTTTGCTATATTATTATACACATGGCTTTATATATCGTTTTGGCAACCTGACACAAATGACGGAAGTAGCTATGTCTTACCCTCCCACTTTTTTTTCTTGGCGTGCTCCTCACAGTCACTTGACTTTTTGACCCTCTTGCTACACTTACTATAAACGGCTATGCGATCGCCGCTACGCTACGCATCGTTTCCTCAGCTTAGCCAAAAGAGGCATCACACGATTAATACAGCAAACGAAGAGAGAATATGACAACATTTGACAGCCTAAACACCTAAGGTGCTCCACACTTACAAGTGTGCAAAAAGTAATACATTGAATCAAGAACAAAGCAGTTGAAAAACATTAATGGATAACGTGCCAACAATTTTTCGCACCACCAGGCAGCACATGGAGGACTGCGAGTTGAATACATAAACAGATCGCTCCTTTCGAGGCATCTCGATATGAGCGAGATTTAAATGTTTCTCACGCAACATCTATGCATATTCTGAAGGCAGCGTACAAGTTACATCGCCACTACAAGGTCACGTGCATGATGGTACCAGCTTATCACATGCGCGTCGAGATCAACTTGCGTAGGCAAGAGCTTGGACACTGTGCGAGTACCGCTCTGCTGCGTGCACTATAAAAGCCTTCGTTGCAAAGCCACGGGGCAGACTTGAACGCTCCACTGCGAACGAAGAGCACCATGAAGGCCGTGGTGAGGCTTCTACTTTGTGTTGCATCCGCGAAATGACCGGATTACTAATTACGTCTCAGGCGGTGTACTTTTCTGTAAATGCATTTTATATTTATGCAATAATCGTATTTTAAGATCACGTGAAATGATCATCGATTCTGTCGACAATATGATGATAGTGCAATGTACTATCGCTTCGGAATGCTATTTTGTATTATAGAACGCCAAAAAAGCAGGCAGCCCAACCCACTCTTTCTCGTTCTCCTTTCTCTCGAGAAAAAAACAACGCAGTCGCGAAGTTTTAAAAGCAATATTTGGGCAATATGCTTGATAAACGGATGCCACTAAACTTTTTTTACCATAAATTCATTTTCAAGTGGTCATTTTCTGTCATTCACTTCCCCTAACGAGGTAACAAGTCTGTTTTCGAGCTAAATCATACAACTTTAGGAAACTCAGTTCTTTTTCCTCAGTAATTTTGACTTTCAATTTTGAAGCTCCACCTCGCCGTCTTCTCTGTCGCTTTCGTCATTGCTGCCGCTGGGGGCTTCGGAGGTCTCGGCGGCGGCTACGGTGGTGGCTTCGGTGGCGGCTACGGGGGCGGCCTTGGTGGCGGCTTCGGTGGAGGTCTCGGTGGCTTCGGTGGAGGTCTCGGTGGCTTCGGCTACGGTGGAGGCATCGGACACGGCTTTGGGGGCTATGGTGGCCACTACGGCGGCACCTACGCTGGCAGTTACGCAGGCACCTACGCCGGTTCCTACGGTGGCCACTACGGTGGTGGTCACTTCGGTGGCTTCCACGGCTGAGCAGGTGTCAATCAGGGATTTACAAATTTGTGAGTAGAGGCATTAACAAAATTTACTAGGTTTGTAGTTTGAATTGATGCTTTCATAGTTGAATTTCAAATGTTCACAAAGGAATCTCGTGCAGAAAATAGGAACACTATATGCTGCCGTTTCATGGTGCTAGCACTTTCATGGAAACGAAAACAAGAAAAAAAAGTTGCATCAGTAATGTACCTGTAGTTACTATTACAGGTAAAATCCTGATGCAAGTTCGTCCAAAATATGCAATAAACACTCAACTCAGACTGGTGATACAAAGGCATAATAATATTTAGTTGTATTAAGAGACGCGCTCGGGTCCACCTTGTCACGAGTGATCCTTGCGAAAAACAATATCAAACACATTCACAAGTGGGCCAATCACACATATGACAGAACCTCTTATCTAATGCGGCAAGCCAGCACAGCATGTCCGGACAGACAGACAGACAGACAGACAGACAGACAGACAGACAGACAGACAGACAGACAGACAGACAGACAGACAGACAGACAGACAGACAGGTCGTTGAATTGACGAACAGACTGACAAAGATGGATGGACAAAGCGACGCAGGTACGAATGGACAAACGGACACATGCATGGACCGACAGTTGGACACAAGAACGGACGGGCGTACAGACGAACAGACTAATGGACACATGCATGGGTGGACAGACGCATGCACGGACGAATGAACATACGGGGGTTTAACTCCACTCATCGTACACTCCCATGGATATGCTGTGATTTTTTGTTTGACTAATTCATTTGTTTCATAGATGCGCGTCAAGCTCATATTAAGAAAGACGGGGACATTTACAGTGCGTGTCCCAATATTAAGTGTCGAACTTCGAAAATTCGAGCTGGAATAACGTCATACGTACATGAAAACATATATTCTGTGCCCTAATGACATGCGCATCAATACACCACTTTTAGTTTCGGCAGTCCAGGGAGTCATACCCTTCCATCACTGTTTTCTAATACACAGTGTTCCGCATATGTAGCTTGTCTTAACAAAGCTAACCTGTAGTGCCTTCAAAACACACACAAGCACACACAAAATCATCCAACCGCAAAGTATAAAATTGAATAGTGATGCCTGCAGCTATGCACCACTCAGCCGTAGCCAGCAGCTTAGTGGGCGTTCCGCCAGTCAGGATCGATACGTTCTGCAACCTTCCTGCCGTTCCTCTTTATTTATCTCTCTCTCTCTTCTGCAACACTTTCCATGCGTTCAGCAACACTTTCATGCGCGAAACATTCGTTTACTTGTTGAGATGCGTGCCTGCGAACTCATAACTAGCAACATCAACGAACGATTTTGCGTTTGTGAAGGAAGTTAGAGCAGTAGATGTCTTTACTCTAGAGCGAAAGGCTATGAAGCCGCGCACTTGCAGTGTGCGCTTTGAGTAGTGATCGAAGTAATGGCGACCACTGCAGCAAACGATGCACTCGTCTCTACTCTGAATGGACATACATACGTACATACATACATACATACATACATACATACATACATACATACATACATACATACATACATACATACATACATACATACATACATACATACAGATGAACAGAACGAGCACATTTAAGCACTCTGTTTTCACTCACTCTGAAGCGGAACAATGCGCTCGCCCAAGTTCCCGGAAAGAATTTTGTTGTCAAAATCCCGTAGCACTAGATGTGCGCTATGGCATTCATTGAGATGATGAACTTTTCACACGTTTTTCCCATGGCCTTTGTGGTCTCAATAATTTGCGATGCACAAACTTTTTTCACGTATTTGGAAGTAGTCGCTTGGTCTGTTTATCTTACTCAAAAACCAGTACTTCACTAACGCCTTTTCATATGATACTGCCAAACTGACTGAAATCAGTACTCACATATCTACAAGTTTGTTTGCAAGTGGATATTGAACCACTCTATTGTTTATTAACAATAATTTTCACTTTGTTTTTGTTGCAGAGAAATGTACAGAAGATGCGAAGAATTGGCTCATCTCTGGAACCATCGGCTTATTTATTTGACAGGAGAACCAAATAAATCATGTAATACAATTGTTGATGATATCTCGAGGTATTTTAATAATACCGCCGGCTTGCAAGTCGAAATAAATATTTCAAGAAACCTCAGATGAAGACCGGGGTTTCGTGGTTTTTTAGTATTATTGGCTGTTATTATCTCAAAGCACTCCCTTAAAGGCTCCAAAAATATCTCTAGCCGACTATGAATACACGCATTAACGTATGCTGGCAGCCGGCTGAATCATTAGGGCACACGTGATTGAAACCAATGCTGCACGTACATCAAGTCGTGTCTTGGATGATGTGACTGAAAGGGACGTGTTCATCATGTCAATGCTGCAATGATAATGAAAATAAACTTTTGCACATAGCATCCACTATATTTGTAAAGACATTCATCTGAAACTGTTGTGTCGATGCTTGGATCAAGCTCCACGTATGCCGCAAACAATGACGTTGAGAAGGAGGCCGTCTTTGAGCACGCACTGAGGCGGCCGTCTACACAGACATCAGACACTACGCAGGCCTGTATCAAACCCGCGACATACGGATCAGCAGCCGTGTAGCGAAACCACTGATCAACTGTGGCAGACTAAACGAGCTTTCTGTCACCTTAAACTGACTTAAATGATCAAGCACAATGCAATAACAGTGTGCAATGTCTTAAAACGTGAAGCAAAGTCACGCTCTGGCGCTATTAAAAAATAATGCCTTGTTCACGGAGCGGATGGTGGTGAGCGCGCGACGCAGTGGGATCGTTTGGTGTTACACTAAATCATCCTTGACATTGCCCCCTAACGCAAAAAAGGAGTGACAGGGCGTTTTACAGTCATATACAATGTGTGATGTCCGTAATTTGTATGTTGTGTTGATATAAAGCTTTCGTTTTGCCTCCATTATTGCTGCTTTATAGTACGTGCAATGTAGAGGCAGTTGTTCTTCTATAGAATATAGCCTCAAGTTGGCAAGGTACACACGTTTTAATGGTGGTAGTGGGATGTTTCTAGTCACACGAAATGTATCTTAGGACGCATCGAGACGCCATATACTGAACGTTTCGTCAACTTTGAAGTCTCCGAGCAGTACGAGTCCCTCGACTCCTAGTCTTCTTAGTGTTTTTTTAGTCGTTCTGCCTGCCACCGCTTCCCACGCCTTACGTTCGTTTTCATTCGTGCCGAAAGAGAATGCTTCATGGGCGCTGTTGTCATTAGTTACTTTGCCTCTGCTTACCCGCTTCTTCATTGTCATCATCATGAGCCTCATCGTCATAATCATCGCGTATAGTGGGCACTTTGCATGTGCTGCGCATGTGCTAACGCACTTATTCCATATCGCCATCAGCGTCATCTTCATTGCCGGACAAGGAACAATTGAGAACCATTGAGCCTAAACCCTAAGGTGATTTGCCTTTAAAACACAGTAGATTCTTTCATTACACAAATCAGTATAGCACAAAAGCAACATGTGTCGTTACAGAATTGATTAAATGTTTACCGTACATTGGTAGAGAAGTTTCCACAATATATATTGGTGTTCTGCTTTTGTGGCACCGTGTAACAATGTTGATGCTTGACGGTGTAGTAGTAAAAACCTAATCGGAGAAAGCTGTGCGATAGCTTGAAGAGCGTCGCAAATCGGGCGTATAACTGGGAATAAGATTACCGTTTCGCGGCATGCAAAAAACCGTTGAACACCACGGTTGGACAAGGAACACAAACGGGTATTGTATCTGCCCTGCAGCTCGTCCACGATTTTTTCGGGGTGAGCATGAGTGCAGAACGAGGGGTTAAGGACTCCACACAGTTAGACATAGCGTTCGCGTGGGACACGAAAGCCAAATCAGGCAGGCGCATGTCACAGAGCAAACTTTTGTGTACATGCCGACGTTGAGGCTCAAATCGCTGCCCCACGGTATGTCAAGGTGTGAAAAAATTGCACTTCTCCCATTGAAATCCCACTGAGTGAAACAGGCGTACTATGTGTAGAATTGATGCAGTGTAAGAAGTAATCGGGGAGGTCGGAGTAATGGTGCACGGGTAATTTCGCTTTAGCACTCCCAGTGGGCAACACCGCTCCTCCGACCAAGATCACTGCGGACGGAAAACTGACACGGAAAGCGCGTTTTAAAGACAATAGTCTTTGTTGGTGACCTTCGACGCAAACATTTTTGTCTGTCTGTCTGTGCATTTGTCCCTTTGTCTGCCCTTAAGGGTACCATATAAACGGCCCCAAAGCGACCAAATGATACTTCAAACGGCCGACCCCATCCACAGCACCCACCAATATTGCTGAAGGTTCAGCCTTCATACTTGTGTGATTGTCAATAAAAAGCAATTATTGCGCATATTTCAGGCACCATAACAACACGTCAATATTATGTATGTGCACGTTTTACTAGAAAAGGCATACATAAGTAATTTTAAAAGCCGCAGCGTTTGCAACGCTTGCACGAAAAGGCAAGTGTTTCCAACGCTTTGCTAAAACGACACGGTGGTGGCACCAACCCGTCGCCTTGTGTTCTACACCTTATAACCTGAGAGATGGGCGTGCGTGCCACGCGCTTCATTTTCCTAGGATAACTGCCGGATAATGCTCATTTCTCACGCGTGACCTGACTTGATGCGCTCGTTCGCCTCTGCTGCATGCTCGAGTTACTCTAACGCAGCGCCTCCAGAATACCATTCACTAGTTTTCTTGCGCAGAACATCAAATAAACGTTTTGTTCACTCTCTCCAAATGCAAGACTATCGTCTATCGACAACATATGCAGTGTAACATGCAAATACAGGGCCAATTTTTAAACCTCCTATTGTCTCTGACCGAGGTACATTGGATTACTGGTCCGTCTACTGTCGTTGTGGGTCAAATTATTCGATAGTATGACACCCGTGACGTAACTTATTCTGTTTGCCAAATAAAAGCGCTGGTTTTACTCGCCATTTCTGTGACAGAAATACATCACTGAAGTCTTCGTGGACCCAGGCAAAACACTTTTGTGTTATAAAATATTTCACAAACTAAAATCATGCAAGTGGGCAATATGTACAGCTTACAGTGAAGTTACAAGATCGTTTTAAAGACAAGTTGGCCGCTTCACTCAGTGTTCAATATCTAGGAGGTACCGAGCAGTGATTGCTAGAGATGACAGCGGTAACATACATGGCCTTTTAGACTTCATATTACCCGGCTATGCTATCATTGGCACTCTCCTCTATTTCCTTTCCTACTCACGCTGATCTTCTTTGTCCCAGCTCTTACTACTCATACTATATATGGCGGTGCTACACAAGGTATATATGGCTATGCTAACCGCGTGACGCCATCAATGGCTACGCTGTTTAATTATCGATGACGCCAGTAGAGTAGACCTTCTACGGTTGACAGTTCCAGATTTCTGCAAAAAAAAAAAAAAGACTGAATGTGACTGCGACATGGCGAAAGGAGAACACAAATAGCTTTGTCCGCACTCATCGATGCCCTCAAAGTTCCCGCTAGAATAAACGAACTGCCAAGATGCCATCTAGACAGCACGTATTCTGGCAAGGTTCCAGAGTAGACAACCTCTGGTGTCAGCAATGGCAAACGGCTAAATGCGTCTTCATCGGCATTGCTTCCTGGTCCTGTACTTGATGCGGTAGTGGCATTGGCTCAGGAACAGGGCCCACCACTAGATACGTGCAGAAGCCATTCGAGGTAGCAGTCAATCTTCAAGTAGAAGACCCACACGTGGTTAGCCATCCAGCACCCGCACAAAGTCGTGGCAAAACAAGTAGTGTTGAAACGTTGAGACTCCGAACACCAGTGCCAGAGCTTCCTTCTGGAGCTCCGAATAATTTTTTTCGGTGTGCGTCGGTGTGAGTGTACCAAAGGCGATGGGCTTATCGACGCTGTCCATGCGGTGCGAGATGACGGTACCTAAACAAGAGAGTGAGGCATCGCTGTCCAACCACACTGATTCGACGGGCTGAGGATATGTCAGCACTGATTACCTTCTGAGGCGTCAGAAGCTCTCGTTTCGCCTTGAGATGAGAATTTTCCTTAGTTGCACCCCACACCTACGAATGCTCTTTTTTGAGTAGATTATAAAGAGGGGGGGGGGGCAAACATCGCTGACATGCGTGGCAGTAACTTCATAACACGACAGCACACACAAAAATGAGCACACTTCATTCACGTTTGTAGGCCGCGATGCGCGCATATATTGTAGTGAGGTTCATTTCCAGCGGGTGCAAGCTGCCTTTGCTGATCCGGTAGCCAAAGTAGACAATTGAGTCTTTACGGAGTGAAATTTTTCTGCCTTCAGCTTAACAGCCCTTTTCTGCAGCTGGTGCAAAACATCCCGGCGTACAGAGTCGTTACTTTGTTGACGCTCAGCTAATAATACGTCGTCCATGTACACCAGTATGGCTGGAAGGTCAGCCGTTACAGTTCTCATGCACCACTGAAAAATTGAGGGATCGAGAGAGCTGAGGTAACTATTTATTAAATGCGGACATAGCAGAACAGCTCCTTGTGCTTGTTTATCAGGGCCAGCACCTTCGCTTTCTCATCTAAGGGGAAGTGGGTATAGACGTCCTTCAGATTCAATGTAGTGAAAAGAAAGCCCTCACGAAGTGACGCGAAGATATCCACAATGTAAGGTTGTAGATATCGCTCGATTGTGCACGCAGCGATATATGTGCTTTTAAAATTACCGCAGATGCAGAAGGACCCGTGTTTCTTAAGTACTGGCACTATTGTTACCACTTACTCTGAATGTGCTATAGTCAATAATATGCTTTCACTCAGTAAGCGTTCCACCTTGGTTTCTCCTTTTTCACGTGGAAAACTAAGTTTGGGCTCCTTCCAAAAAATGGAATTTAACTGGAGGCCCCTTGTGAGCCCAGATTCGAAAAGTGCATGAAACTCTGTGCAGAGTCTGTCGCCAGCAACTGACAACTATTCGACTGTTCCGAGGAACTCACTCGGAAGTATGAACAATGCTCGTATTAAATCTCTACCACAGAGGCTGGGAACAGGGATGCTATGCAGGATCGACCGAGTTTCGCGAAACTCAGGATCCTTCCTAGCTCTAGCAACACCCTCACGAATGAGCCAACAGTATGAAAAAGTCAAATCCACCCTTCAGCGCCCTGTGTTTCATTGGTTACGATGAAACCAGTTATCGCGTCAACGACGATCGAGTATGCTGGGTGGTGTTTTCAAACCAGATGCATTTTTTTCATTATTTTGTCGGAAGTAATGGGTGCATAAGTGCATGGGTGCACTTGTGCACTGAGTGCAGATGTAAACCCATGCAAAAAATGTGTCGGAAACGTTTCGTGATGCTATATTTCAGAAGCACCGGGTGTTTCAATTCATTTTTAAGCTTCTATGTCTGGGTTAAGACTGTTTTAGAATAATCAACATGGTGGGCTTTGAGGTCAGTACTGGCCGAGCGTCTTACAACATCGCCACCACAGCTAAGCTAAACATAAGCCACGTGTTAATCATCATAGTTGGTCTGTACATTCTAGTGCGCTGTTCGGCTGGTGCGCGTATTCTTTTTTTTGTCATCACCGATGCCTTTCGAGGACATCTGGCTGGCTGAATAGCTATTTGGCTCGACGGTGTACTGTGATAGTTAGGCCAGGGCATGCTATGACCAAGCTAATAAGCCAAGTCGTGGAAAGGCCAAGGTAATTACGGCACATCCTAAGAATACCTTGCCAATGAAGCTTTGTAAAGCTAGGGCCGGGCTAACTGAAGCATGCTAGTTCGTGGTTCGTGAGCTAACAAAACTATGCTAAAACCGCAACGTTAGTCGTGAGCACGCTAAGTGAAACTATGCTAATTAGTCCTTACTAATAATATGTTGATTAGAATCGTGCTGATCAGGATTACGTTTAATGGTTTAATGCTGATCTTTAGTTTACTAAGCGCCCGAGACAGTCGCCTTTCAATTGAAACCCTATCAATAAAGGCAAAACAGATCAGTGTAATTGTCGTTCAACCTCAGTCAAAAAATGCAATCAAAATCTATCTATCTATCTATCTATCTATCTATCTATCTATCTATCTATCTATCTATCTATCTATCTATCTATCTATCTATCTATCTATCTATCTATCTATCTATCTATCTATCTATCTATCTATCTATCTATCTATCTATCTATCTATCTATCTATCTATCTATCTATCTATCTATCTATCTATCTATCTATCTATCTATCTATCTAGCCGCTTACGTTTGGGTACTCTCGTGGTCACCCATTAACTTCGCGTGAACAAAAATTAGCATGAGGGGGTAAGATGGCTTGACGAATATGACGCGCTGGTCAAAAGATGAATAATGTCACGTTCCCGTCACATACGTCGTCAAACATTTCCCGCCAAATAGTGGCACATACCCACGGGCGAGTATGTGCCACTGATATGCGCGTATGTACCATAAGTGACTGACACTATCTACCGCAGAACGACGAAAACGCACATGGAAAATTTTAACGCGCGAGTGTTAAGAAATATTTGGCCTCGGTAGCGTCAACCCGAAGAATGCTAAAAATAGATGTCAGAGTCAGAGCTGAAATTGAACCCAAGCATTTTGCGTGGCAATGAAGCAATCTGCCTGAGAGCTACGCCAGGTCTCGCAACTACTTTTTTAATATACTTTAATCTTCGTGAAACGTCAATAGTGGTTGCAGTACTGCCTACCCAATTTTATGAACAGTACACATGTATTCCTTTGATACAGCCGTCATGTTGAATTAATGGCACTTGTGGTTAGGTGCCATGCGCTGAAATTGATTTATGTAGCAGTGTCCAGGGCCATCATCCTCGCGAGCATCAGTGCTTCATATCAGCTTCTGGTGTTGCTTATACGGATGTCCCTGTTGGCATCGTTGCGCAAGTGCAAAGAACTGGTTGCATAAACATCTGCAACACTTTCATATATGCCTGTGCGTGTGACATTTGTACATATATTTGGAGTCATTTGATGACATGTCGGTCAAACGAAAAATTGCGACACGCTCACCTTTCCTCCGCATGCTTCGCATAACATCGATTTCCAAGGTGCGTCAGATCTGCCATATTTTATAAGCACAGAAGCTGCCACATAGCGTTCATCGCATCAAATGCTTGAGAGTTACAACGGCACAATCTCAGTCATGAGTGGAACTGGGGCCGTCTTAGAATCAACGAGTTTGTGCCCGAGTTGATGTGTTAATAAGTTTGATTGACCGATGCCCACGACGATCGGCTACTCCCACCACGATTGCTCTTGCCGAAAAGTAGAACATGTGGAGCAGCACAATTGATCTATCAGATTTATCGCGCAGACTATGCACACACGCCCGCAGAAGTAAAAGTAGGATCACCACGCAAATAAGATGCCTTAGATTCAATTTCACCACGCTGACGACGTATTTAATAACAGTCGCGTTGCCTCCATGATGCGAATGCCCCTGGTAAACATCTGTCTTAACATTTTTTCGGCAATATTTGATAGAAGCCAAATGAAAGCACAAGAATGCTGTGTGTGCACCCTTGCTGCCGTCTAGAGTGGAAATTTTCATGCTGCGGGTGGAACGAAAGAACCTGTTCGAAAGAAAGCAAACGTCCACGAACACGCCTGTGAGAGGCACGTGTTGAGTTGGCAAACTGATCAATTTCACTCTTTCAGTAAAGAGTAGCACATCAAGCAACTCCTCAGAGGGCACGGCAACGTCCATGCGAACGAAATGCCTAAACTGCCGCCGTTCGTCTTCCAGGTTGGTTTTCAAACTACTGTTGTCACTAACCGTAGTGATAATAAATTTTTGATTGTCCTGCCGTGCCCTCATAGATGTTCCTTGATTCTTGTTGATTGCTGGTCTGTGTTGCTGCGGTTGTTGATGGCGGGGGATGTCGAAGAAAACCCCGGCCCTACTGCGGCCCAGCAGCTACAGACTATTTTGGAAAATCAGGCCGTGGAAATTTGACCGTCGGTTGACTGGCATTCATGATCAATTAGCCCAGATACAGACAAATACCGATGGATTGGCTGGCTTAGTTGCTTCAGTCCAAGAACTCAACGCAAAAATTGAAGTTCTGGAACATACTGTAAAAACACAGGCAGAAAGGCTAAGTGAACTTGAAAACAGAAGTAGACGCAATATCCTCTTGGTTTTTGGCGTAAAGGAAGGCAGCCCGGAATCGGAGTCAGACCTGAAAGTTTCTGTAGTCGACAATATATTTGGCAAAAAACTGAACGTCCATGTTAAAACAATTGAAAGAATTCATAGATTGGGCAAGCAACGGCCGGGGCATATTAGACCAGTCATAATGAGGTTCTACGATTTCAAAGAAAAAGATACTATACTCCGAAACTGCAGCAAACTGAAGGGAACTTCTATTAGCGTGAGCAATGATTATTCGAAGGAGACGGTCGCGGTGCGGAAAAAGTTGTGGGACAGCGCAGCTGCGGACAGGGGCAGCGGAAAGAAGGTATCGCTAGTTTATGACAAATTGAAGGTAGGCGAAAGCTTATTTACTTGGGACTACAACCGGGATGAACGCCAACCATGTCGTAAGGAGCGGTATGCTAAAGGATCGCCAGCAGCAACGCGCAACTCTGACAGCGTTGGCGGCGCCCCGGTGGGAGGGTCAGTGGCTGCACCGTCACATGCGTAGCTAGTGCTTCTCCTGTTGAATGCTCGTAGTCTTGTTAATAAGGTAACTGAACTCGAACATTTATTGCTGTCGAGATCTCCCTCTGTGTTGATCGTAACAGAGACTTGGCTAAACAACGATATTCCGAATGATATGGTTGTTCCTCCTGGGTACAGAGTGTTTCGCTGGGACAGAAATTCCCGTGGTGGGGGCGTTGCAATTATCATAAAAAAATGTATCTCAGCAGTTCCAATTAATTGCAATTTATCG
>NC_051170.1:110869184-111040731 GCF_013339725.1 Rhipicephalus microplus | reverse complement strand
ATGACGATGAAAGAGGCAAAAACAATCTTTTTTTTCATACAATTTCCCCTCTCCTGAAACTCTTGTGCAACGAACATACTTTTGCATGGCAACCAAAATCAGCACCACTCTAAACTTTCGGCACCTCATGTAGATTGGCAGTGACTTCGTGATTGGCCCACTTTTGACGAAGCGACGTTATAGTGTGATGACATCATCATCTGACAAGGTGCTCCGTACCAGACCATTCAGCGACGCGCCCTTTTGTAAAATTTGTCTCGTGAAGTTCCGGACTGGCGTAACAGAAAGAGGGTGTTACCTGTTTGGCCAGTGCGTCGTTTCTACGTCTCGTCGACCGGAGTGTTTGAATTCGATCAATACATAAAATAAGCGTTTGTTTTCGGTTGTTGTAATTAGTGGGTCGGCCGTCAATTCTCCCGTCCTACAATATTTTCGCACAAATAACAGCCGTGATCTTGATCGATAGCTTAATAACGCGTTTTTGTCAGTCAATCATTTTAATACAACTTTACAAACAGCGATTCAGGGCTCCACGTAGACTTCGTGCGGGAAGAGCGCAGACACCTAACTGCTCGAAAAGCCCGAAAAAAAATCCCAGTGCGAGAAGCTCGCGAGTGAATAAGCAGGGCTACGAGGAAGCATTTAGGCTCGCGAATTTTGTGGTTTTGAGTTTATTGGTCACAACCAGGCGGTGGCCCACTGAGGCCGTACCCTCTCCCACTTCCCGAAATTTTTGGGCCATGGCATAGAGATGAAGAAATGACCGTTTCAAGAGGGTTTCCTCTCTGAAATCAAGAAGGTGCCCCCGCCCCCCTTGCCTGGAAAAATTCCTGTCTACGCGCCTTGTCACAACAAAACCAAACTGACAGCTTTAGCGGCCTATCGATCCTTCCTGTACGGCAATAATTTCTGTCACTGCAGCCTTGCTACTTTTCGGTGTTGACTACTATTCACTGTCACTTAGGCAAGTATACTTGTCTAATTAGATGATTTTAACATGACACGTGCCTCAGTTGAAGACATAGATAGGCAAATTCTCTCCGTCTCATTCATACTCAGATTGAACCGTGAGTCTGAGTGAGTTCACGTGAGTAATATTTTGGTAATTGTGAGGCAAAATATATTTCTGAGTGAGTCTGAGTGACCTCCGCGATTTTCGCCAAACAGTGAAAGCATTGACCACTGTTCTCACAACTACACTGCCTACACAGGAAAGGTGTTCATTGGCGGCGTCATCCTCGACCAGTGTTCCAGCCGAGGTATAGAGTGTACCAGCGTATGACCCACAGCTCACAAGGCCGAACCACGGGGCACGCGCTCGTGATGGCGGCATCAGCGTTAATCAGGCGAGACGCGACATCAATCGAAACGTGGTCAAATTGCACCACCCTTTGCGTGACACTGACAAGCGAGGGAAGGCCCTGATGGCCGCGCCACTGAATTTAAGGACGTGCGCTGCCGTGCCTCAAGTAGCAGGAGTCACCTGTTCCCGCTTCTCCTTTGGTTGTGCGCGAACGATAAAAGACATAAATGTGTCCTCGTGTACGTTTTGTATCATAAAGGTGCCACTGTATATTCATGGTAATGACGAAGTATTACATCAAAGAGTATTATGTCTCAGGCTGACACGGAACCTAATATGGAAATCCATGAGTCGAAAAGAAGTGTTCTTGCACCCTATAAATAAATAAAGCACATTAACCGTAGTTACGGGGAAATTAAGAAAGAGAACGAGATATGTAAGCAACTATATCGCATACAATGTAATTTTTCGGTTCTCAGAAATTTTCATTTTGCGTATAACTATTTGAATGTCCGGGTGCATTTGCGGAGATGTATACAGCGGTCATTTTATTTCCACGAGCTCCGATTCTACGATGAGGTATCATACGGAATTTTGTAACAAGTTTAATCAACTTGTCTGTAAAGGTGCTAAGGTCCAGCAATCGCTACTTAGCCTGTCTACATATCAAAATTCTTCCTGTAGCGTTATTTGTCTTGGCCCACGTTTTGTCGAGCTTTTCTCACTAATCACGTATTCGCAACTCACGCAACAGTCTGCTCTTCTAGGTAACCAATAGCACTGCCTGCGTATACCTTCACTCTACCATAATCTGAACTTAGAGCTGTGAGGGCAGTAATGTTCAGCTGTTTTGCAATTATACTAGACTTGAGCGATAATACAATGACGAACCGTCGGTATTCAGTGGTGCGTAAACCTTGTCTCCATAGTCATCACCATCAGCGATCAATTAAGCAACCACTCCTTAACAAGCGCGTAAGCGTGCTGTGTGCTGTAGACTTGCTTGTTAGCATGCCTAGAGCACACAACAGTGCGCTGCATGCAGTGGCCAAGGAAGGCGCAGCGTGCTGTTGGCGTGCGTAGTTGTTCAACTACTTCGATGGAATTGCTTCATTAGTGGGTTGGCCACTGGTCCTCCAGCGAGCACGAGGAGCTGCTGCCGTCAGGAAAGCACACGGGTGCACTTTGGAACAGCTGATAGAGGGATAGAGAGCGAGAGAGAAATATTGCGTGCACTCACAAGCAGCTACATCTTTCTTTCATCGCAAGCTTCGTGGCGAACACGTGGATTCCACAGCTACCTCTCGTACACGGTATAGCGTGCGTACACCGTTGAGGTATATAGCCTTACTCTGCGTTCAATTAAGTTTTACCGGTGCTGAGTGCGCCGCACACAGAAGGGGGTTAGAAGCCGTTGGCTTCCGGGCGTTTGGTCCTTGCATCTCAATGAAAAAAGGGTCGTGCTGGTCTAGAGAACCTGAATACGGAAATCGTGTGGCTACTGCACAATAAACCTTACTTGGCGTCCTATGCGACCGCTGCATCCGTGTTCATTACGTTAATTAGAAGTCCGGACCACTCGCACCCTTCCCGCGCGAACAGCCTAATCAAGAGGTGTCTAGTACACCACCTGTTCTGCGCGTAATGTTTTTTGAAGACGGCTGTTGCTGAGAGCCAACCGTAGTCACGGGATACGTCACGTGATCTTCTCTTTTCCCGTTCTTGTGTCAGTTCCTGCTTCAGGGTCAATTCTGGGGACCCTTTGTGTGCCAGTACAATGTAATGAAAGGCAAATGACAATTAACTCTGGATAGATTTTGCGCCTCAGTGACGTTCTATGGATGACATTGTATTGTACCCAACTTCGCTTATTCGTTCCCAATCAGCTACGTAGGTAAGCTACAGCTTTACGATGTTCAGTTTTGTGCGAATGGCAAATTATTGAGAAGAACGGTGACCACCGAAATCTTGAGGTAGCTGGTGTCTTTTAAAGCTCATGTACGCCACCTCCGTAGGCGGCACGTACACGAGGGCTATGTAATGTAGTGGTTACTTAGATCATAAAAAACAAACGAACAAGCCCACTAGCCAACTAACAAATAAATGAATAAATAATCACAACTTGCCTTATGACACGCAAGGCTAGGTCACAGCAGAGCTGGTAGTCTGGTCTTTGCTTGGCTAAGCTTTATATATCGACCCCCCCCCCCCACCCTTTGCCTAAGTATACATTTTTTACTATGCTTGCTCTATTATTTAACGTTCTTTAAAATGTGCCTCCTTTCCTCAGTGTCCTTTTCATTATCTGTCATTTCTTATATTTGCTATTTTTTCTTTCCTTTTCCTGTTTTTTTCTTCTTTCCTTTTTTTCTGTATATCTTCTAGCCCTCTCTTTTTCTCGGTACGTTGTCGTTCTCTCACCTTCCATCTTTTTCACTCATCTACCGTAACTGCTCTGCTGTAAAAGTTGACACTTGCGTTGCGGTGCGCTGTTTGAACATGAGATGTTTGTAGAAGAAGAAGAAAAAGAAGAAGAAGAAGAAGAAGAAGAAGAAGAAGAAGAAGAAGAAGAAGAGAAGAAGAAGAAGAAGAAGAAGAAGAAGAAGAAGAAGAAGAAGAAGAAGAAGAAGAAGAAGAAGAAGAAGAAGAAGAAGAAGAAGAAGAAGTTAGAAACTTGGTTGCAGTCGAATTCTTTCTTTATCGTTAAATGTCACCTAAAGTGCGCTCTTGGTGTTTCCGCTTGCAGACCCAATTTCAATTCTATATAAACAGGAAACCATCGAGCAAGTAGACTCTATAAAATATTTGGGAATCGTTTATAATGACAAACCTAACTGGAGTCGACACATAGAGTATATAACTACAAAGGCACAACGGGCCTCAGGCTTACTGCATAAGCTATGTAACCGTAAATATGGGTTACGGAGGTACACCTTGATAATGTTGTACAAGATGTACATGCGCCCCATCATGGAATTCGGATGCATAATATTCTCGGGTGGCCCTGCTTATAAAACAAAACCTCTAGTTGTTTCGGAGCGAGAAGCACTGCGAATGTGTCTGGGACTCCCTAGGTTTGTGGCTATCAACGTACTGTACCAGGAAGCGCGCCTGCCTACACTACTTTGTTGATTTCGGATTTTGACAGTACAAGCATTTTCAAAATTTTATAGCTTACTGGCAAGAAGATCTCTATATGCTTTTATCGCAAACCCAGACGCCTTCTTTCTTGCTCATTGGCCACGGTCTCACACACCCCAGATAATGTTTGTACAAAAGAACCTACAAAGTATAAATATGAACATCAGAAATGTAATTGAGACTAATGACTTGCATTGTCATGTTAGAATTGAATATGATGCTATTTTCCCCCAAAACGCCAAGTCACAATATCTCAAAATTTTAAATAACATATTATTAGATTACTTAGAGCATGTAGAAACTAAAAATATAATAACCACAGATGCTTCAGTGAATAATCAAAAGGCAGGTGTAGGCATTGCCCCTGATTCGCTTGACCGGTCCTTCTCAGTGAGACTGTCTGATTTTACTCCCGTTTTTGAAGCGGCACTCATGGCGATATCAACGCAATGTATACTATATCAACGTAAGGTATAGTCCCGTTAAATGTAATAGTTTTCAACCATTCCTAAGTATCGCAATCTTGGGCTGTCTATATCAAGGATTGTGGCCAGGTACAGCTAAATAACCAGTAAGATATTTGTAGACCTTTGTAAACTCCCAGAAATATCAGTAAACAGTCTATATGTCCATGTTCGTGTTTCGAGCATGGACACCAATACATTGGGTGTTTCACAACCATCCCACTTTTACGCTAGGATATACAAAACGTCACGATTCGTTTGACAGACCAAAGTGCCGGAACCAACAATTCATTATAGGGTCCTTATATAGCATGGGCAGGGGTGAGAAAGTGGCTAATTGCTTGACCACCATCATTTTCTGGGTCACCCGAATCGGTGCTTTGACGTCTCTGTAATTCCGGCCACTGAAGTAGTTTCACCGTATATTCTGCGCTTACGAGGTGTGTAAACATGCCAAGCGGCCCTCATTGCACCTTCAGTGCCACCGTTTTTGTTTGGGCCTCGTGTCTTATATGTGGGTCCCATCATGAATTCAATCTAAGCCGATAGCAAATAGGCGTTAGTTTCGCATGACGTGGTAACAAACTTAACGTGAAGCGCCGGCGCTCGAATAAACAATCCGCCCCAAAAGAATAACGTACGCAAAGTCTACATACAGGCACGAACACACGCCTACTCTGCCACCTCAACAACAAACGCACATAGAAGCACGCGCAGTCGCAAACGGGCGTGGACACCGCAGCAAAGAAATGCGCGAAGATTGCGGGGGCGGCGAACATGCACGCGTTTAAGCCCAGCGCGAAAGTTCTCTCGAACTCCTCGCTGCAGGGTCAGTGGCGTGGAAAGTGTGACGCCGCCTCGCGTCCGTTCATCACGCCGAATGAAGAAGGCCGGCAGGGAGACCCAGCTCCGCTCGCATGTCAGCGCACTCCATCTTTTTTTTTTTTTTTTTTGACCCCATAGAGTCGCGTGGACATTCCGGAGCTCTCGGGAAGGAAATTAAATCAGTAAGAAAACAGGCGACGCGGTTTCTGCGTGGGACGAGGTTCACCTCGCGCGTAAAAGACATTGCACGGGAGGGTCGTCCCGAGCATTTTAACGTGCTGTAGACGGAATAGAAAATAAGTTGCGCCGACGGCTAAAAAGAAAGTCAGATTCGTCAAGGCCCCCTCTCCTAAAGCTGTCTTACTCGCAATCACTTTCGTAGCGCGGCTATACGGGGGGTGGCGAGGCGGGAGCTATGATGGCGACGGGGTTGGGGGATGAGAGCTAACTGCATGCTCAAGTGAGTACTTACCCACTCTTCCATTTTAGATGGCATCCGCGAAGCAACGAAAGGAGCAGAGCTTGGAATTCCTTTCGCGAGGCAAGAAAGCTTCGCTCGCCTGCCTTGCTTGTGGGCTGAAGGCATTTACGTCTGGCACCGCTTCGCCGAGTTTCACCACCATGGCCACACATATTCGAGCAGATTTTATATAGGAACGACTGCTAGCATTCACAGCGCAAGAAGAACGCTCGTGTATTTTCGAACCAGGGTGCTAACTCCATACGGCGGTGCCGTTTCTGTGTACAGCTAGGGGCAATTTGGGATCATCTACAATTCAACGCACTCAAAGCCCAGAGAATGACGAGTGCGTACCAGTAAGGCGCACGCCGGCATAACTGCAGGACTCGACACGCTACGTGAAGCGTTCAATATTTTTCTTTTTTTTTTTGTAGAGTCGCGAAATATTTATCCGGTCTTTTGTGGCATAAAAGTGACCTCCAAAGCGTGAAAGACCAGTTATGTGTCTGAGAGAAAAAGCATACAATGCGCCGATTCACGGCTGTGCCGAGGACTTGTATATACTGCTGAATAGTGTCCCTACGATCATCCAAATATCTAAATAAATACCCTCTCGGAGGTTCATTGAGCAAGAGCGGTGTTAAAAAAAAGATAAGAGGAGGTAGTGATTCTGAAAAACACTGATAACTTTCACTGTTTCTACCATGGTTTCCTCCTTTTAAGTTAAAGGGGTGTGTTCCAGTGAATGCACATATTTTGCAGACTTTGTGGAATGGTACGATGACGAAACACCATATGTATTGGGGGCATTTGTTATTTGCTTACTCCTCAACTGAGCAGGATGATTATCACCATCTTTCCTTTGTTTCTCTGTTCTGATCGTCAGCGTGTGTCATTATGATCATGTGGCTGTGTGCTGTGCCCGTTCGGTTTCCTTGGTCTCGCCTCTAATAAACACCGTCGAAACCAAGACGTCATATGGAATGGAGGTGCTGCATCTCGCTTCAATGTTGATGCGAGCCAATACATATAGAATCCTGTGAAAAACCATCTCACTGTCTTCTGTTCTTTTTTTTTTCTACACAAGGGCATGTTTATCTATTTTCGCGGTACTCTTCTCATACTATTGTTGCCTCCCCACAAAGCGAAAGGTCTCGCTTCTTTTCTGCCAGGCTAGAAGGCTGTCAGAAAGGGCTCCCCAAGACACCAAATATACATGGCACCACGGGTAAAACATCAGATATGCGACTCGGCACCAAAAATGGCGTTCGCCTAAAGCGAGCAGGATGAAAAGACTGCGGGAGGGCGCCGACTCCGCCGGCAATCGTGCCTGACGTCACTCAAAGGCAAGCGCGGATATGACAGTAACCTGTTTCTTTTGGAGAGCGTGGGCGTTTTACGGCGGTCAGGAAATAACTGTAGCCGCCACAAGAGACAGTAACGTGCGAGCGGTGAAGACACTCGAGCCAAGTGGCGCCAGTGGTGTCGGTCAATAGAAACAGGCAAGACGGCACGCGTCATAGTTTGGGGGATGAGAACGCATCCGTGTGTGCGGGTATACTGAGAAAAAAAAGAAGTAGTAAACATCTTCAATGGAAACACCACCACACTACTACATCCGTATGCGGATACCGACACGATGAGAGAAGAGATTTGAGAAGAAACGCGCATTGCCCTGCGTGAAGAAATTTTTGCATGCATGCAGGGTAGGTGACAGAATGTGTAAAGGTAATAGGCTGGCGTGGATAGAGCTTCTTTTTTTGTGGGCTGTTACCAGTTTTCATAAAATTAATTTTTTTAATTGTGACAAGTTTGTATCCGCTTACTGTAGTTCCATCCTGAAGTTCCATCGGCGACGGGTATAGCCACTTTCACTTTGATCAAGAAAAATAGAAAATAGCACGTGAACTTGTGCTCGTGTGCACGGGGAACGATTTTTCGAGTTTCTATAACACGACACGCGCATGTGGACGCTGTCGATGCCCCTGTGGCGAAATCATTCAGTGGGAATTGGCGGACAAGTACGCAATTTCTCCTCGCAAGGTGACTTCAAGGACGGGCTGAAACAGGAAAAAAATTGAAAATAAATTGGCCTGTGAGAGATCGTCAAAGGAGGCACGCAAGTTCACAAGCGCTGTGAAAGGAAGCATTCGGGTGCTCAGGGGATGGGCCAAACAGAGGGCTAGAAGTGCTTCACAATCTTTTACGGAGAAAGTGCCACGCAAAGAACCTCAACACGGAAATCCGACTAAAAAATGGAAACACCTCAAGGCTTAAAAAGAGAAAGAGCGTTTCCATCACCAACAAGAGTACAAGTGATAAATGAAGAAACTCAGGAATAATTCATCACGTGGTAGGAGCTCCGGTGGACTTAAAATCCTAGCTAAAAGAGCGAATAACCAAGATAAAAGTAAAGCGGTTGCCACACAGGTTGCCTCAGTCGGCACAATTCTCAGAATATACGCACCGCGACACAATATGAAGCAACGCCAGAATGTCGTAAGCGGGGGCGCCTAACTTTCAACCCACTCAAATCCTCGCTTTGCTTCATTGTGGTTGAACGGCTACTTTGTGGCAGTGGCGAGACGCGTACGGCCCTCCAAGGGCGACGAGTGACTTTGGATTAACCGAGAGAGGTCAGACGAAATAAGAGAGAGAGAGAGAGAAGGGGAAGAGAAGCCAACAACTGAAGAGCCGAGTTCCACCTGCCTACGGATGTGTCACCTCTTCGATCGAAATTGTAAACGAGACCCTCGCCCCACCTCCAGCCCTATTCCTTTCCCACCTGCAAAGAGGTCAAAGGAGAGGGCGATATAAGAGTTGGCATAGCGTATACACAAGACAGGACGGTCTGGGTTCTCGCCTATAGCTGTAACACCACAGCAGTCCGTTCAAACGCTGCGCCACGGAGCAGCCTCCCCCCTCAGCGTGAAGCAGTTTAAGCTACTTCCACCGTCTCGGAGGGTGCGAGCGGCACTCGAGGAACGCAGTAGCATTCTAATGTCGTCGACTGAGGAACTCGACATGCCTCCTTAATTTGTGTCGCTCTCCCGAGTACAGCTAGCCAGTTTGACGCCAAGTTTTTCACGCTGCCTCAGGCACTTACCCTCCCAAGAGGGTATGAGATGGAAAGGAGTCCAGTGAATTTCGGTTCGGGTTTCACCCGTCGTGTCTCGTGCCACCTGGGGATTTATCGCCGGCCCACTGATGGAACAGGGAAGGTAGGAAATTAGGGGATGGGGATTCTCGGAGAAGGAAGCAGAGGCGTCCCTTGAGACAGGGGGGGTCGTCGGGTGGAGCAGTTGGAGATCCGGCCACTACTTCCTGAATTCCTTAACAGCTGCATGGTGGAGGCAACGCGGGAGACGGTTCTTCAAGTTTTTGGTCAAGAAGTTTGCCGGGTACATGCTCTTCAGCACTCGTGAGCTCAGATGTTCTTTTTTGGCATATTTTTTTTTAGCCTTTACGCGTCTTTGTGAAGCTGTGAAATGGTGCAAGGTATAGCGAGGGCTTCGCTTGCCTCTTCGCGTTTGCTGGTGAAACGCTCCAACTATCCAAACAAAAGTAGCCTCTGCTGTAGGCCAGCCTATGCACGAGTCAGAATTGTTAACAGCTGAAACACAATACCTTCGGCGATATATGAAGCACCGTTTGCGCTGTTCACGACGTTCCCACTTCGCAATATTTCTATATATAAAGGTGGCGGCCTTTGAACTCGCGTACAAAACTACAACGTAAACATCTGTGATCATTTATTATATTTTTTGTAGTTTTCATTACTGACTTCACTGACTATGATAATATAAAATTCATTTCGTTTGTGAGCTCAATGTAAACATAGGGGTTGGTAATGCAAACTAGAAAGATATACCGCCAGTGACCATAAGACGTGAAGGGCCCACTGTAAAACAGTTTTAGCCGCTGGAACAGCACGGATGTCCTCATGTCTTACTTCTTTTTGTTTTGTTTAGATGTTTCTTATCATCTCCTCTATATTTGTTTATTTTAGGAATCGCCATCACACATAGTTAAAACCAGCTGCAGATTGTGGTTGGGTGGATGCGGCACTAATTATGACAATGTATTCGATCAATTAAAAGGGAGACAGGGAGACAACCTCATGTACTATGCACACTGATATAGTTGGGCGGTTGGTACTCATTATGTGTTCGAACACGGAAACAAGGAAATGATTTAAAGCACATTATACTTTATTATCAGAGACTTGCGTGCAACTGTATCGGGTCTTGAGCACGGTGTCTAGACAAAAAGGGACATTCTTATTTTTTTTATTTATAAATACTACCCACTGCTTTTTGGGAGCGACGGCAGGAATGGGTAATTCACACTACAATATTACAAAATATATCGCTTCAGTCGACAACACCCCGCCGCGGTGGTCTAGTGGCTAAGGTACTCGGGTACTGACCCGCAGGTCGCGGGTTCGAATCCTGGCTGCGGCGGCTGTGTTTCCGATGGAGGCGAAAATGTTGTAGGCCCGTATGCTCAGATTTGGGGGCACGTTAAAGAACCCAAGGAGGTCGAAATTTCCGGAGCCCTCCACTACGGCATCTCTCATAATCATATGGTGGTTTCGGGATGTTAAACCCCACAAATCAAGCAATCTAGATACGTGCGGATTTATGTTTTTATTTTTTCCCTGAAGATTGATTTTGTCTCCCCTCGCGGCAGAAAAGCGCAGGTGCACTTTTGAAAGATTTAGTGACCTTTTATTCAAGTAAGCAACTTTTTTTTCTGTGTATTATTGTTGAAGTTAAGCACTATTTTTAATATGATAAAAGACATGTGAAGGGTTTCCCTCCAGGAGGGAGTGAAGATTCGTCGCAGCGCCGACTTTCCTATTATGTCAATGTACGAGATTGACATTGTGCGCCGTTCACCCCCCCCCCCCTTTCTGCACACTTCTATGGTTATGATCCTTTTTAACTTAAACCGTGCAGATATGCCTTCGTTTCATTCAGCAGAACGTGGGACCTGCCGAATTCTGTACCTCTCATCTTACGTTCCAAAACAATCTAAAATGGCGATATTAACATGGTCCACCACAGTTCAATCTCTCTTGTGGAAGTCGAACCTTGACCCTAATATGATAAGGGGTATCCGCTTTGCTATTATTTCACAGCGTCACTGTAGGACACCTATGAAGAGTTTTGGGACTTTTCAGGTAAAAAAAAAAAGTACTGCCTATAAGATAAACACGCCTTTTTGTGATCAGGCTATGAATACGAACGCTACTTAGGGTGAGCTTTCTGTTGCTCGGTAAAAACTAGGGCGATGAAAATTCGTTGACAGTCTCTTGAACGTAATGCGCATCCGATGAACACCAAAGCGATTGTTCGCTTAGGTCGCAATTTTCTAAATGCGTATAGGACTGAGCTCCTTGTCGACTTTACGCTTCCTGCAAAGGGCTTTTATTCATTGGTACGAAATGGTTGAAAAACGTCTTCACCTCAAAAGTCACCGCTTAATCACAGAGTGAAAGACGATGAGTGGGCCAAAGCGTCCATCCATCCGTCTGTCTGTCTGTCTATCCGTCTGTCCGTCTGTCCGCCCATCCGTCCGTCCGTCCATCTGTCTGTCTGTCTGTCTGTCTGTCTGTCTGTCTGTCTGTCTGTCTGTCTGTCTGTCTTGTTGTCTGTCTGTCTGTCTGTCTGTCTGTCTGTCTGTCTGTCTGTCAATATGCTGCGCTGGCTACGCCAGAGGGACGCGGGACTGCCCTAGACCATAAGGAGCATCGCCCCTAAAAGTACATCTTTATCTTCGGTATTAGGTCACTGGTACACCGAGACCAGATGGTTCATGAAAATTCATATTTTCTGGCTGGGCGGGCATATAAAGGTCTATGGATTTAAGATGGGAACCATTCAAAGTATGATGTTCTCTTCCATCGGAGGGCGTTCAGTCATAGTAATGTCAGGGGTTTTACGTCACTAAACCACGGACACAATTATAAGAGATGCCGTGTTGAAGGACTCTCGAAATTTTGACCGTCGGGTCTTCTTTAACGTGCATTTACACTGCAGAGTGCACGGGCCTTCATTCAACAGCGACCTTCAGTCCATCTGCCGAGCAACATAACCACTGCTCTACCGCGGCGAACCAGCGAGTGGCCAGCTATTCCCAAACAGATTATTTGAGATAATCGTGTCTAAGAAAACAAACGGCAACTTAGATCACTAAATGCCCTATGATAAATGAGGGATATGCCATCTCGTGCATGAAAGATGGTGACTGTGAACGCGACAGGCTAAGACGCTGTACTCTACGGCTGCCAAAGCTATATTTTCAAGGCTGCTGTCTCGCTGCAGTGGTTTTCAACGATTGGGCGACGTGAGTTTTCGAACTATTATGTTGTTGTGCTCGTGAACAGTTGTCTCCCAATTGCCTCTGCGAAGTTTCTCGCGCATATTGCACGTACGTCATTTGGCCAATAAAACAACTTTGCTTCCCAATCTTTCTTATTTTTGTTTCTTTTCTATCTCGCATGCAATTAGCGAGACATTATTATGCCGCAATAAAATTTCGTAATAATAAAGGCACGTGCTAGGTCAGCAATTAAGAAAAAAATCAAGCTCGCGCAATATAGGGCAAATGCGAGACGTCCTTAACGCTTCCGGTTGTGACGTCATATTTAATTTTTTTGTTAGTTGCCCCCGCCTCACATAGATGGCGACAGTGGCAACGAGCCACCGACTATTGGATTCATGGGCTTCAGTGGATGTAACGCTACCAGTTTACATATACCTTGAGTGAGGCGCAAGTGGACAGGGAAAGCGGGGTGCAGGATGGAGAGAGAGTGAACGGTGAGTGAAGGAGCGGCGAAGCACTAAGCCTACCCTTTCCCACACTCTTCCGCACCACATGCGCCGGTTGCTAGGGGCGAGGATAAGCGCGCGCACCCGCAGCTGCTGCTGACAGCTGCCGAAGCCGAAACGTGACATGATGGGTGCTCGGGTTGCTAGGCCACGCGCGCCCGCAGCTGTTGCTATGGGAGAGGGCGGTTGACGGATCACGAAGGACGCCTGACGTAGCTCGAATAAGAAATGCATTCTCTTTTAGAAAACAAAAGACACACGCACAAATAAAATTTTGTAAAAATCACCGTATTTCGCACAATACTCTTTTTTGAGAAAGTGCTTCTACACTTCCTGTCAGCAAAAGTACAGCTGCAAGGTAAATTGGAATCATTAGGCTTATTGGCCAGACGTGGCTAAGCAACAAGAAGTGCATAATTTGGCATAGGCCTTGCACGATGTAAATGGCAATGCATAGTACCATGGGCAGCGCTCATGGTCGAAAACACAGGAAAGCATATTTCATAGTGGTAACAGCAGTTGAGGTGAGTACAAATGCACTGAGTAACAAAATGACTTCAACAGGATGAACGAACGAGATAGCATAAGCACAATGTAACCTTTGGCACAGTGATGCTATCACAGCTGACGGATCACTGAAGGAGCTTAATTTCTAGGATCGAATCACCTTAGGGCCTACGCTTGTTCGGTGTTCGTCACGGGTACGTCGTAAAAAACACTCTGACAACGCACGGGTAATGAATGGTATGTGGGGCACACACACAAAAAAAAGGTGTACTGGTAGACTTTTATATCAATGGTAATTGTGACGGAGCAATATAAAACACATAGCACAAACCCTTCCCACTAGTCAGCGACATCAACGTAGACAGTATTGACCTTAGGACCTAGTTTTTGTCGTTGATTCTTTATGCCACTTTATGTAACTCAATTTACATTATATCAGGCATGCATGGCTTGGGTAACGTACGGTATAGTCGAAACATATGCGACACTATATCCGACTTGCTTCAACCACTTGTCAGGATTCACTTTATGGGAATGCACGGATTCTTTCATATCGCCCATCTTGTCACCGCCGACGCCAACGGCCAATATTCGCTATTGATAAAACACCTAAGGATTTCAATTTACTGGAAAATAAAGTATCACATTCTCCACCATTATCAATAGTGGCGCTGGCTCACACGTTCAGAAAAACACGCACAAAAATACCCCGTAGAGTAGATGGCGGAAAAACCGCAGTCGCGGCTCAGTTCGTTAAGCATCATATGTATAGTTTTTGTGCAATAGTTTTGAGTCACTTATGATTCATGATAATGTTGTGCTTTAAAATTTAGCAACCACTGGTCCTTGAGCCTTTTTTTTCTTTTGCAATCCAACGATGAAAACAAAATTTCGTGGGTTTCTCTGCACAGAATTCTTCAGCGTTCAGACGAGTTACCAACAAATCAATGATCTGGTCATGCAAAACCATAACAGCTCGCAATTGGAACCATACAACCATAAATACGTAACTTATATACAAGCCAGTTATTCCAAGTAACAAAGCATAAAATAATAGGAGCAGTTACCACATGTCCTTGCGCATGAAGCTAGACGCTTGACCAACCAAAAACGATGCATAATGCGGCCTCTTGAGCTTTCATTCAGAAACTTTTTCGCCGTTATTGCCTATTTAAACTGGCATTAACGTATAACAGGCATGAGCGAAATGATGGAAAAAGTATTTTTATCGTTTAGAGATCGTACGAGACACCGAAGAATTCCAGTCGCAATATAGCTCACTACGCTAAACCTCAACAATATAGCCCGATAATTGATACGGTGTATATTATTTTGTATATTCGAAGAAAATAAAATAAATTGAACTCAAGATCGTCATCTCACGATGCAGTGTCCTCAAAAGCAAGATAAATAGCGGCAGTTTCAGAATACGTCAATAAAAAAGTGTTCTTTCATTCTGGGCGGTTAAGCCACTATGCATATACGTCGTTATAAGCTCTGTAAAAACAATGTGAAAAAATGCATAGCATATCCATGGAGTGATTGACGATGAGAGGGGCGAAGCGTCCATCCATTCGTCCGTCTGTCTGTCTGTCTGTCTGTCTGTCTGTCTGTCTGTCTGTCTGTCTGTCTGTCTGTCTGTCTGTCTGTCTGTCTGTCTGTCCTTCCATCCGTGCGTCCGTACGTTCATTGGTCAACTATATGAAATTGTCCACTACACGAAAACCACTAACACCATCTAGTGATATTATTTCAGAGGACATATAAACAACGCGATCTAGTGAACAATTTTCATTTCATTTATTTACTCTCAAGGCCGAAGCATTACAGAGAGGAGCGGGTATACATCATACAAAAAAAAATCAGGAAATACAGCAAATCAAAATTATATGTGCACAATGGCGATCTGAAAACCATAAAAGAAAAGAAAGACTGCGTGATGTGAAGAAGAGGCAGGGTGGTTGTAACAACAATGTTCAACATGGTTGCGTCTTTGAGTGACACGCGCACACAAAAAACTAACAAGAGAAAACACAGCGTGACTTATAAGTGGCGAATTTACGCGAAATGGTTAGAGAGGGCGTTTTTAAACAAAGTGAAGTCAGTGATAGCAGCGATAGGGGCGGGAAGGTGGTTCCACTCATTTGCAGTTTTCGGGATGAATGATTCAAAATATAAATTCGTGCGGGCGCTAGGAACGCCCACCTTAAACTGATGATCGTTGCGTGAGGAAACGTATGATGGGGGCTGGAAAAGAGTGTTGCTGAAAGACGGAATGCAATGAAAGATCTTATGGAACAGGCAAAGGCGAGATATTTTACGCCGCAGTGAGAGAGTGGGTAAGTGAAGATTGGCTTTCATCGAGGTAACACTGGACGTGCGATGGTAGTTAGACATGACAAAACGTGCCGAGCGATTTTGAACCGCCTCGATGCTGTCAGCGAGGTAATTGGTATGTGGATGACGCGTACTCGAGTTTGGGTCGGACTAATGCTTGATAAAGCAGAAGTTTAAGGTTAGTCGGAGCCAAAGAAAAGTTTCTGCGCAGATAACCTAACGTGCGATTCGCATTGTTTGTAATATAATCGACATGCGTGTTCCAAGAGAGATTGTTAGAAATATATACTCCTAGGTACTTGTAGGACGAAACCAGATCGAGATTGCTGTGGTTAAGTGTGTAGTCGCACGGTACATTATGAGAAATACAACGGGAAATTCGCATAGCCTTGCATTTGGTAACGTTTAGCTTCATTAACCATGCGTCGCACCATGATGAAATGTGATCCAGGTCTGTTTGAAGGGCAAGATTATCTGCGTTAGTCCGGATTTCACGGTAAATTACACAGTCATCGGCAAATAGTTTGATGGATGATGAGATGTCTTTAGGTAAGTCGTTGATGTAGATAAGAAATAGTAGGGGACCAAGAACTGAACCTTGCGGAACGCCGGACGTTACAGGGCTAGACGGGGAACAATGGTCGTTAGCGGTTACAAACTGGGTGCGGTTAGATAAGAAACATTCAATCCACTTTAAGACGTTAGCATCAATATTTAGCGCGTTTAGTTTCAGAAGAAGTAACTTGTGGCAGACGGTATCAAAGGCTTTTGAAAAATCTATGAAGACACAATCAACAGTAGATGAACGATCAGCAGCAGAGAATAAATCGTTAGTGAAGGCCAGAAGCTGTGTCTCACATGAATAATATTTCCTAAACCCGTGTTGGTGAATGCTAAAGAAGGCGTTACTTTCAAGATAACTCACGACGTGGGTGTAAATTACATGTTCGAGAAGTTTGCATGGTACACTGGTTAGTGAAATGGGGCGATAGTTCCCGGGAATATGAGCGTTTCCTGATTTAAACAAGGGAGCCACCTTCCCAACCTTCCAGTCCTCTGGGAGAACACCTTCTTCTAATGACTGATCAAAAAGTCTCGACAGAATAATTGAGGAATGAACGTCAGTGTTTTTCAAAAATTTAGAAGAAATGCCATCGACGCCTGGTGACGACGAAATTTTTAAATTTTGGATCAACTTGCGTATACCGGCCCGGTCAACGCGTACAGAATTCATCACAATGAAATCGCGAGCTTGAACACCTGGAAGGACGGCAGGAATAGTGTTCGTAAAGAATGAAGAAAATGCATGGTTAAGGGTGATACAAACGTTCTCACTGGAAATTACTTCGTCCGTGTCAGTGGTAAGTTCAATCTGTTTCCTATCGCCCCCATTAACGACCTGCCAAAATTTGTGGAGATTGTTTTGCAGAATTAACGGTAGCGTTTGCTGAAGAAAGGACTCCTTTGCCGCGGATAAAGCACGCCCGTATTCATCGGCTACCTTTTTGTAAACCTCCCATCTTTCAGATAAATTAGAACGCTTGGCTTGGCGGTAAACGCGCTTCTTTTTATTGGACAGGCGTTTCGATGTTGGCGTGAACCACGGTGATTGACTGTTACATGCGATTTCGCGTAGTGGTATGTACTTGTTAACGAGTTCGGCAACTTTATTTTTAAACAGCATCCAGTTATCGTTGACAGATCTTTGGTTGAAGTCTTCTAGAAAAACGGAGGTGAAATGTTCAAGTTTGGTATTAATGGTTCCATAATCAGCTCTACTGTAGTCCCTGAATCGCTTTTTACTTTTTTGTTTACGGGGCGATGCGCAGGGGAGGTTGAAAACGATTGCTTCGTGATCACTGAGGCCTGGCAAAACAGAAAGCGATTGCACGAGATCGGGGTGAGAAGTCAGAACTAAGTCTAAAGTTGAAGCACTTGAATGTGTAATGCTAGTTGGGCACATAACCAGCTGCGTTAAATTGAATTGCGCGCATGTGTTAAGGAAGCAGGCGCTTTCAGAGGAGCCAGAGCCAGGCGATAAATGGGAGTTGTTCCACGAAATATCAGGAAAGTTAAAATCACCTAGGATTAAAATTGGTGTGGCAGGAAACCTCACGTGCAAGTCACTCAAGACGTCATGAAAATCATTGGAAAAACCAGATGGCGCATTCGGAGGGCGATAGCAGGTACAAACAATGACATCTTTGTGACTTATGCGGATTCGGACGCACACCAATTCAAGGGAACATACAATGGGAATTTTAAAAGACATGAATTCCTCTGAAACAGCGATCAAGACACCGCCACCAGAACGCGAGCCACGGTCACACCTAAAAAAGGAAAATTTTTTGTCGCACTGCAGGATCTCACGGTTTTCAACTTTTGACGACAGCCAGGTTTCGGTCAAAACTATCACATCGGAAAGGCACGTGTTTACTAACGAAGACAAGGCATCACGCTTGTTGATAACACTTCTGATATTACAAAGCAAAAAACAACAGTCAGGGTTAGAGGTATTACAACTTGTGTTAGCATCTAGCTACAGTGGAGAAGATGGGCCTCTGATGACAGGATCATCGCGATTAGGAGGATTTGAGGGGTCACGCGAGTCCGTTACTATTTCGCACACGCGATCTGAAGATGCGCAGTAGGTGTATATTTTATTGCCAATGACCACTTTATTGTATTTAAGAGAAAATTTGTGACCAGTTGACTTGGCGAAGTCGATTAGTTTTTTCCGGGTGGCACGTGTAGCCTTGCAGAAATCCTCACAGATTGATATATTTGTGTCACGAAACTTAGACTTCTGAGACAAAACACTATCTTTAGTTTTGGAAGAAGTGAAACGTGCTATCACGGGCCTAGTTTTATGCCGCGAAAACGTTCCTAGCCTGTGAGCACGCACGATAGCATCGTCAGGTAGCTGCAAGTTTAACGTAGAGGTGAGAATCAATCGGACCTTTTCTTCAGAATCGGCCCAAGTTTCTGACGCTGAATCTTCAATTCCGTAGAAAATCAGGTTCTCACGACGAGACCTATCCTCGAACTCATCCAGACGCGCTCGGAGCGAAGCCTGTTCACTTCGAACGGCGGTGGCTATCATTTCCTGCACGTGAGAGACGTCTAGAAATTCTTCAAACGAATCGACTCGTTTTTCTAGATCAGTTAGCCGAGTGGTCAAATCTAACACTTTGGACTCAAGTAACTTTTGGTTTTCTTTCACTTCGTCTATGGATTTAATGAGGGTGTCATGCCGTTGGTCAAGGTGTTTTGTTAAATCTTGAATAGCCAGAAGAACGTCACTGCTCTGTTTGCTAGGGTCTTGTTTCGGGGGACCAGGGTTGAGCTCGACGTCTCCGCTGACCAACAACATTTTAGCAACAAAAACACACTCCACAACGGTACAGGCAAGAACACTTGGGCATGGGAACAGCAGCAGAAAGAGGTTGTTTGAGCGTTTAGAAAAAAGAGGTGGGGCGGGACCAACCTGAACAAAAAGACAAAGGGGGTTGTCAGCCGCCGGCATCACTGCTGCGATCCAATGCCCACTGAAGGGCGAAGGGTTCCGCCAGCCGGTTATATGGTCCGTCTGCCTTGATGACGATGTCACACTGGCTTCTTCTGCGTAGTGGGGTTTCAATGTTGCGTAAGGCGGCCAACCATGGTCGACGCAAGGTGACGAGTTAAACAAGGGACATGCGTCGATCTCGGGAGGCAGTCGCAGTCGATCCGCGCAGGCAGCAGGGCACGTTCCAAGGATTGCAGCCAGCTGAACAAAAAGACAAAGGGGGTTGTCAGCCGCCGGCATCACTGCTGCGATCCAATGCCCACTCAATTTTCGAAGGTAACTAAAAGTGGCTACATACTACTACTACTACTACTGCTACTACTACTACTACTACTACTACTACTACTACTACTACTACTACTACTACTACTACTACTACTACTACTACTGCTACTACTACAGAGGGGCGAACGACCTCACTTAAGAAGCTTCGCCCCTAAGAAAGAAGCACACTGTTTTATTTAGCATCGCTATTAAATTTTAAACATTCCTTTCTGGTATTTTTAAGACAGGAATAGAGGGTAATGAAAGAGAAAAAAAAAAGCTAATGAAGTTCTAGGCACCTGAGAAATTTCTTATCGGAGCAGGCATGCCCCTCTAATGTACGACATTATACGCCAAGTAAAAACACGCACACTCATACCGGGCGAGCTCGATGAGGAAGGTTTTATCCCTACAATCGCACTCGTCGTCGTCGCACATTTATATCCACTGTTGGGACTCCGGGTCCTGCCGGTCTCGTTTTCGGTAGCTGGCCTCGTCGCAGGATCCATCGTCCAACAATTCAGCGAGAAGAAGCGCCCGAACGAACAACAGAGATTTATTTACATGTGGAGAAGTGGTCAACTGACCCAAAGAGAGAAGAGTGCGTGTGATACAAAACGTCTTCGGCATTTTATAGCGCCACGTTGTTGACACTGGGCGCCTTGTCCGCATCGTCAGCCAATACGGTGTCGCCGGCACCTGAGCCACGAGGGAGGGGAAAACACCTCTCACAACACAAGGAGTGGCACAACCCAACACGAGGTCCATATATGGTCCCGGCGCCCCAAAATGTTACCAAATATGGTCACGAACGCACAGCAGACCCCGTGGCTCTCCCGGCGAGGAGGAACCCGAATGGGGAGGTGGGGGTGGACGACACCGTCAGGTCAAGAACCGGTTCTCCCCCAAACTCTCCCTGCTTGGCTCTCCAGGGCCGGTCGTAACAGTCTCTCGCGCGGGGGGGTGAAGATCTCGATGGGCTGAGGTTTGCAGCCACTGTCCGGAGAGATCAGCGCCGGCAGTCGGTTTGGTGACGACCGTCTTTGATGAAGTAGAGGGCAACACCTGCTTCATTGAGGGCTCAACAGACGTCACATACGCACATGAAAACACAACTACTCAGCCGGTGAGCGCCGGACAATTCCGCCAAACTCCACCAGGCAATTTTCCCCTTTAACTGATATTAAAGGAAATACACAATTTATTCAAAATGTTACTCACACTTTAAGGTGACACAAAACAACAACACTGGAAGCACACCGAACCCGAAACCCTGGATAGCCGTGTCTTCAACGTTTTCAAACAAGTACACCTAAAAGAGTAAAAAAAAACAATCACTAGCTCTTGTTTAGGTCAGGAAAAAAAATGCCAGAGTTCTCGAGACATCCTCTCGCGTCAGGGGAATCGACTTAAGCCATCAGCGTTGCCATGGAGTACACCCTTTTTGTAGCGTATTTCAAACGTATATTGTTGCAAAACGAGGCTCCAACGCAGCAGGCGGCCGTTCTTAGAGGACATGGTCTGTAGCCAGGTGAGAGGACAGTGGTCCACTTCCACAATGAACTTGCTTCCGGCAATATAATAAGCCAGTTTCTGGACTGCCCAAACCAAGCACGCACATTCCTTTTCGCTAGCGCTGTAAACCTGCTCGCGAAGGGTGAGTTTCCGGCTAACATATAGGACGGGATGCTCTTGATCCCCCTCATCCCTTTGACTAAGAACTGCCCCCATGCCTCTATCACTAGCGTCGCATTGTACTATGAAAGGCCTCGAATAGTCTGGTGAACTAAGCAAAGGTTGGCTCGACAAGGCCGCTTTCAAAACGCGGAAAGCCTTTTCTTTCTCCTCATCCCAGTCGACCATTTGGGGCTCGGTCTTGCGCAACGCGTCAGTAAGAGTGCTGGCAATGTCGGAATATCTAGGGATGTACTTACGATAGTAACCAGCTATTCCAAGAAAAGCCCGAATATCGGTTTTCGTTCGGGGCTGGGGAAAGTCTCGGATAGCTGCCACTTTCATTTCAGAGGGACGGCGATGCCCTCGACCGATAACATGCCCGAGATAGAGTACCTCTGCTTGTGCTAGCTGACACTTGGGCGCCTTTACCGTTAAACCTGCTTCGCGTAGGCGTGTCAGTACTGCTCTCAAATGCGTCAAGTGTTCTGGCCAGGACGAGGAAAACACGGCGACGTCGTCCAAGTAAGGCAATGCGAAGTCCTGTTGACCACGCAAAACCTTATTCATTAGGTTGGAAAAACAGTAAGGCGCGTTCTTTAGGCCGAAACTCAACACTTTAGGGCGAAAAGTCCCCAATGGTGAAATAAGTGCAGCATACCGGCTCGCCCTCTCGGTGAGCGGCACCTGCCAGTAACCTCTCACTAGGTCTAGCGTTGAGATAAATTGCGCGCTGCTTACCCTCTCGACGCGTTCCTCAATGTGGGGAATTGGGTATGTCTGATCCTTGGTGATGAGGTTGAACTTACGATAGTCTACGCAAGGACGCGGATCTTTGCCGGGTACCTCCACGAGAATTAACGGGGAAGTGTAATCACTTTCACATGGCTCAATCACACCCAATTCCAGCATCCTGTTAACCTCTGCTTTTATTAGCTCAAGCCGGCGAGGTGACACCCGATACGTCTTAGATCTTACCGGTTCCGACGAGGTAAGCTCTATGTCATGAGTGAGGACGGATGTCCGGCCTGGCTCGCTTACAAATCTGTCCTGAAACTCGGTCAAAAGACCACGCAATTCCTGCTTCTGCTTCGTTGTTAGTTGTGACTTTGATACTAAATCCTCAACTCTTTTCTCGATCGGGACTTCGTCCGATTCGGGAGCTAATTCAAGGATTTCTGCCGGAACCTCTTCCGGAACATTTAAAGTCATGTTCACGATGGCTTCCCTCTCTTTGTAGGGTTTGAGTAAGTTGCTATGATACACCTGGTGTGCCTTACGACTTCCTGGTAATTTTACCACATAGTTGGTGTCAGAAAATTTTCGAGTAATCTCGGCCGGGCCGACCCATTGCACTTCAAGCTTATTCTTTTGGGAGGGCCTCAACAACATGACCCTGTCTCCTACAGCAAAGTGTCGCGCTTTAGCTGTCCGATCGTAGTAAAGCTTAGCCTTCTGCTGTGCTTTGGTCATCGCACTCTCGGTCAGTTCTTGGGCTTTTGTTAGACGATCCAATAAGGTGAGGACATATTCCACGACTACAGGATCATCACCCTGACCTTCCCACGACTCTCTCAGCATACGAAGAGGAGACCGCAGTCTGCGGCCGTAAACAAGTTCCGCTGGCGTAAACCCTGTTGTCTCATGTGGTGCAGTTCTTAGTGCAAACATCGTTGCAGGTAAGCACATTTCCCAGTCAGTTTTCCGTTCAAAACATAAGGCTCTTAACACTCGCTTCATCACGGAGTGAAGCTTTTCTATCGAGTTCGACTGCGGATGGTAGACTGAACTATGCAATAATTTCACGCCACACCGCTCTAGAAAGGTTGTCGTTAAGGCACTCGTGAAAATGGTGCCCTGGTCTGATTTTATCTTGGCAGGAAAGCCTACCCGGGCAAACACGGACAGAAGTGCGTTCACTACTTCGACGGAACTTAGCTCTTTTAGCGGGACCGCCTCTGGAAATTTAGTAGCTGGGCATATTAAGGTCAGGATGTGACGGTAGCCTGAAGTTGTCTTGGGCAAAGGACCTACTGTGTCAATTACCAACCGACGAAAGGGCTCCGTGATTACGGGTACCAGCTTCATTGGAAATTTCGCCTTATCTCCCGGCTTACCCACTCGCTGACACACATCGCAAGATTTTACAAACCTCTCTACATCTTTAAAGCATCCAGGCCAGTAGTATTCCTGTAAAAGACGATTTTTCGTCTTCTTTACGCCTAAGTGGCCTGACCATGATTCTCCATGCACCAAACTAAGCAAATCCTGACGATACGCCTGAGGTACGACTACCTGGTCAAACTCTACTCCTCGCCTATCTAGATATTTTCGATAGAGTATGCCGCTCCTCTCTTGGAATCTCACATTTCGTTTGGCGATTCCCTCTTTCGAACTGTCCTGGAATGGCTTAAGCGTTGGGTCACCCTTTTGTTCGGTTATTAATGAAGCGGGGCTCACCTGCAGCAGCCGACTGAAATTATCCGAAGTTGGCATGACACACAACTCTTTTGTAGTTCCTAGTACCTGGAATGTGTCACCCTCTGTGCTATCCTCTGTACTACCAGGAATCGGCTTGGGAGCAATGGCATTCTCTATTTGCTCGGTCAACGAGGCGTAATTGATCCCCTCCAATTCGGGAGGAGGTTCAACGTCGCCTTTAGGAATGGTTGCCTCCGCGACTACGGCTTCTGCAGCCTGTTCTCGCACAAGTCGATTTGTTTCCGTGGTGTCCAACTCGCAACCAGGCCCGTTGTCGATTTGAGGCTCGTTTGCCTCAGTGAATGTTGCTCTCGCAGCCAGCGCACGTGCCTTTGATCTAGTCAGTGCCTGCACTATGCCTTCTCCCAACGTTAGACCTTTCTCCTTCAGCATTTGATCTGACTTATTTGAAAATAAGTAAGGATACTGAGGGGGTAGATATGGCGATACCGCGGCTTCTGTTTCCAATGTTCCAAATGCGCCTTTAAGGACAACTTTAGCTACGGGAAGGCACTGACTGTTTGCTTCTACGGCTTGTCTAATCCAGGCACAGTCTCCTGAATACTGTCCGGACTGAACAAAAGACGGATGAACTACGTCCATAGTGGCTGCGGAGTCTCTAAGAACCCGACACTGCTTGCCGTTCACGGTAAGGTCGTACATATAGGGCTCTAACAACTTCATGTTCTCGTCGGCTTCATTTATAGATAAAAAGGCCACCTTTTCTTTCGGGCAGTCTTTCGCGAAGTGCCCTGTTTCGTGGCAATTGAAACAAGCAGCCGGTTTTCCCGCCTCAAATTTCCTTTTGCTTGCCTCTGCCGACGCCCCATGGTTAGATGAATTGTTTTCCTCACCCTTTTGTGCGAGACTTGTCGGTTGTTTTCTAAACGGCGCCTTATTCGGCCGTAGGAATTTTTCCCTTTTAGGCTCGCTGTTTGCCCCGAGGGCGCGGCGCGTAACGAATTCTTCAGCGAGCTCTGCGGCTTTTGTTACGGTGTTCACGTCTGGTCTATCCTGAACCCAGAACCTCACCTTTTCTGGTAACCTTTGATAGAATTGTTCCAGACCGATACACTCGAGCACCTTGTCATGATTCCCATACGCCTTTGCCTCTTTCAGCCACTCCCCCATGTTGGCCATTAACTTGTAAGCAAACTCCGGGTATGAATCATTGTTCTCTTTTACGGCGTTGCGAAATTTTTGCCTGAAACCTTCCGCTGACAACCTGTATTTCTTGAGAAGGCTCGACTTTACCTCACTGTACTCGTCAGCCTCCTCTTTCGTGAGGCGCGCGATTACTTCTGAAGCCTCCCCCGGAAGTAGGGACAACAAGCGTTGAGGCCACGTATCCTGGCTGAAACCTTGCCTTTCACAAGTTCTCTCAAAGTTGACGAGAAACAGCCCAATGTCCTCCCCTAGCTTGTACGATCTCATTAGGTCCGTCATTTTGAACCTGACCCGCTCTGCGGTACCGGATGCCTCGCTGCCTCCTGTTCTACTATTATGGCTAATCTCTAGCTCGAGGCGCTTCATTTCAAGCTCGTGCTTTCGCATCTTATCTGCCTTGGCTTCTGCTGCTTTCCTTTCGGCCTCGGCAGCGGCCGCCTTTCTTTCGGCCTCGGCCGCGGCCGCCTTTCTTTCGGCCTCTGCCGCTTGCCTCTCCTGAATCTCCTCGACACATTCTGACAGCTCGTCATCCTCCGCCCCCAATGCGAGAATCGCCTCTATCAGCTCTGGCTTTCTTTGAGAGTCCGACACCTTCAGATTCAACTCCCTTGCAAGAAGCAACAACATGGACTTTCGCAGGGATTTCAGATTCATGGCTGCCTCCAGTACCGCTGTCTCTGTTCCACAAAGATTCCTGTCCTGCAACTAATTAACCTTGACGGCAACGACAGCTCTAGATACCTGCCTTGCCTCAAGTTTTCCGTTAACTTAGTCTACAAATAAAGCTTCAAAAGCTCTTACACGGAATCCTGCCATGTCACTGTTAACCTTGACGCCACTGACAGAAAGAGCTTAACCAAGCTATCACACAATTTCTGCCTGACGCAAGTTACCTGTTAACCCAATGACCAAGACAGCCCCTCTCTACCAGCTTTTACTTAACACATAGAGTAAATGCCTGGTAAAATTTAACAGAGAAAGCCGGCACTCACCCAGTTCGCAGTCATGTCTCCGGCGTCGTGCCTCTCAGAAGTGCCGTTCGATTCCCTCTGGAAGTCGATGAGCTCGTGTCCTCCTTCTCCTGTCGTCCCGTTGTTGAACTTCGGGCTCACTCCGTCCAGTGGTCGCTTTCGGGGTTATCGGCATCCCGCCGCTGCCATCCAGTTGTTGGGACTCCGGGTCCTGCCGGTCTCGTTTTCGGTAGCTGGCCCCGTCGCAGTATTCATCGTCCAACAATTCAGCGAGAAGAAGCGCCCGAACGAACAACAGAGATTTATTTACATGTGGAGAAGTGGTCAACTGACCCAAAGAGAGAAGAGTGCGTGTGATACAAAACGTCTTCGGCATTTTATAGCGCCACGTTGTTGACACTGGGCGCCTTGTCCGCATCGTCAGCCAATACGGTGTCGCCGGCACCTCGGCCACGAGGGAGGGGAAAACACCTCTCACAACACAAGGAGTGGCACAACCCAACACGAGGTCCATATATGGTCCTGGCGCCCCAAAATGTTACCAAATATGGTCACGAACGCACAGCAGACCCCGTAGCTCTCCCGGCGAGGAGGAACCCGAATGGGGAGGTGGGGGTGGACGACACCGTCAGGTCAAGAACCGGTTCTCCCCCAAACTCTCCCTGCTTGGCTCTCCAGGGCCGGTCGTAACACCACGTACTTCCCCGCACTTTCTTTCGGCCTCAAAGACGATACCCGCAAGCGAGATGTGCACAAGCATATAAACCCTGGGCTGACAGCGAGGAGGCTTCTTAATCGATCCTGTCAACACTGTTATAACTCACGCAGCCTCAGCGCGTACCAACATATCGGCACGCCTTTGTGTTTGGTAGTTATTATTTTTCTCGTTTTTCGCGTCCAACAAAGGGGAAGCCCCACATCGACCGTCTCGTTCTAGGCCCGTGGATCAAGCGGTGCAGACCCGCGTTTCTTATCAGCGCTGGCTTGGAAGAACTGGATGGCTCGGCGCCCAGCGGACGGAGATTCGCGCGAAGGACATGATCCATGCTTTCTTTCTTTTCTTCTTTCTTTCTTTCTTTCTCTCTTTCTTTCTTTCTTTCCTTCTTTGTTTCTTCTTTTATCCCTTTCTTTTTTCCTCCCTTTCTTTTCCTTTTTTTTTCTTTCTTTCTTTCTTTCGTTCTTTTCCATTCACCTCCAACTTCTCTCTCTATCCCTCTCTTTGTTTGTTTCTTTCGATACATCTCGCTAATTCGCTCCTGCGCTCTGTTGTGGGCAAGCTACTCTTTTGGGAACGAAGAAATATCCCCCGCCATCCCAATCGACTTCCTGTCACTTCATTCTCGTTTTCGTTATCGTGACCGGCACCTGACGCGCGGAAATGGTAGGAAGCGCAGTGCACAGGAGAAAGAAAAGAGATAATTGTAGCCTTCCTTGAACGTCATGTCCATACTCTGTGATGACCTGCTGCTTAGCCACGTCTAAGTGCCATGATGGACGTTATATTGGGGGCAGTAGGCGGATTCTACTACACCCATATCTCGCCCTTGTGAGCCCGTTGGCTTAAGATTTGTATGCCTCTAACGTGAGACTAAACGCAGTTGCTGGTGAGGCTCTTTCCATTTCTTACAATAATATTCGTGTTACGTGTCGCTAAAGCAAACCTTTGCCCCGTTATAAGAAATAATCTGCCTGAAGACACTCATGCAGCCATTGTGTTTCAATGTGCTGTATATATATATATATATATATATATATATATATATATATATATATATATATATATATATATATATATATATATATATATATATATATTTATATATATATATATATATATATATATATATATATGTGTGTGTGTGTGTGTGTGTGTGTGGTGTGGTGTGTGTGTGTGTGTGTGTGTGTGTGTGTGGCGTAATGACTACTCTGGCGGGGTATTCGTATTACAAAGGGTGGCTGGCGTAGTGAGAGGCGCAGCCGGACTGTCTTCTTGTTGCATATATTGACACAAGTCAAACGACAAAGGTATGGCAAGTGACAAGCCCCACCTTATGAGCATTACATAGATGCTACTGTGCTGGTCCAGGGCTTTTCGTTCTGTTATTCATTTTATGTCTTACAAAGAGTACTGAAATAGCGCAAGCAATGGATTAATTAAAGTTGTTCCCCTGTAGCACTGCCGGTTAGACCTGTAACTGCCGACGACACCCACGTAGAGAGAATATCACCACGAGATCCTGGCTGCCTATGTTTCCTCCACGAATGAATTCAGCGTTTAATTAAAATGAGGCCACTGTCAGCTAAAGCGCATAGGATTAAGTTCCGACAATCGTTCGCCTTTTGGCCGCACGAGCGTGCCCATGATTTCCTTGACCCAAAGCGTTGTGCCGTGGCCAATTCATACACCAATGAATGCCGCTCAAAATGATGTTCCGACGTAGAGGTACCTTTAATCCCTGTATGAACTCGATTGTGACGGCATTCAGTTTTACAACTTTCCCAGATTGTTGCAATGCATCGTCGTACTATGAAGTGCACTTCGTTTTCATAATGCTTAGTTAACGTCAGATTATTAGTTACCTTTTAAACGCCAGTGTATTCACCACTCCTCCCCAGCCCATGGGGGGGGCGGGGGGTGCACAAAACAACTACGCTCACAAAAACAGGCCGATCCACCTCGTAACGTTTTGATCAGATCCCACATATGCAGCATAGTAAATCAGTGGACAGCTGCTTCGCATCAGACTCGTACCCACAGGGCGTGGGGATTCGCCTCCCTTATTTTTCGTTTCCTTCCTTCACCCACTGAAGCTCTCCTGACCTCACCGGGTTTTGCATGACCTCCGAAACTGACTCATGTTTGACGAAACACTGATGTCACCTGGTGACGTCGTTATGACGCCCTTATTGGCCACGGACTTTCGTAACCGTTCTTGTTCACGCCCGTGCTAAACATCAAACATTTTAAACGTGAGACTTCTGAAGCTTTCACGTCAGTGAAGTATCACAATTTAATTCCACTTCTAGGTTCGCTGATCACATGATTTGGTAGTGTCGCCAACTCTACTTTCTGCTTTTATGCAAAGCACAATGGACTCCTCATAATTAAACTGTCATTTACCCATATTAAGGGCATTTGAAGTTTTGAGCAAGCCTCTAAGCGAAACATGCGACTACGAAAACGATTTCAAATACAGATAAAAAATACAGTACAGACAATGGATCAACGAGAAAAAGTGTCGGGAATCACCAATTAGTGCGTGCGAGCAGGCACCAACAGGCACCTGCGCGTACGTACGAGAGGCCCAATTCCCTCGCACGGTGCTTTTGAGCACATGGTTGCGGGACCTCGCAACAAGCAGGGGGTCGTACTGTTGAGTACGCCCAGAGAACTGTCGCTTCAAGTACTGTGTGGCGTCTCGAATTGAAAGGAAAGTCCACGCAAGATAGTCTGGGCACGCATGAATTGGTGGGATAGGGGTGCACCTACCAAATCTCATTGAGGCTCTCATTTGAAGCTGAAGTTGCTGAGTTTCGTAATGTAAACTTCAGCTCCTACCGAGAAACATTTATCGAGGTAATTCAACAGCCCTTCGAATTAAGCCGCGAGTTGTCCACAACACATCCTTCTTGCTGGCGGCAGCGTGTGAAAGCACTCCACACATTCGGATGCCACGCCTCAAGCTACCGTACATTTTGAGCGCCTGCTTAGCGTCCCCGATCGGGACAGCTACTCCCGCCTGATAGGATGCATACATTCGCAACGGAGAGGCATGGGTGAGTGTGATACATCAATGCTTTAAATGAAAATACTGATGAGATGCTGGGTGTGTTCGACTGCCGTTGATACAATTTTGCACGGGTGTCTCAGGAGCATCATTCGTGCCCTTTCCCGACTAAGGTATAATAATAATAATAATAATAATAATAATAATAATAATAATAATAATAATAATAATAATAATAATAATAATAATAATAATAATAATAATAATAATAATAATAATAATAATAATATTATTATTATTATTATTATTATTATTATTATTATTATTATTATTATTATTATTATTATTATTATTATTATTATTGGTGACTTTCCACCCGGATTCGTTACTGGCAGTTTTTTTTTTCTCGTGGTGTAAAGTAGATGCAGACCGGGGGAATCAATCCATGTTTGTCAACCAACCAGTACCGTTCTCTACACGTAAGCCTTAGAAAACTACATGTGCCGACTTGGAAAATTTCTGAATAATCTCACTGAACTCTCGTGTTGAGCGTGCAGCAAAGAGCAGATGACAATAATTATAAGTGCTGGTGGTTAATGATTCAACATCGCGATATGGTTTTGACAGGCGCTGTAGTGAGAGGGCTCAGGAAACTTAGACCACCTGGGGTTCCTTAACGTGCAACATTACAATATGTGGCTGCCAAGGCTGGCATAGGATCGTGGGACTGTCCGGTCAACAAACGACCATTACGGTGAGCGCAAACGAAGACCCAGCCCAAGATTATGTCGTGCGAACATGGGGAAAACACAACGAATTCAACTACATACAAAAATTCTAGGTGCAGTCGAACTGTGCATGCCACAGAAGCTTGTATGTGATGCACAGTTGCCGTGCGGAGACATCGGAAAGCGGCAGCGTAAGCTTCTTTAACTTGCGGCGCAGTTCACCACCAAGCACGAACACGGCATCACGAATATCAACAAGCGCTTGTGAAGGTACACCATCAGTAAGCACGACTATTTCATTAGCGGTTAAAAATGAATGCCTTGGATGGGTGGCGATCGAGGAAGCATAGGAGAAATAGAGCGGTGCCGTGGTGAGGGCGACCGATCCCTGCGGAAGCCGCGGAGACGCGGCGGCAACTCATCCGACGTGGTGGGGAACGAAGACAACTCTGGTGGCTCGGGACGATATGATATGTAACTCACCTCACCAGCGCTTGGGTTGTAATTACGAAGACGGCAGTAGCATGCTACATGGCCGGAGAGATGGCAGTAGTAGCAGATTGGTCTTTTGTCCGGTGTGCGCCACGGGTTAGTTGACGGCTGTGCGGGGTGGCGAAAAGGAGGTGGGTGCAGACGGATAGGCGGACTCGCTGCTTATAGGAGACGGGACTGTCGAGCAGGATTCGTGACGGCTGATAGCGATGGCGACGATCGTCTTGCGGCCTCAGCGTAGGTCAGAGGTGCGGAGATAGGGCAAGGATGGTATGTGGGAGGCAGAGCGTCAGAAACTTGCTCTTCGATTACCTTGCGGAGTGTTGGGGCCAGCGTGTGTCCACTGGTCGGAACGTAGGGCGCAAGAGACAATTGGCTTGCCACTTCTTGGACGAACTTCAGCGTCTTGGTCGTCGGTCGTGGTGAAAATCACCAGATCTCGCTGTCATGGCGTTTTGGTACAGGTAACAGATGGGATTAGGGCTGCAGGTGGCTGGGTCATGTCGTCAGGCATTGGGGAGGCAGGAGGTTGAGGCAGAGTCCGGGATTGGAGTTCCAGGTTGAAAAAACCAGAACCTCCACCAAATGAAAGAATACTTTTAGACACCCCAGTAAGCCAACCGTTTAAGGTGCCGGACAGCAACGAGGCAGCAGCCAGTCGTTTCGGCAGAAGCAGCACGAGCCTCAGCCACAACAACCATCGTCTTCAAAGTTGCTCCAGCAATGCGCGTATTTGTCACTGCAACTCCAGATACCACAGAATTGACGAGCGCAAGCACACAATACTTCTAACCCAGATATGCGGGCACAGAAGTTTCACTGTATATACTACATATGTCCATGTTTACAACCAGATGTAATTCTTGCTCACATTCAATCACCAAAAAGCGAACGACCACCGAAACAGTATGGCTTCTGCAGGGAACGTTACAGACGCTACTGGTGATCTGTGTAATTCGGGGTGCTCTACTTGGAGACTGCCCTCGAGAAAACGTGACCAGCGGCTAGGAACCTTTAACGGAGCAGAAAAAATGTACACTTCTGAAGGCACGGTCAATGAACCTTCCTTCGCACTTGGAAAGGAAACGACACGCTGGTCTATCAGGCACTCGGAGAATTGTGGCAACGATTGTCATCAGCCGCACACACTCTCCTTGGTTTCGTTTCTATACCGCTATAATTGTCCCTTCAGCACATTTTCTTCTGTCATCATTATTTCCCCTGCCTCTCAGCCCTCAGCATTATTTCACGCACGATCCTGGACTTATGATCACCATTCATTCAGGATTTTTTTCCGAGCAGCCCCATCCATCAACCATATGACTCCCATCAACCACATGACATGAACCACATGACGTAGCTAGTTTTCGCAAGATCACCCGCTTCTGTCAGGTCTCTGATCAAGTGCACCATAAATTGCTGAACATGCTTGGAAACGATGAAAACATTTCCCCTCCTTTTCATTCATCCGTTCTTGTCTTTCTGTGCAGGTTATCCTGAAGTAGCCTCAATGGCTATCCCTCGCTCCAGAATTTCCTTCAATAACCTGCGTAAGTATTGTTCAAGCGCAGGCTACTATACTCCGCCTCTACGCGCTAACTAGGCACGCTTTGAACAGTATGCAGCATTCCAAGGGCACTGAGCCGCTCCCACGGGCATGTTACCAGCTCACAAAAGATGTTACAGTTGAGCAATCGAAATCAGCTAGCTTAAACAAAGACGTATAACTTACCTAGCGTTCACAACCTTTTATATAGAAAATATTGAAAATTGCATTCCGGCAATAGCAATTTTAATCGCTTCCGGAAAATCAAATGACTTAAACTAAATGGCCTAAAATTACTGTAATCTAACTATTGATCAACACAGGACGTTGTCGTAAGTATACAGCTGATTTCACTTACGCACAATTTCTCTTTAACACCAGGCGAAACAAATGGCTGCTTAAAATATTAAAGGCGAAGCTCCTAGGAGCAAGGTTCTGTCCATTCCATGTATGTATGTACGTGACCGCGTATAGTTCCACCTTTGCCAACTGCCCACTACTTCGTCCTTGCAAACATCCCACTACGCCCCATCAATGACCCACCACTTTACGGACCTCAAAGCAAATGCTGTTGAGAAGTAGCCAACATGAAATGCAAGATAATCGTGTACATGTATCCAGGTGCACGTTAAAGAACCATAGATTGCCTCACTGTGTCCATCTCTTGTTTGTACGTTACCACCTATAGTTCCACTTTTCCAATCTGCCAACTGCTTCGTCCTTGCAAGCATCCCACTACGCCCCGAATCACCGATCCACCATTATAACCATAAAAGCCGATAACCAACGACCACAAATCCGTTATAATCAAGGAAAAACGGAAGCGACGTTTAGCTACCACTTACAAACAGTAAAGTTTCTTTTATAAATATATACAGCGTTTGTCACGTATTTGATGTAGTAGGCGATATTCGCGGATGGGTCGCGTTTTATTGATGAAATTCTCCAGCGCTTCGCTCCACTCACCATAATTCTCTCTGTGGATGCCCTGTTGTTTTTCCCCAATTTCAATATATATATAATAAATGTATGGCTTTTGAAGCCTATCTGAAGCACAGCGACAGGGGCTAACAAGAGGATGCGAAGGTGACGAAGTCAAAAACGGCGAACGGATGGAAAATAAGAGAGCGCGACGGGACTAAAATTAGAAGCAGGAAATAGGGAAGCGCACTGTGGTAGTCTCCTGCCCCCTCCTCACTGTCTTGTCCATTCAACGGACCGAAGTCAGAAGCAAAAGCGTGCAGTGTGGTGAGTGATAGAAGATAGACAGCAAAATGGCTACTACATGGTGTGCAGTATATTTACTGGCTACTTTCGTAGGCATTTGTACAGCGCATACATAACTTGCAACATTGATCTATCAGTCATCTATTTCGACGGTATTGTTTCATTGGGTCGTGTAATTCATAGTCACTTATTGCGAACAATGTCGGTCTGGATGGGATAAGTCTAAACCGTATTTTGAGTGTTCCGACTACTGAGTTGGCTACTGGCGCACGTTTAGAGACGCTGCTCAGTTTTCAGTGGGCACCGACCCAGAACCCTGCGGGGTGCCTAGCACGCGCCCGGCATGCGCCGACATGTTGAGAGGCGCCACACAGGCCGGAAGTTGGTCATTACTGCCCGTCGTTTTCCGGTATGACTCGGAGGCTTGCCCCCCCCCCCCCCTCCCCTAGTTTCTGAAGGACCGCAAATTGTCCAAAATGGTCTGAAATGGTGTGCAGCTGTTTTCCCCTCTGTATTGTACTTATTGTTTAGTTTATTTTTCGCTTGGCCTTCACAGGGACGTAGCCGGGCATCTCGATTGATAAGTAGCTTAGAAAAGTGCTCCCGACGTATGCGAGGTGGCACAGATTACACGATGAAGCACGGTATGCATCAGACAGCCTTCGAATGCATCATCAGAGAGAGAATTCGCATATCTAAATGACACATTAGGATTAGGGATTAGGTGAATAGTATTCTGGAGGCGCTGCGTTAGAGTACCCGAGCGTGCAGCGGGGGCGAACGAGCGCAGCAAGTCACGTCTTACGTCAGACGTGAGCGCTATCTGGCAGTTATCTTGGAAAACAAAGCGCGCGCGCCCTGTGCGACCTGTCTCGGAGGTGATAAGGAGTAGAACGCAAGGCGATGGGTAGGTGCCACCACAGTGTTGTCTCAGCAAAGCGTTGGAAACACTTGAGATTTCGTGCAAGCGTTGCCTGGTCAGCGCAACGTGATAAACGCTACGGTCCTTATAATTACTTATTTATGCTTTTTCTAGTAAGAGACACACATACAGAATATTGACGTGTTGTTATAGTGCCTCAGATATGCGCAATAGTTGCTTTTAAAGACGATAGTCTTTCTTAGGGACCTTCTGTCTGTTCTGTTCTGTTCTGTTTTAACTGTTTTGCTGTGGAGAGGTTGAGGTGCATATTGCCTCGGCTACTCCATATCACGAAGTTCTGCAGCGAAAAAAAAAAGAATAATACAGAACGGTACCCAAAAATTAACAATACGAAAAAAACATAATAGCACACTGAAACCAGCTCAAATATCATGCCAATACACAGTTTTTTTAGAGCAGTTCACACAGTCATAAACTGTTTACACGCACACCTTCCTTTTATACTGTCGGTATATGAACCAACACATTTTATATATATTCATCTCTGGCTGTCTATCATAGGCGCTTGTTCAGTCCAGTCTCCACTAAAAAGTATGTCAGAAAAATTATTGCCTTTTTCTGGAGATGCATCTCAGGTCATGGTCCAAGTAGTTTCTTTATTGTGAGGGGCCGGTTGTATAAACTTGCTAATTTGTTCTTTAGTTTTCTTCTTTCATTAGCGTATTTAACGCACTCTAAAATAATATGGCGAACATTTTCTTCTGCATGACCACAATGGCATTCCGGTGAGTTGGATCGATCTATCTTGTGCAGGAAGCTGTTTGTGTATGCTACTTCCAGTCGAAGTCGGTGGATTAATGTCTTTAAGGTGTCTTTGCAGGTCTGTCGCTATGGAAGCTTTTCTGTGTGGATCAACTTCATAAAGTACTATTTCCTTTGATTTACGGCTATCAAACCAATTCTCCATCGAACAACGGTTAGCTCCTTGCGTTATAAAATGTCGATTATGCGCCCCAGACATAGAGATTGCGCAATCCCGTCCTTCTTTCAATGCTTTATTCGCGAGTCTGTCAGCCTCTTCATTTCCCTTTATTCCAATGTGGCTGGGTATCCGTTGGAATACGATGTTGTGACCCTGCGATGAGGCATATTCCACAGTTTCTGTAATACATTGTGTTCTTCCACCAGTTTTGTAAAGTGATCTCGCATTTCTGATTAGCTGAAGAGCAGGTTTGCTATCCGTGCATATCACCCACTTTCGTGGCTCAGGATTCTCGCAGATAAGCTTAACTGCTTCAAAGATAGCCACCAATTCTGCTGTCGTCGATGAAGATTTGTGCGATAAGTTGTACATTCTATTTTTCTGAATTTCGGGTATAAAGACAACACATGCTGACGCTTCTTCAGTGCACGATCCATCTGTATATATCTTCGTTTTTTCATTATGCATTATATGAAACTGATGATGTACCATCTGTGCCGCTACTAGAGGTGCCATGTCTGCTTTCTTCTCTATGCCGTCTGTTTCACAGATAACGTTGAGAAGTGGCAGCGTCCAGGGTGGTTTTGAAGGTTTCCATCGTTTAAATTCTGGTACTACTGCTTGAAATGATGATACACTATCCTGTAGTCTCGTTGCCATCCTTTGTGTTAGTGCACCTTCGACGGAAAAATTTTGGTCTGTCTGTCTGTCTGTCTGTCTGTACATTTTTCTGTTTATCCGCCCTAACGATACCTCAAACGGCACCAAACGGCAAACCCCATCCGCAGCGCCCACCAATATCGCTCAAGGTTTAGCGTTGATAGTTGTGCGATTATCAACTATAAAAGCAAATATTGCGCATATCTGAGGCGCCATAACAACACGTCGATATTTTGTATGTCTGCATTTATACTAGAAGAGGCACACACAAGTAACTCTAAAGACTGTAGCGGTTATCACGCTGCGCTGACAGTGCAACGCGATGCTCAAGAAGGTGTTTCCAACGACACGGTGGTGGCACCTGCCCGTCGCTTTGCATTCTACACCAATCACCTCCGAGACTGGCGCGCATCTTTCTCCGGGGTCGCGCACGCCTCGTTTTCGAAGCTTTTTGCCGTCTCCCATTTTTCGCTATTGAATCTGCTTTTGGTGATAAATAAATAATTAATAAATAAATAAATAAATAAATAAATAATAAATAAATAATAAAATAACTGCCAGATGAGCGCTCTGTGTCTAACGTGCCTAGATGCTCTTGTTGCCTCCTCTCACATGCTCGAGGCACTCTAACGCAGCGCCTTCAGAATACCATTCACCAATTTTCTTGCGTAGAACATCAAATAAACGTTTTGTTCACTCTCTCCAGCGCAAGACTATCGTCTTTCGGACGACATTTACACTGGAACATGTAGATTCGCGCCAATTTTTAATTGACAATCACACAAGAACGCTGAATCTAGAGCAATATTGGTGGGCGTGGCGGATGGTGTCGGCCGTTTGGAGTATCGTTTGGCCACTTTGGCGCCGTTTAGGCTACTGTTAAGGGCAAACAAACAGACAAATGTACAGACAGACTGATAGACAGACATACAGACCAATATTTTTGCGTCGGAAGTTCTCAAGAAAGTCTATTGTATTCAAAAACACCATGCAATCACTTACTGCTTCCGCTTAAATACCGGACTCGTGCTTTCAGGTCACACTAGCACAGGGACCAGCATTGTTCGTTTAGCGACCTCTTGTATCTGACGCATTTTGCTTAGTAATGTGACTACACATTTGCGCGTACTGTATCTGCGACATCGCATAAAGTTAGGATGTATGCTGAATTCTTCATTGGCATGATAGCATTTTCAACTTCACTCTCCCTTGGCTCAAGTAACAGCTCGAGAAGCACACTGGTTTTGGTGGCCGCCTCCCCAAAATACTGAAGAGGGGGTAGGGCTCGGGGCCTGCCCACACTTTCCCTTACTAGCAGACCGCGGGCAGGGGAGGGTGCGCTATGATGAACCTTACCCAACCTGAAGGAAAACCGTGCGCATGCCTATGATGCTCGGCATGCTTGACAACCCCTCACTTCAAAAAAAAGTTATGCATCTCCACGAAGTAAATGATGACGAGTAGGTGAAGCTACTACGAGTAGGTAATATCAACGTCAAAGGGGCCGACAAATGAACAGATGGCTGGAGGGACGGACGTACAGATGAGCGGATGGACGGATAGATGGCAGCTCAGGTGGTATCCTCACAGTCGTGTAGCAGGTGTTGTGATACCATTGTGGACGCCAGAACATCACTGAACGCCAGGCAGGGCTAGCTCCTTAAGGGTTTCACCCATGCAAAAGAAAGAAACCTCGATTAGTGTACCATGATTGCATATAAAGTTCTTTCAAGTGACTGAATAAGCACTAGATTTTTCAAAAACATACGACAAGGCAGATCTTTCTCTCCAGCCTCTGGTGTAGCTACCACAACTGAGAAACACAAGACACAAGAAAACCGAGGCGACATGCAGCACGTGGCGTGGTCTCAGGAAAGAAAGCGCGCCATTCTTACCCCACTTCACTGCAACGACAGCCGCGTTGTCAACGCGAGGTTCGGTCACGGCGGAGGAGGTAGCGGCAGCAGATGAGATAGGAGCCCTGGCTCCTTCCGAAAACAAAGCGCTCCCGTTGTTGTCCAAGTCTCCGCCTTCTCTAAAGTATCCTCTATTGGGATATAGTAAATGCTTACGCTTGCAGGCCACGCCTAAAAGCGTGACAGGCGTCACCATGGATCCCCTTTACGAAAACAAGCGGTGAGCGACGGCACTTCCGCTGCCCATTTTTGATTATACGCAAGTGGTGAACACATGCTCACGCCCGCACACTGTAGCCCGACCATATATACTGTATGCAAGTCGCTTTAATAGGGTTAAAAAGATTGACCAGCCTGAATGGCGCTCATGTAATTACGCTTATTAAGGATGGTGAGAAGTAGCGACAGGTAGATCAGTCTTTCTAGCAATACGCCGGCTCCAAAGGAAACGTGCGTCCATGCCAAGATGGCGATTCTGGTGCTTAAAGGGCCGTGAAACATTTTAAGCACATGGTTACAAAACACTGCCGATCGGTAGTCGATGCTCCCGAGAACACGCATGCCAATATTAGCACAGCACGTTGCCCAGAATTCACTCTAAATTCCCAAAGCGAGCTTAAATTGCTTTTACTTCTTTGTACAAATTACCAAATCAGCTCATAATTCACTCGTCACAGCCACGGTATCAGTCATTGGCTGATTTAGGCTTGGAGCGGTCAGCCGTTACTGAACTTGCCACGGGAGGCCGCGACTTGTCCTCATGTGCGCGCAAGATCACACTGAATTGCTGTGCTTTAGAATATCAAAGAAAAAAAAACGAGTTCAAAGTCGCAAGGAGCGCGTGACGTTTTTCTTTCCCTGTGTCATTCCTCGCTGTTTAGCTTCCAGAGTTTTCGTTGGGACGAGAAAAGAGAGAATGTAATTGCAGCGGGTGACAAATCTTCGTAATTCCACATGTATTCGACGAATTCTAAAAATCTTTGTGTGAGTGAATTTGTCAAGCAATAAACTGCTTTAATAAATTCATTCCATTGGTACATAAATACGTGTTGCAGGAAACCATTAGGCTCTACAGGCCAACGTCATTGGACAAGTTTGAAAGACGCAAATGTTTTTGTCGGTCTTTCCTGTCTCTCTTTCACACCATCATTCTCTCTTTCATGTATAAACAAAGCCGAAAGCTGGACCAAAGACTCCCGATCTTCTGTTTACCTCCTATATTCTTTCATACACGTTTTGACCGACGAGAACAACAAAGCCCTGCTTGGTGTAACTGTAAAATAATATTTATCCACGCATATAAGCGCACAATTTGCCACTAAGGTAGTGAAATCATTCTGATGTTCCATTAACGTTTGCGTGCTTCACAAAGTAACGATTCCATAACTATCCGTCATGCCTAATTCCCCACTAGACCCATCCTCGCTCAACATTTTGCGTGAAAGAACTCGTAGAAAGCATTCCAAGGTGATATCGTCAAGTAGCAGGGTGTTTCTCGAGCGAATTATTTTACCCTTTGCTGCTATTGCAGGGCCAATCAACAGGCTTCGAAACGCGCAGGAAGAGCTCACGCATTTTTCCTGCGCGTGACCAACCTCCTTCCGCGCTCAGTGATGTCAACTTGGCGATTGGCGACGTGACGCAGCACAAAGCTCGTCAATTGGTCTAAACCAAGCCTCAAAAAACAGTAATGAAGTCAACGTCGCTGGTTGCCAAGTTGACGTCACTGCGCGTGGAAGGAGATTGATCAGGTAGGTGTACAAAAGATGCGCGAGCTTGTTCTGAGGGTGTAAAAAATAGTCAGAGCTGTCTGAATGGCCCTTTGATGAACGTCACCGTAGGTGAAAGTTCGGATGTGATAAATATTTTTAGGTGGTAATAAACGTCCGTTATCTATCTATTTTCTAGCTTCGTGCTTCTTGGTTAAAAATTCCAATTAGTAGACGTCGTCAATGTTCGCTACAGCAGGAGGCAGCTCGCTTCAGTGAAAAATGGTTATTTGCTCTGGCTTTCAAATCGGCTCGCCTTTTCTGTGTCATTACTTTGTTTCTTTGTAGCGAAATTCACTAGCTCACTCACTACTTGCAATAACAATGACTGTATTTTGCACATCTCCTGCACTGTGACGATCTACGACAATGTAAAGCCGTTGTGTTCGTTTTAAATGTGAAGCCTTCCTTAGCAAACTTCGGCAACTTTGCGCGTATCTATCTATCTATCTATCTATCTATCTATCTATCTATCTATCTATCTATCTATCTATCTATCTATCTATCTATCTATCTATCTATCTATCTATCTATCTATCTATCTATCTATCTATCTATCTATCTATCTATCTATCTATCTATCTATCTATCTGTCTGTCTATCTATCTATCTATCTATCTATCTATCTATCTATCTATCTATCTATCTATCTATCTATCTATCTATCTATCTATCTACGATTTTTAGCTCTGCTGGCCATTTTGACAATGGTATCAATTCCAAAATTGGTATAGACTAACATGACGGTGTGACAGGCAAAAGTGACTAGTCATAACATGAAAACCTTGACATGTATGTAATGAACGTCACTAACTACATGACATGGTCTAGCTGGTCTTTCAGTGGTTTCTTTCACACGACATATTGAAAATTTGGTATGGTATGATATGCATGACGAACATAACTGACAGACCCTAACGTGGAAATCATGACATGCATGTCATGTAAGAAGAGGACTACATGTCATGCGCTCATGGTGCGCTCGCGCTCGTTTCGCTAGCTTCATAATACCAAATTTGGTATTACGTAACGTGAATGAATGACGAATGTATATGATTGGTGCAAACATGATTATGATGAGAGGCGTGTCATGTAAGAGCATGTCTACGTGCCACGTTCATAATGCGCTCGCGGCCGTTTCACCTGCTTCACATACACCAAATTTTGTATTACGTGACGTGAGTGGACGACGAAAGTATACGATTGGTGCAGACATCATTATCATGACATGCGCACATTGTACGAACATGACAACATACCACGCTCATGATGCGCTCGTGGCCGTTTCGCTAGCTTCACATATACCAAATTTGGTATTCCGTGACGGGAATGAACGACGTATAAACATGATTATCATGACATGCGTGTCATGTAAATTAAGACTACATGCTACGCTCATAGCGCGCTAATGGCCATTTCGCTAGATCCACATATACCGAATTTGGTAGCACGGGACGTGAATAGACTACGCAGGTAATGGACACTCCAAACATATTATCTTGATAAATGTGTTATGTAAAACATGAATACATGCTACGCTCATAGTGTACTGGCGGCCGTTTTTTCAGCTCCGCATATCCTGATGTGAATGGTCGAAGAAGGTTCATTTCACGTCCTAACCTGATAATCATGGCATGCGTGCCATGTAAAACTTGACTACATGCTACGCTCATAGCGTGTTTGCGGCCATTTTGCTAGCTCCACATATGTCAAATTCGATGTCACGTGACGTGAATAGACCGCGAAGGTAAATGACTCGTCCAAACATAATAATCGTGACATGGATGTCATGTACGACATAATTGGCGTCCACGTCATTATGATGTGGGGATCTTAAAGTGACATATCAACCTTTCTTATTCGTGCTTCGCACATTATCGATTCCCACTGTACGTGGGATCTGCCATTTTTTTAAGGGTGTACTTCTGAATCGCCTATCGACCGCTTTTTAAGACACACTCACTGATCGCCTTGTTTATTTTGGGACTAAGTACGGAAAATACTTAGCCATGGAATAATTAGTTAACATGAAAACTTCAGAATAATGTATCGGGCTAAGCAACGCGAAGACAAACAAAGGAAACAAGAACCGCGAAGACACGGGAAATGCAAGACAATTTATTGAGAAATCCAAACGAAACAACTATAAATCCTTATCAACCTCTACTCGCGACACGTTTACCCCACTGGTAAAACAGATGTTTAATCGCAGTGACCCCTGAACAACCTATTCAAGCGCCAACGGTCATCTATAAAAGATGCATCACAACAAAATACTTTCCATGCAGTATAAACTTATGTCACCTATTCCTATTACAAAAGCAATCAATGTTAATATATATTATTCCTTTTTCATGAGCAAAGAGCAGGGGCGAACTGCGAAAGGCGAAGTGCGAATAAAAGTAGGAACTGCAAAAAACTGTTTCCATAGCCTCCTTTTCTGTTTTTGTTTTTTAACGTAGCTGTTCCGACAAATCGCCTTCAAAGCTTAAGACATCGTGAGGAAAAAACGAAGCCGTAAACCCCATTATTCCTGCAAAACAGAGCAGTCTCCCTTGAAGCATTTCTCTATGTTCCATTCCCCGCCACCGCAAGGCGTGTAGTACTCGTCATTAGGATTTTGAAGGATTTCAGGAAAAAGCGGGATTTGAAACCCGAGAAGAGAGCAGAGCGGCTCAGGTGCCACGGAGGCTTCGCTCGGTGAGTTACGATGCACAGACGCACACGTGCACTCCTCTTTCTTCATCTCACCCTCAACACACCGAGACTAACCGAGGAAAAGAGAAGGAAAGCACGACTGCAGTTTCCTGTCGTGAGCGTTGGATTAACTAGGTTTTCCTAGAAACGAGGCAAATGAAACATGCACACAAAAAGCAAGTACGCGCACGGAAGTCTGAAAAGGATTACACCACGCTTAGAGGGAAGCCATTTTGAAGGGACGTCGTCGGCTGCGTCTGCAACGCTTCTTCCGACGAGTGAGGAAAGAAGAGAAGGAGGTGAAGAGGCTGAACCCCTTTTACGGCGCGGACCCATATGGAGACGAACGCCTAATGACATCGAGGATGCCGAGGAGGCCCAACTTCAGTAAGGGATGAGGAAGAGGAACGACAGCGGCTCGTAAAATGCGAGAAACCACAGCCTTCCTACCTTGCGCTCGTCTACAAGCTGTCGTATCGCACTCGAATTCTAACCGTATTCGTAGAGCTTGGTTATAATCGTTTGAAGAGGAATGCAGTATAGCGACTTAAACGAAGCTCATTGGAGACTCTTAAAGGAGCTTATTAGAAAGAAGAAATGTTTAGAGTGTAAAATAAGTTTGAAAGCGTTGCCATGAAGCATATTGCTTGTGGGAGCTTCTGACAGCGAGTCATGGGCGTGGTTTTCTAATGAGACCAGTTGCAGAAACCATTTGTAGGCTGACGATCTTTATTCTTGTACTCAAGAGGTAATAATTATTTCGCAGCCCTAATTGTTCGCGCATACGTTTTATTGAAGTGAAAAAAATGGCAAAGATTCCTTAGCCCATCGGAAACAGAACTATCATGGCCAAAAGGAACATCCCCACATTTATTTATTTATTTATTTATTTATTTATTTATTTATTTATTTATTTATGCTTATAGATCAGGTAACAAGTAGGAGGAGCCTAGGCATACTATGCTACTATTACTCCGCCTGATACCAGCAGATGTGCCTTTACCGATCATGTACAGTGTAACCCCCTCCCCTTTGTACTTTTTTATGGCGCTGAAGTCATCTATGTAAATAAATAAATAAATATATAAATACAGTAAACTGGTCTAGCATGCTTCTAACATGCATACAATGGTCGTCCAAATCAATCATTTAATTTTCCAGGACCTCACGAAAATTAAGTTGAAAACTACTGATAAACAACTTAGATGAAACAGCTTCAAACTTTGCTATCATGATTTGCATGCCAGGAAGATGGAGCCGGTACTATGTGACGTCTATCTTTCGAATATATTTGTGCTCTATGACTGTTCCCGCGAAGCACAGGACTGTGCTTGCGATAAAAGATGTCCTTCATCGAGCGAACTGCAAAAGACTATGTAACAGCAAAGTATGAAAAACAAAGGCTGTTCCTTGTAGTTTTTACTTTAAGGTTTTACTACATGTTCCTGGAATGGAGTAGCTCCACTCTGATGCGAAGCTGCTTCCTTAAATGAGCTAGTTTGCTTTAACCCTCGCCCCACCCCCCACGAATATGGCAATCATAACTGAGAGAGGCAGTTTACGCTAAACGCACAAGTTTCTACAGAAACTAAGGTAACAACTTTCAAACTTCAGTTCGGCATAACCGGGTCAAACCACAACTTGCTGCGAAGGAGTGAACACACGTACCGCAAGCGGCGCTGCAAACCGACCAGCTCGCTGTGGTGATGCTCTGAGGGCGAATTTGACAAACGTACTCCCTCGTGGTCAGCTTTCAAGGCCCGTTCGATTCGCCTGCGCTCATTCCTTTGGTCTCGTCTTTCGAGAGTGCGAGAAGAAGGACGGCGGGGGCTAAGGCAATGGCCAAGCATGGAGGTCTCTCGTACTCGTTCACATACAAAGCGTTTCTCCGTTAGTATTCTTCAATAAGTGAGGCCACTCTTACGGCCCACATCCAGCTCTTCAGTCATTCCCAGATTGTACCACACTGGAAGACCCGTGTGTGTGTCTTCCGACACAAAGGATCCCAAGTAGTTTCCATAATTATAACAAGCCACTGCGCGCAGTTTTAACTTAGTGCGCGCGCACCGCAGCGTCCTTCTTTGCCAGAAAAGGGCTGCGCTCGGCTCTCGAACGTAGGCTCCTTTGTGGCACTTGCAGGTTCGCGCCGACAGTGTGTAAGATGCAGTAGCTGACAAGCCTCACTTTCCTTTAGGCGTGTTTGCTCAAACATTCTTGCCAGAGACTCTACAGTTCTTCTCGTGAGAGTTCTGAAAGGGATGCATCAAGGCCTTGATGGAAATGCAAGCCCCCTGCTGATGAATATAAACTGGTGGAACTGTCCTCTGGTTTCATTCCTGGCTAAGGTTTTGCGATAATTGTCTGCTTACTTTATGAATTATAGAGACATCACGATGGTAGAGCACAACGGTGCTTTTCGACCACCGACACAACTGCGCCTTCTCTGCGTCTTCTCTGCTTTTAAATATAATGGGCACATAGTTTTCTCGTCAGTACCTACTCCTAACGCAGTTAACGTGGGCACAAAAAGACACACGCGAGGGGAAGTGATCTAGTAACTAAACAATGTTACTTACAGGGATGAGCAAAGATACTTTGAAATTGTATCGCGATATGATACTAGATACTTATACCAAAAGCATTCAAGATACAGATACAAGACACTGCCGCAAAGTAGTATCCGATACAATACTTGCCAGTTGCTGCATAAAATATATCGATACATTCGTAAATCTCTTGTTATAGACCCCCAAAGTCTAATAGCAAACGCCTGTGCACAAAAACTAGGCTGGAACATTTCTCTAATGAACCCAATTTCATTTTAACAAAATGTTTGTTAGTATATCAGAAGTTCTCCCAAAGTAATTTAGTTTATGTCCGGAGAACTTATTAGTGTTTGATCTAGCTGCCTAATAGAACACAGTTGTATACACCATTGTGATAGCAGTTTTCGATTGTAAAAACTGTAATTAATTGGACTCGCTACTGAGCTTGCCGACCAGCTAGCGAATTGCCATCTAATCACACGAGCTTCGATAAGAAGTCTTCTCACGATGGTGCGAATACCGGTGTACAGTTTCGTTCGTACAAGACAAGTCAGCAATACCGAATCACCGGTGTACAGCAGCAACAACGTCGGTAGCGACATTCTTGAAGAACATCCTGTGCTTAGGCTAGCCTACAGAAAGCGGTTAAAGCTGCTAGTTCTTTCATTCTTCTTTTTCTTTTACCGGCTTAAACCCTTCGTTATCTTTATACTGACCAATGTGCAACCAGCTTTCTTGAGTGAGAGTAGATGAGCGCGTAGGAAACGCCACAGACCTGTTGAGTTGTCACATTGTGGTGACTGTGAAGAAAAACGTCAGTCACTACACGAAACTCACTAATTTGCTAACTTGTGTGCAGAAAACTAAGTAATTCAATGTTCAAGCAAGCCCCGCCGCGGTGGTCTAGTGGCTAAGGTACTCGGCTACTGACCCGCAGGTCGCGGGTTCGAATCCCGGCTGTGGCGGCTGCATTTCCGATGAAGGCGGAAATGTTGTAGGCCCATGTGCTCAGATTTGGGTGAACGTTAAATAACCCCAGGTGGTCGAAATTTCCGGAGCCCTCCACTACGGCGTCTCTCATAATCATATGGTGGTTTTGGGACGTTAAACCCCACATATCAATCAATCAATGTTCAAGCAAAGCGTGCTGTAGTGTGATAGCGGCAATAAGTGTCGTCGGCCTTCGGTAATCTGATCATCGGCAGAATTACGCGTCTTGTATTTATTCAGCAGTGATCGCACCTTCAAGCTTTATCACTGGCGCACGCGTAGGCTGGTGAATGAACAAGAGTATGCGTACTGCGCGTAATCGAAACCACAATGAGGGTTAAGTTTTACGTCGTAAAACCACGATATGATTATTGGAAAACGGTAGGGGTCCGGGGGCCGAATTCACAAAGCTTTCTCTTTGGCTACGCATTTTCTTAGCCAAAAATTCTCTTATCTGGAGGGATTAGTATAGCGCGGGTATGAATTTAACTTATTCGGCACTTAAGAGGGCAAGGAGGACACACGATAGCCGATGAAACGACAAGGAAAAAAAGCAGTGCGTGCCGATAATATCAAGGTAGCACGCAAAGCGTCTAGCATCGAGAGTATACGATGATAGCCAATGATTTGCTGCATCTAAGTTTCAGTTCCGCGAGCGTCTGCTACAGCGCTTACGGGATGCCGCGTACGTTGTAATAGACGTTTTGGTGGGCTGTGCAAAGCCACGCACTCGCCTTTCATCAACGACTGTAGCTAAAAACGAAATTGCTCGATGGCCTTAAGCCATCGAGCAATCCATGCACTATCTCGCCAAGTACAAGTAAACAACACTCCAGGTGCAACACATCAATGAAACCACACATAAATCGATGCATGCAATGTTTGAAAATGTGCCTCGAATGTCTTCCCCTATTTAACGCGACCAGTTACCTTACATTTCATTGAAGCTGCGCTGCTACTCAACTAATTCGGTGCAATCTAGCACGGTATAGTGGTGAACGTAAGGGTGTTTTGTACCTATAGTCAAAGGTAGCCTTTGTTACAATATTCTTATTACAAGACACATGAGCGACTTTGGTGCCTGCAGACGAATTGTGCGGAAATAGATAACAGCAGTAATCAAATGAAATTGTGAGCGCGATTTCGCTGGTTCCATGCACCGCAGCATTTTTATAAAGCCGGAATGCGAGAACGTGCATACGCTTACGCTTAGGTATATGTCTACGTTAAAATGAGGGAGACTCGTCGGGAGGTGTCTCAGTGCTAATGCTTTTCACAAAACACGGTGCAAATATTTCGACCAGCGTTGTTTGAGTGCGCAAACAAAGCAAGGGACGTGTATACGAGTCTTGAGGTCGAGAGACATTATTACACGTGCGAAAAGAATGAAGAGAGAGAGAGAGAGACTCTCGTTTCGGCTTCGCGAAAGCTTGAAATTGATAGATAACAAAGACAATTTTCTGGCCCAGCAGACGTCAGGGAAGGTCTCCGCAAAGCAGCGTCAGATGCTCGGAGAGCATAAAAAAGTGGAGTACGCGTTATATGGGAGTGACAGCCACTCAGAAAGCGAGATGAAGTCTGACTGTCCTTAGATGTGAGAATCAATGCTAATTAGGAGAGTTGAGTTGATGAGCCAAAACTTTCCTAAATAACGATAATGGAAGCAAACTGAGAATTCATCTAGTGAAAGTGACACTAGTGACAGTGAACTCATAATAGTTGATTAGCGTTGTCACAGGCCGATATATATTTTTATTTTCTTATTTATATTTGGCAATTTATGAGAAGGTAGCCTACGTTAGAGCCGGCTATCCCAACGTCATGACAGTAATGTACAAGAATAAATAGCGCACAGTTATACAGTCACACGTGGCGGTTTCTATCTTCTAGTAACCTTGGGCAAACGCATTCTAACTATTTTTTTCTATTTTTGACAAAGTTTCACCGGACGTTTTTGCATTTGGCTTCATTCGAAGGAATGACGATATATCAGCAATAGGGCCAATGCAAGCACTGCTGCAGTGGACGAGCGGTTACAGCGCTCAACTACAATCTAGGAGGTACTTGGTTCGATTCGCAGAATCACTGAGCACTTTTGTTTTTTCAAGAGGTTGCCCGGCCTGACATTATGCGTGGTGGCGGGTACTAATTTTTTGAGAAGTAGGCTTTCGCACTTGCTTCTTTCACTCCCCTTTTGACCCAAAAGCGCTGTACTGTGCTCCTTCAAAAATTAAACAATTCAGGGTTCATAATTTTCTCCTCCATCCTCTCTTATCGCAAAAGTGTCCAGTGCTGAAATACCAATATCATACCTGGTATATTACTTTTCACGTGTTTAAATATTCGACCAGCAATCAGTCGTCACGGTGTTTTGAAGAAAATCTACACATGCAGTGAGCTAACTGCTTGCAGCCAAGTTGACTGCCTTTGTAGGGACACGCTTTCGTGCTAATTTGGTGGGCATCATCACATGCAGCAAGACCAAAGAGCACGGACAGTTAGAGCTGACGCAAACAGAGTGATTAGTTTGTGTATTCTCTCCCGCTATTTGTCATGCTGCACGCTTCAGTGTAATGTCGCTGTCAATGGTTAAAATGAACTATAGCAGTTAATCGAGTTCTGCTGAGAGGGTCCCCTATTGTCCAGAATGAAACAGAACAATGGCAATTTGATTTGTGTGATAAAGAGATACCCTACTTTTGGTTACTAGAATAAATTTCTGAACTGAAGTTTATTTTTTATTAACAACAGTTCCAGTGCAGATGAAAGGTGCATGGACAAAATTCGTGTATTCAGCTTGACTAGGTTTGTGACCTTAATTGTAATTGCGAACCGGTATCACAGTATGCATAAATATCACACACATATACAACCACGGGTGATAGCTTGCTTATTCTGATTAAAATTGAAAGGTTGAAATCGACATATTCAACCAACGCAATGTGTACGAGATATCCCATGTAGAGTAGCTATAATCTAAACAAATCTTCGCTAGTTGGTTCCATTTTACTTAATTTCTTGCCCATGACTGTAGGTTGGTAAATGAAACAACTTCTTCGAACACACATATTCTGTGAAAGGTTACATTTATTTTTATGCAGTACAAAACAAATTGAAATGTATAATGGCTCAAAAGAGAAATAACTAGAAACAAATTCAGCCAAATCATTACCAAACTTACTCACCAATGATAAACGGATTCTCATTTAAAAGATACATACATACATACATACATACATACATACATACATACATACATACATACATACATACATACATACATACATACATACATACATACATACATACATACATACATACATACATACATACATACATACATACATACATACACTCAGGTGTAAATATTAAAATGACTGGCTATAAAACAACAATTCTAATACACTCATTTTGAATATACTACAGAAAGTAACTTACGAGAGAAATCCACCGGCACTGTTATGTCTGAACACGGTGTTTCTCGAACCATCTCGCAAAAGCTTGATGCATAGTTTTCCGCTGCTGCCCAGTGACGAGCAGTTTTTATAAAAAACACAAGAATAAAGCCCCTGACAATGTCATGCTAAAGAAAAGGGCTGTGCATCAATATTTTGTACATGTCTGCAATATCACTCTGTTTATTTACATAGCTTGGCTCATTCACAACCCACTAACAAAGCATGTTAGGACGCTTGGGCTGAAAGTTGGCTCAGCGCGAGTAAATTCTAGACAATACATGAATAATACAATTATAAGCTACTAAGCTCCTTGGTGTAAATAGTGTTTATATTGACAGCTATAGGTGCCAGTTCGTTTCCCCAAAACACTTCTCCAAAGTAGAATCAACTTTATTTAGCTAAAAGTATCTATTCTGGCGCGTCGTGGTGGCTCAACGATGGAAGTGACTCTTTCGGCCAAGAAAACAAAGACCAATTATTTTTCCAGTTCATGAATTCACCCCATGCTAACATTGAGGCAGCTGGTAGGAGTGCTTTTGGAGCGAGGGAACCACCCCATTCCCACCAGTTGTGGCCTTGGGTAGCTACTTCACATGGACAAAAATGATGAAAAACACTCCTCAAGAAGACTTCAAAGTTTGCACATCAACACAGTTTCCATACGGCTGTCTATTAGTCTGCTTGAAAAATATTGGGTTTACTGGTGGGCAAAGACTGTACACTATGTGAGGTGATGCTCCAGTGCACTGCATGTATGTCTTGCTGCTGGCCTCAACTGCGATGTTGCTCAGCACATATGTGTGAAATAACAACTAATACTATGCCACTGCAAAGTAATTATGTGTCATTTGCATGAAACAGGGGCCACAATAAAAGAACATAACAACATTTGCCTTCAGAAAGTTCAAAAAATGTAAATAAATTTCCACAGTGTTTTCACAGTTCATCTGAGGATAGTAATATTGGTTGTAAACACATTCTTACTTCCACTAATAAACTATTTTAAGATGCCAGATTCAATATTAGAGTACACCAGCACTTTTGTAGGGCTAAAGAATTGTACAGGCACCTAGAAAAACACAGGTGAATGCATGCTATAGCTGCATATAAAAATAAATACTTTTATTTCTAGTCTGAGTAGAGCTGCATAGATGATAAGTCACTTGCATTACATTATGAACAAACCTATCCGAGCAAAGTATACATTTAAAAAGTTACACTAACACAGTATATAAGTAGACTGTTGAAGGACGGACAGGCAGCGGGATAATACCCAAGCACTAAAATCTACTGTTAAGATATACTAGGAGTAGTGATGATCCTCTTCCTTCCAAATAAAATAATCCACATAGATTCACTTCCCAGAGCTTATACACTCATGGCATCATTGGTGCTATACAAATGAGTGTACACTGAAGGATTGCATCGACTAAGTACATGATTACTGCATTCATGGCTTTACTTCTTGTACTACAAAGAATGCAAACACAGTTACCATTGGCGACCATGGATGCTGTGATTTCTGGCATGTAAATGTAGAGGCACGCAGGCACTTAACACACATGTTAAAAACTTCAGCTCAAAAATATTTGCCCACTAACAATACAACAGCCTTTAAATTAGTGTCATAGTTTGGTATCTTCCATGCAAAATTTAAATAATTTCGAATGCAAGCAAAGGAACTGCTGAATAATGCACTGCTAAGAAGTTAAGCAGCAGCTGCTCCTGACATCACAATGTGCTCTTTCTGCTGTTGTAAACTTTGAGCAGGAGAACAGTCACTGGCAGTCCCTTTATACTTGTTGGTCTTCTGTGCTCTGTTCTTGATTCACTGTATATGACCGTGGAGCACCGAACCCCTTGTTAGTGCTGGAACTTAGAAAAATACAGATCATTGTTACAACCATGCTACATGCAAGAGTGTATAGTTGTCAATTATGTGCTCATATTTACAGATATTGTATTTTCAAAAGCCAATGACAAGCCTCAACACACACACACACACATACACACAAACAGTGAAGACTGAAAATATATTTAATATGATACAAGAGCAAAACTACAATGTTATAGATGAAGGCATGAAACTTCTGACAGTCATAAAAAGCCAATAGAGTTTCTTCTATTTCGACTTTACACTAGGTGCGAGATGTAGACCACAAATAAGTTCACTAAGAAACACAAGTTAGACTGCATACAACACAACAGCCAATGTTCATAACTTTAAGGCTGTCTAACATAGCCAGCTCACCATACCGCATATAGGAGCAATTGGGCAGCCTAGAAGACACAAAGAACTTGTGGATTATGAGTGTGCTTGTTGCTGACATCTATTATTCTAAATGAAGAAAACCTTTCAAAAATGCACTTCATCAGGGGAAATTATCACACACAACAAACACAACGGGCTCCTACAGGTGCCACCAACACTCACCATTATTGGTGATACCAGTGTCTTGCCGGATGGATATGCTGCGTCCTGCACAGAACACTAAAGGAGCGCTCCATGACTTGGATTACATGTGTGCTAGCTGCATCGCTCTGCTGCTGAAATAGGCTAGCCACAGACAGAGAAATGAGAAGCCATGGCTTTGAAACACACTGAACGTCACCTTTAGAGATCAACAATGCATACTTAGGTCAGGTACAATTTGTAGATTAATATATATCACTATGCAATCGTGGTGAACATGTTCGGCTGAAACACAAGCAACAGCACTGAGAGAGAAAAAGCTACATTAGGTAAAAGATGCAGTTACTGGCCCTATGTCATCTGAGGCTTCTTTAATAGGTCTTTCTCCTTGCAAGTTGTGAACAGCCAGGCAATTATCACCTACTTGCTATTTCCTTCCAGAGCACTTGATCCACAGAGGGAGTCACAAGCTCGAGAGCTCAATAAGGAATCAAAGTATTTGTGCTCGTTTCAAAGCACAAGCTTTTGAGTCTCAGATTATTGGAGTTTCATTCATAAGCTGCAGGCTTCCACCTTTCAACATTCTCAATTATTTTGCAATCTAGTTCTATAAATGTTGAATAAGAATTATGTGTAAGAATATTACAGGTATCCACTGAAAGCAACCATGCTTGGGTTTTCAATTTGTGCACAGTAAGTGGTGTTCACGTAATCGTATGTATTAAAGAAAAACTAACCTTGCAGCCAGCCGTTAGGCAGTTTTGTGCCCTCAAAGCTCCCAAGCAGATCGCAGTCCTTCCAGATGAGGCTGCCATGAATGCTTCCACGCCACATCCGCTGAATGATAACAGTCCCAGCAGTGACATAGGCTTGCACAGTTAGGGAGAACGTGTCTTTCCTATTTTGGTACAGGTGCTCCAAGTAATGATGAGGATTGATGTGCCAGAATGTGCAACCGATGCATCACAGGACCTTAACAAACCAATCTCTGCGATCTGTGAAGAGCCAAAAACGAGATATTTAAAAACAATCATTAACAGCACTCACTTCTAATACTTATTTGAGGAAGGTATCACTTCGTTAAAGTGACCAAAATCTGCTATAATCACTTTGAAATAAACTGAAGCCTCATGTAAAATTTACGTACCGCAATATATATGTGCTACTGAAGTATAGTACTACCACAGTGGTAATCGTCTATACAACTAATTTTCCAAAATAACATAAATTTTTTAAGTGCAACCTGGCTCCTGAAAAATAAATTCACATTAACTTTCCAACTATCAAACGTGGTCAATCGACAGGCCCAACCTCATAATCAAACAAGAGCTCACTTGTATCAAATCACAAAAAACTTTTTATGTATTTGCTCCATAATATATGTTTGTATATAACAGTAGTAGTAAGTCTTCCATGCTTCAACTTACCATAGAGAAACATTACACCTGATGGGCTTAAAAACTTGCACACGTTATAGAACTGCGTGAATTATAGTACCGGTGAAATTTAGTTCTGCAAGGTGAACTCACCGATGGCAGCATTTAGTAGTCGTCAGTGTCATGAGGAACCAAGTACGGCCAAGGGGCAAAGGGCAGACTGGAAGCTGCCAATGACAGCAATGAAGGGCTGGCCAGGCGTGCACGTCCATTGATAAAGTGTAAGAACTGGCCATGACCGGCTGTTGTCAAGGCTCTAGTGCCGTGCAAAACGATGGCCAGACGAACTCGGAAACCTGTAGTTAGGCGATATTGGCCTACAACTTCATCCAAAGCAAGGCACCGGTGAATTCTTTGCTTTTTCTGGGGGCCGGAGGGAAGCTTGACGTTGACGGGCTATCGCTGCCACATAGAACTCTCAAGTTGTTACCGACAACAGTCTTGCGCGCTTCCAAAGTGACACGATCCACAACAGAATGTAGCATCTCGCAGTTTTGGTTGATCACATCACATCGCTAGGACTATGGTTATCACAAAAAGGAGAAGTGACGACTTAACAAACAGAAGCGCCAAGCTGCCCCACCACAAATTCGCAGGGCAAAACAGTTATCAACGCTGTCTTTCAATTTTCGGTCACACGAGCACAGCTTGTTCACAAGTCTTGGAACGTCAACACAGCACCACTGTTCACAACGAACATCGTTTCACTCCCGAACAGTACATTGCTCTCAAGTAAATAGAAGTGTACGGGCTAACTAGTGGCGAAGCAAGAACCGAGCGCGTAGTTCATACGTTTCCGTACGTACTTGGAGTCACTCAAGTAACGTGTCAAAACGCTGTCAATCCGAAATGTCGCACAGCACCCAACTGAGAGACTGGAAAGTCAAGCGAAGGAACTGTTACCGGCACACAAACACACATTGCAGGCTTCTCGAGTGCTAGTTGCCGTCGATACATCGACGCCGATCCCCGCTTGATAACCACACCGACGCAGAGGCTTCGCTGCGCTTCACCGTACACCATTGCACTGCCACAGCTTTCCGCACTGCCTACACGCATCGAAAGAGCTGCTGTAATCACAACACATCCGGTCAAACGCTGAAGTAACTCGTGCGAGAAGCGTTTGCTGAAAGTCGCACCGACCGATATGCTGTTTACGACGCCATGTTGTTTTCGACAACTGCGCAGCACATAAGAGAGCTCTTAGAAAGTACTTGCACTATTTTCACGGCGTGACAAAATTTTCTCTTATGTGCGAGGATGGTGATATGACGAACAGGACAGGCGTGCCAGATGAAAGAAGTGTTTTGGCAACGTCACGGAGTGAGCTGATGTAGAGAGTATTGCTTCAGAACCAATCACAAGCTGTGCCTGTCGGCCAAGCCGTCGTCTGCTCGCGTTTGTCGCCTGCTTCGATCAGAGCATGCGACAGGGGATTCGCCTTCGCAACGCTATTATTCTCAGGAATGAATGAATGAAACCATGTTTATTCCACTTTGTTCGCGCCGAAGGCGCTGCGGTGGACAGTCAGGGCACTATAGCAGGGGGGGGGGGGTAGAGCTGCCTCCGTTTATTACCGGACGTCATGGAGGCAGCTAAGTGGGGGCCGCTTGAATGGCTTGAATCTTGTGGCTGTCGCGGAGCCGGTCGCCAACCGGTGGCGCGGCCGGGTCCTGGAGGAACATGATGAGTGCTCGCCAGAACTCGATGGCGCGATCAGGGGGCGAAGGCTCCGGGCAGGCCCATGTCCGGAGAGAAGAAGGCCAGGGTCCCCGTTTTATGGTGGCCAGGGCACGGAGCCTAGGCGGGTTGTACACAGGGCACTCCCAGCACAAATGGTTGAGATCAGCCCGGCAGTTGCACGTGGAGCAGAGACCTGTCACGGGTGGTGGCGTGTCACCCCTGTGGAAACGGTTCAGCAAGAAAGGGGTAAGGAGTGTTCCTGCCTGAATTCTCCGAAGCAGGACAGACTCTCTCCGTGTGAATACCTTCGAAGGAAGCAATGGTATCGAGAGTGGATTACCCACTGCTGTGAGGTAGGCGGCGCGACGTTGTTTGGTAATGTGCTTATCTGCTATCGGATCTGCTAGCTCGGGTGGGGTAGCCAGAAAAGTGGAAGGAGTATCGGAAGCTCTGGCTAGCGCGGTGAGGAGATGAGCGCGCGCTAATCTGTGAGCCTTCTCGTTTCCGGGGATACCGCAATGCCCGGGGACCCAGTGGATGGTAACGTCATGACCACATTCGCGGAGCAGGCGCGTCTGGTGTCGGATCTTCTGGAGTACAGGATCTGTGTAAAGAACATTAGCGCATGCCCGATGGGCAGCCTGGGAATCAGTGTACACACGATGGTGAACAGGGTCAGTTTGAGGTGACATTTCGAGGGCCCACTCCAAATAGTCTAAGATGCCCACTAGCTCTGCTCGAGTGCTATACATCGCATCTGCTGAAGCATGATAACGTCGGCTCTGATTTCTGTTTGTCTGGTCGTACCACGCAGTGGCATAACAAGTGTTACTGGTACCGTCTGCAGGAAGTGCAGCGTCAGTGTATACGACGCGTTCAGTCATGGGGAGTGAACTCGTGGCCCTAGCATGTCTCTTGGCGTAGTTAAGGCGCCGTGCTCGCTGATTAGGGTCCATATTCAACGGAAGTGGCTTGCCGTCGGTGAGTACCGTGATTTCCCAAGGCGGCGTTTTGTTAGGCAGCATGGGCAGTGTGTTGATGTCATACCCGAGAAGCATAAGCGTGTATCGCCCGGCATTTGTTGCGCGAAGCCTCGTTTCCTGTGTGTGGATGTGCATGTCGATGAGCTCGGTCAGATTATTGAGCTTGCTGCAGCTCTTGAGCGCATCCAATTATTCTCAGGTCAAGTTGTCGCTGCGTCGCACAAAATACATGTCAGTGGCTCGCTCTACCTTTGAATGATGTTCGTGCGCCAAGTTAAATGGCTGGTAATTGACGCAGGGATGAATTCAGCCAAGGTTTGCTCCAGAATCGTGAGGATTTGCATATTTTCGGTGTCATACAAAGTTACTAGGGTCATTTCATTCCGATTGCTTGCCATATTATCATGGTCCATATCGGTGTCTGAACAGTGAAGGTGAAGATGCATGATTTGTTTGTAGTTCCATGCGTAATCACGCGCACCCCTAACACGCTTTGGTATACAAAGTACGCTTTGTTCCAGATCGTCCCAAAGTGTATCGACAGCTGTATTTCAGAGATCGCAACCATTGGAGAGTTAGAGTTAATGAAAGTACACTAGAGCACAAACTTTATGAACCACTCACTGAAAACTTCTTCTCATTTTTATTTCCAATAGCGTGCAAAGAATGTGCTCCCATTAACCTCTTTGGTGGTAATTTCCACCAATGAGGCAAGGATCTCGAGTCGTACTTTTAATTGGATGAGATGGGGCGCAACACAACAACATAACAAATAAGGTTGATCCTATGCCATGCCGCGTTCGAATGCACCGACCATTCACGTATCACATTGGTTTTCATCCAACCACAAATCTTTACATGCGTAGTTTTATGCCATTGACGCCCAATAGAATTCTTCAATTACTGCGACTTCAAACTTATTGGACGATGGTGGTTGTCAACACCATCCACTGCGTACAAGGGAAACAACACGCGAAGCTCAAAGCGCCGAAAGAAATAAAAACGCGCCAGCAGTCATCAGGCAGCCCTTAATGGGCGTGAATTAACTCAAACCAGCCAGGGCACCAAAGTATACCGCCGCGGCAGCAGATTCTAAGTAGCCACATTGTTTCTAAGAGTGGTCCGGACCACTCTTAGGATTTTCTCTCAGCCATGCTGTTTTTACGCACAATTTCGCTTCGTGAATCCACTTACGAGCACTTTTCGGTGACGTAAGCAAATATAGCAACTGCATCACCATCGCTGACATGTTCCCGGGCAGTCACAGCGCGCTTTATTTGCAGCGGCCGATGTGACAACGATGGCCTCTTACGACGTTTTTTCGTTTCGTGAATCGACTTACGCAACAAAATTTCTCTCGCGCAAAAATGTTTTCGTAAGGGAGTTTTGTGAATCCGGCCCCGGATTTTTACCATGTAATGTTCTTTAACGTGCAATCCATTCTAACCATAGTATGCATGAACCTGTACTATTTCGCCTCCATTGACATGCGGCCACCACAGCAGGATTTGCGCGTAATCCCATAGCAGCGAAATCACAGAAAATCTCGAAGTTCACACAACATTGCGGGTGGTTTGCGGAGAGTGGTGATAAGCTTTTAGGGAGTTAGACCCGATGACACCACATTAAAAAAATAATAATAAGAGCGCGTACCAGCATAGTTGCCGAAATCGTCACGGTAAAACGCTGCTATTCACGCTACAGCCACCTATAGCTACAATTACCTGGTAATTCGTAATAGTCAAATAAAAACAGAGAGGACCGAAAAGGAAAATCATTCTGAAATAGAAAAGACCCTCTGTTTGAAGCATATAGGTTGAATAGGTTGAGATGCGTGATACAGGCCCTAATTGCTACGGCAATTAAGCATCAAGTATCGTCACCCTACCTAATAGGGTAAGACAAAAAACTATGATTATGGACAATTATCTGAAATGGCTCATTGGGACGTTAATAAGAAAACGTACCATTTGACATCACAATGTTTCTCGAATCCTCTTTCTCACTTTTTTTAAGATGACTCCTAAATATTCTCATTAAAGTGGGGACTCAAACTTAATATGTTTTTTTACCAAGCAGCATGCATATAGTTTTGTGCTGTATTTTCAATGTATGCCCACATTATTACATATTTGCTTCTCAAATAGCCTTGGATGATGAGTAAACTCATGTGAATATAAATGTTCTAATGTTATGATGTTATAAGTGAATATGAATGTTATTAAAATACATAATCGAATGAAACAAAAACACATATACAGATGCTCGTTGTGCGAGACGTATCGCAATACAGATACAAGATACACGAATAGTATCTAAGATAGCATCTCAGATACATGTATCTTCGATACTGGTCAGCCCTGGTTACTTGTGCTGGGCCAACATGTACAAATAATCACATTGCATAGTTTTCACGTATCATGTGGTGACTGAGTTGAGGACATTTTTTTCATACATATTCTTTGATGAATATGGGCTCCTAAACAAAAAGAAACACAGCTTATCCACGGAGTGAATGATGATGAGTGGGACGAAGCCCTGGAGAGCTTCATCGCTAAACCATAAACCATCCGCGAATATCGCCCACTACATCATCAAAGATGTGACGAACACTGTATATCACTGTATGTCCCAGTGGAATCATCTATGCTTCTTTAACGCGCACCTGGATACAAGTACTCGGACAATATTCCATTGCATATTGGCTACTTTTCAACAGTATTTGATTTATGGTCGGTGAAGTGGTGCATCGGTGACGGGGCGTAGTGGCATGTTTGCAAGGACGAAGTAGTGGGCAGTTGGCAAAGGTGGAACGATAGGTGGTCAAGTACATACATACAAGCAGTGGACAGAACCATTCTTTTAGGAGCTTCGCCCCTGACAGAAAGCGACTACTTTTATGTTCGGGGAAACCAGCTGTTAAAAAAACTCGATATCGGTGGATGCCATCTGTGAAATGGCACGAAAATATCTCTAATGCTTGCTTCACTAGTTAGTTTCTAAGCTGAGTGTTTCTCAGGTGGCATAGATGGTTCGTGAACATCATTGCACAAGAGAACAAAAAAATGACATAGATCATACGGCACACACTTCCGTGTACAAAGTGTTCAATGTTCCTGCCGTTTCTGCTGTTCTGCTATGCTATTTTCTACGCTTCTACACCTTCCTTAAATATAACAAGACGAAGTCTATTAGGGAGTTGATTTATTTGAATAATTCATCTTGATAACTGGGATTTCCAGCCATACTGGTGGCCAATTTATTTAGCTCTCTTTTTATTTTAATGCCAGTAAACGTTTTTTTTGTTTCAGCCTTGACAATCTCTGCATACTCGTAGCTTGCAAGGAACTTCAATGAAAATAAACTCATAAGACAGGAACATGACTGAGAAATTCAGTATGCAATTTCCTAAACAGCACCTCGACGCAACAAGATATTGTCATGACCCACACGCCCGCTGCAGCGTCCGCCGATGGGCTAGCCACCATTAACATGGACGCGGGCGACTGGCCAGCCGGCGTTATCGACCGCAGAGCAAGTCGGCCACGAGTGGACGGCAATCACTAGCTGCGTAATTACAAGAATAAGAAGTGCGCCAAAGAAAAGAAAGATAACACCAGGACCACGAAAAACATGGTACAGGGCGCGTCCTCCATTGCATTAGAGGATCGTTGGGCAATTAGCCGGCATTAGTGAAGGCCGGTGCAATGCGCTTTCAGGGCTACTGTTATTGGTCAACGAACAAGCGCTAATGTACAAAACACCGGATGTACGGAGTACTCACCTGAGACACACAGCCTTATCAGTGTAGTTTGTGCGAACGCCGTAAAAGATAAAGAAAGAGAACAAGTTTAGTTAGGTAATTGGTGTATGTGCGTGTGTGTGTGATAGAGAAATAGAGAACAAGTTTATTTAGTCAATTGCGGGGAATGTGGTGCGCAAGTTTACTTAATTTCTATGTTTGCGCATGAGTGTGTCGGGGATAGAAAAAGCCTGCGATTGAATGAGAAAAGCCATGTTACATTATACTGGTGTATCAACTGGAATGTCACCCGTCTCTTATGCACCAGTGTGTTGTGAGAGTATTTATCACGGAATACACTCTGCGAAAGGCGCGTACGGCAACGTATTACATGAGGCCATTCTCGATGTGCTTACAGCGTTTGTCCTCGGTGGCAGAGTTTTTCGTGGATTCAGAATTCTTTTTTTTTTTGGCTGCAAGGTCAATTTTTCTGTTAACAGACAACGGCCGAACTGCGCGACGCTATATTACTAGGGGCGTTCCTTAACCACGAGTTCTCAGTCTAACGCTATTCAGCCTCGCACTTGGTGGTCTTGTTGATTGCTTGCCAACTGCCATCTTAACATATGCAGGTGACATCTCTGCCTGGAATTTGACAGTCACGCGTCCTCAGACTTCACAGTGCAGCAACTTTGACAGCGAGCCACTTGTGTAAACTAGGCCTCGGTATATCATCGGAAAAATGTCGACTAGTGGTATTAACTCGCAAATCAATGACAGCTTATGCCAGCTCAATCAACGGGGAGCCCGTTTGTTATGCCAGAAATCAGAGATTTCTAGACAATAGCTTTAGCGCGAGAACATAACGACGACGAAGACACAAGAAGTTTTATTCTCGCGCTATAACTATCGTCATGTCATAAAAAGTAGCCCAAACTGCCACACCTCTCAGCTACATGAAGAGCCGGACAGCAATTTGCCAGTCATTCGCTTTTTGGCAGGAAAGAGGCAGAGAATGTTAGTAGAGGCAATGGTGGAGCTCTACAGAGAGCATTGTCTTGGTTTTCCGAGTTATAGCCTTCCTGCGCTGAGAAATACTTTCAGAACACATGTTAGGGTTCTGTAGGAAGTACAAGCGAAAGCGCTTAGATTTGCCTTGGTATGCCCAGATGTGCGTCAACAGAGGCAACTACTGCGATCGCTCATGACCATTCAATACAAATTCACATTACGGTGGAAGTCCTCACAACTCACGTCAGAAGTTTTGAACATGCTCCTTATCATCACCTCGCCACTTCAGGCAGGCTCCAAGCATAGTTTTCTAAATCTATTGTCAAGGGCACCGACAAATTTTCCTCAGGCTTCAGCACTGCATTTAAACTATTGGTGCCCCCTTGGTGCCTCATAAGGCGAGCAGGTGTATCTGAGTGTGCCAGAAAAAAAAATGGTGGAATATACACAGGTTTAATTATAAATAGTGGGGCGAAGCATCTGTCCTTCCATTCGTTCTTGCTTCCGTCAGTCCATGCATCCATCCGCCCACTCGTGCGTGCGTCTGTTCGTGCGTCCGCACGTCCATCCGTGCGTCCGTCCCTGCGTTCGTCCATGCATCCGCCCCTGCGTCCGTCCAAGCGTCCATCCGTACGTGCAGCCATCAGTGCGTCCGTCCAAATATCTGTCTGTGTGTTCGTTCGTTCATCTAGTCAACACTACGAGTACCACCATCTCGCATCTTTTCATCATGTATTCCTCATATAGAAGCACCGCGATCCAGCGGACATTCCAAGGACTGAACGAGAGGTGGCACACGCACACTTTCTTACGGCTTGCGCTTCGTGTCTACTTCCCACCTTTAACCACCTCGAGTTCATGGTATATACTAGTTCACTGTATTCATGGCACTGCGGCACAACGCTCGCTAAACCTTTCTAAAACGAAGGAGGTTACGCCCAGCGAGTATAACGTCTTGTCAGATAGTGGTCAATATACATGCCAATGGCTGCTGATAGCGAGTGAGAGACAGAATTGGGCTTTTAGTTAATACGCACGCTGCAAATTTTTTATTGTTCAACAACACACAGGAGAAATCTCCCAACGGCACCACCTTGCAGGTGAAAGCGTAAGACTGGTTACGTACTACGACTTCGACGAGAGACAAACGGGTGCTGCTTTAAGGAGCTTCGCCCCTAAAAAATCTGACCTGTCGTCGTCTGTGCTGAAACAAGTGTCTATGCTTCTCTTGTACGAGAGGTATGCGGACAAAGCACACATGTATACTGGTTGTTCAACAAGCCTCTATCGTTCATCTGGTGGAGTGGTTGTTCCATCGAGAGATATTACCAGCTGCTCTACGACTGCCCATTCCACGACGTCGACAAGTGCGGAACAAGCCGCTCGGCGTGCAGCACTTTTTGCGCCGCTCTGGAACCACCTCAACAATGGTCGATATTCAGCGACTCAAAGGCATCCCTACAATCTGTTCTCTCAGCACTACGTCGTGGGTCATGCGAGCAGCTCGTGTTTGAAATTTTGAAATTCAATGTCTACATACAGCACAGGAGAGAGGGCACCACATGATGTTTCAGTGCCTTCCAAGTCACTGCGGCGTGACTCGAAATGAACACGCCGATGATGCCTCTGGGGCAGCTGCTGAAGGAACACAGCAATATTGCATGCCACTTTCAAGGTCTCAGGCTGCCAGCGCTCTTCGGACGCTTGCACGGGAGGTCACGGTATCTATATAGTGCCCACCAAGCAGCCTGACCAACCAGACCATTTATAAGCACCACCTGTGTCCTTCTAAGAAGATACATTTATAAGCACCACCTGTGTCCTTCTAAGAAGATACATGTGCTAACCGGATTCCGCTGGAGCGATGCCACATTTCTTTATCGTTTTTGGTTAGGTTTCTCATTCACCAAATCTTACTCTTTTCATATTAGGGTGGCCGACAACGCTCTCTGCAATGTCTGTCGTTGCACGGAGACGCGACGCCACATCCTGTGTGCCTGGCCTGTAAATCATCTCCACATACAGTCACTGGCGTCTCTTTTTGATTGAGAGGATATCGCGGCCGAAGGCGACGCAGGAACTCCTGAAGTTCCTAAAGAAAGCTAATTTCGACAAGTGGCTGTGAAAGCGACATCTCGTACCACGCGAGCGTGATGGACATGTTTGTGTGTGTGCTGTGATATGTGTTATGCTAGGCCCTGTTTCCACAATTTTCTTTAACTTTTTCAATCACCCCCTTCCCGTTATTCCGTGTAGGGTAGCGAACCGGCTTTCCTGGTCTGGTTAACCTTCTGCCTTCTCTACCATTCCTTTTTCATGCTTACAAGTTATACCAATGTGGCCATCAGTGTTACTGAGCAACAGACTACTAGGGTGAGGTATCGTAGAAATACTTAAATACCTTCGCCCCGTGGGGCCATGCGACGCACCATAGCTAACCCAGCGCATGCATAAGTTAATGTTGTGGGATGCGGCACCCACGGGTGGCCAACTGTTTACATGTGAAAAAGCTCCATGAAGCGGAAAATGCTGGCAGTCCCTGAAAACAAAACCTACACCACCAAAGATGACGTCACGCTTGAACTTGTCAATTGGAAGCTACTTCACCCAGACTAAGGAAAATAACTTCGCATAAAGCAGTAGTAGTCGAAACTTTATTGCACTATATATAGAGGGAATTAGGAAGAAGGTGGGTAGATCCCCTAGTCCAGGACCCCACTGGCGTTTGCGGCTCGCTGGGCCTGTTCGAGCAGAGCAACTTGGCTCGCGCAATCCTTTCTCGCAAGCCTCTCATAAAGCAGAAGTTCGGTTTACCTACATTGAAAATCAATTGGACCCACATGAAAAAAAAAACGCTTATACCTCTGTTATAGGATTCGATACAGCCCAAAAGTAAAATATGTTTTTTTTACAGGAGTATAATGTTTACTGTACATTGATAAGAGAGCTTGCGCAATGTCTATTGTCGCTCGATAATTGTAGTGCAGTTTCACGTGGATGAGTCCCCGTGGAAGCTTAGCTATACACCTTCATCCTGACAACTAACGCTAATCATTAATGTTCAAACAAACCCTCGGGGTCCTAGACACTTGTGGTTGGTGTAGTAGGTAACATTGAAAGTGGAACCAGAGATAGCTATGTGAGAGCCAGCAGAGTGTAACTGATTGGACACCTAACTTGTGCTAAGGTAGTCTACTCGCGGCATGTTGGAGTTATGGAACAGCACTGTCCTACCTGGGGAAAGTCGTGAGTGGCCAACGCGGAGTTACAGCCGGGCGAAGGCAGCGGGCATCGGAGGACTATTTTATGGTCAAAGCACCTTAGAACCTTACAATATCCGTCCAGCTGCCGTAGTCTAAAACAGATGTAGCACCAGCGACTTAGAACAAAATGAAACATCTGTCAAAAACTAGGAAGGTATGAAAAGGCTGTTAACTAGAAAAAAAGACCACAATATTGTAAAAAATTCAGATTTAACCACACATCAAAGAAAGCATATGACTGAACAAAAAGTTAACAAGAATAAAACAAAAGGCCTCTTAACCAGAACAATATAGAAGGCCGCAATTTATTACCTGATTCCAAGGAGTTTATCATGCCGTGCTTGCTTTTTGTCAACATTGCTGGCAGTGGTTCAGAGACGGATGTCACATAAGCTATTAGCTTCCATGGCTGTATAACCTCTTTACCCGTTGGTTGATTGGTTGTGATATCCTCGGGACGGCTTAAAGCTCTCCCATAGTAGAGTACCCTGTGCTCTAAATCGTTACTCCCTTTTACTAACACCCCCAGAGACGGCATATTTGTCTATGGTGCCGTGTTTGGTGTTTTTGAAGATTCTAATTTCTCATTCGGGACGGCTCACTGCTCTCCCTTAGTTGAGTACGAAGTACTCGAAATCGTTGAACACCTTTTGGTAACTATTTTATGCTTAAGGAAGCCCGACATTTAAATTATTCTGGGACAGCTGAAAGCTACCCCATAGTAGAGCACATCTTACTCAAAATCTTTGAACACTTGTTTTTAATACTTTTGGCATTGTGTACATGCTTGGTGAGTTTTAATACCAAGCATTTCTTTGCGTACTGCAGGCAATTCGGCCGTCTATCTATCTATCTATCTATCTATCTATCTATCTATCTATCTATCTATCTATCTATCTATCTATCTATCTATCTATCTATCTATCTATCTATCTATCTATCTATCTATCTATCTATCTATCTATCTATCTATCTATCTATCTATGGCTATGCCTTCTCGTGATCGCCCATTGGGGGGTTAATCGAAATTAGTATTGGAGGGAAAGATAGCTTCACGAATATGACTCACTGGTTAGGTCATGAATAATGGCAATGTTCAGTCACGTACGGGGTAAACCCTTTCCGCGATAGGTGTGCACATACCCGCCTGTGGGTATGTGCAACAGGTTATTGGTCGTTTATATGTAACCAGAAACGATAGAACTGACACGAGTAACTTTAACGCGTGAGCGTTAAGAAAAAATTGGCCTCTTATTTGCATGTTAATCTGCAAATGTCGTCGAAAGACGATTCTTGCGTCTGGAGAGATTAAACGAAACGTTTATTTGATGTTCTGCGCGAAAAACATCAGTGAATGATATTGTAGAGGCGCTGCGTTAGATTACCTCGAGCATGCAGCGGAGGCGAACGAGCGCACCAAGTCACGTCACTCGTGAGACATGAGCGCTATCTGGCAGTTATGTTGGAAAACAAAGCGGGCGGCTCTGAAAAAGGCGTGCGCGCCCGTCTCAGAGGTGATAAGGTGTAGAACGCAAGGCGACGGGTAGGTGCCTCCACCGTGTCGTCTTAGCAAAGCGTTGGAAATCCTTCCCTTTTCGTGCAAGCGTTACATGGTCCGCGCCGCGTTAGAAACGCTACAGTCCTTAGAATAACCTATGTATGCCTTTTCTAGTAATATACGCACATACAGAATATATACGTGTTCTTATGGAGCCTCAGACATGCGCAGTAATTCGTTTTTAATTGGCAATCGCACAAGTATGAAATCTGAATCTTGAGCGAAATTGGTGGGCGCTTCGGATTGGGTCGGACGTTTGGTATAACCGATGGTGCCGTTTAAAGTGCCCGGTATCGTTAAGAGTGGACAAATAGACAAACGGACAGACAGACAGACAGACAGACAGACAGACAGACAGACAGACAGACAGACAGACAGACAGACAGACAGACAGACAGACAGACAGACCAAAATTTTTGCGTTAAAGATCCCCAAGAAAGACTATCATCTTTGAAAATCACAGCATATTCACAGAGTGAATGATGACGACGGGGGTGAAGCGTGCGCCAGTCCATTTGTGCTACCGTACATCCACTCGTTTTTTCTTCCGTCCACCCGTGCGTCCGTCCGAGCGTCCATCCGTGCATGCGTCCGTGCGTCAGTTCTTCCGCCCATCCGTGTGGCTGTCCATGCATCCGTTCGTCCATCCGTACATCTAGTGAACACTCCATGTACCAACGTCTCGCATCTTTTGATCATATAATCATCGTATACAAGTACCGCCATCCATTGTACATTCGAAGGACAAAACGAGAGGTGGCTACCTACTACTACGACAGCGAGTACTACTACTATATACTTCGCGGAGGCTCGAACCACTGCTTAAGGAGCTTCGCCATAATAAGCTGACATTGGCAGCATTTACCCAACGAATTCAAAGAATAAATGTGAGGGTGCCAGCCGGAATCAAACACCAGCATTCTGCGTGGAATTCGGGTATTCCATCACAGAGCCATGCAAGGTCTCGGAACCACATTTCGAATAGACGCTAATGTTCTTGAAACGTATAGTAGTTGCAGCTCTGGATAGCTAATTTTTTAAACATCACTTACCTGCTCCGATGATACAGCTGTCACGTCGGGTGAACATCAATTGTAGTTAAAGGGACCCTGAAACGATTTTGGACATTTTTTACAAACGAAATTGGGCAAGTAGGCCAAGTCTTGAAGGTAATTTAGAGACCAATTTGAGCTCTCTGCGTAAATTCTGTAATTTATTACAACGCTTCAAAGCTGCGAATCGCTCCAGATCGCTGTGACTCGGCCAAACACGTTTTCAACCACCCATACACTAAGCGACACGCTCTGCCCCACTGATGTCATCGTTTCCAGCTGATCTTATTGGCTGTCGAATGCGCAGCAAAGACTGCCGATATCGGATGGGCGGCGGGATTTGAGCGTACATCTCGCGCCGCATCCCGCACGGCCCCGTGAAGGCGGAGCTTTGCCCCGAGCGCTTGGAGGAAGAGTTGAGGGCAGTTGAGGGGGAAAGGCTGGAACAGAGGAATGGGTACCCATTTCGTACTCGTAGCTCCGTTAATAACGGGTGTTTCGATTGAATTATGGTGCCGATGATTTGCTCCAGCTGTGGTATACTCAAAAACGGAATGTTAAAAAACCGTTTCGGGGACCCTTTGTGTGCCATCCGCTGAAATTTACTTACGTAGCAGTGTACTGGGCTACCAGCCTCACGAGCACCAGTGCATCATACCACCTCACCGTTTCTGGTGTTGCCAATATTCATGTTTCTCTTGGGATAGTTACGCATCCATACACAGCTGGTTCTATAAACCATGTGCGCCTGATTAACGTATGCCTGCGCGTGCATTTTCACAAACTTTTAGTGTCTCTTCATGATGGTACATTCAGTAAAAAATTACAATAGTCAGCTTTCATGCACACGTTTCGCATAACATTTATTCTCAAGAATAAGAGTGGTATGGGCGTACGCAGGTACGCCCACGCCCCTCTTGAGAACAGACGCTGCAAGGCGACTACAATCACTTGCTCGCCGTATAACTCTCCTGCAATGAAATACGCTGGACCTCTCTAACGTGCGCAAGTATTAGATCGACCCAAACATGCCACTTCGTTTGACACCCGGGCTCCCACGACGCGCTGAAACTTTGCAGTGTCGCATCAGGTTGGGCGTGGCATTTACGAATGCGTATTCTTGTCTCCTTGAAATGGCGAGCAGTTCGGCATGCAACACTTGACGCTGCGAGGAGGCGCTTGAGCACTGTTCATGCCACTGCCCAGCATACCAGCCTGAACGTCGTATTATGAAAGCCAAGCTCCATCAGCTAGATTAACAACCGCTTAAAGAAAAGAAGATCGTGGGACCTTGACCGACGATTTCGCATACGCATAAAGCCACGAAAGCCCTCTTGAGCTTCGTAAGAACCACCGGACTTCACGAGCCTTTGTGAAAGAACAGTGTGAGACCATGCTGTGTAGTTTCAAGCTAACTACTCATCCATCTATTTTTTACTCCTCTTATTTTCTATCTCTTTCCTTCCTATTATTCCCCTTTACAGCATCCTAAGTGTAGGGCAGCCAACCAAGCCAAGCTTGGTTAACCTCCCTGATTTTGCTGTCTATTTCTCTCTCCTTCTCTATCTCAAGATACGTGGGATCTGCCAAACAGTTTAGTGTTCCCTTTTTTCTTTGTTTTTTTCCCCGATCTTTGATAACATCGCAGTGATATAAGTTAATTTTTACCCATGGTCTCTTATTTGTATATCTTACTAAAATCATTTTGTAACACGGTACGGTTTTACTCATCTGAACTGCTGTTACTAATATGCAAAGAATTTTGTTTGATACACACTCCTTGAGGCCTTGTGGAGAAAAAAAAGTACGTTCAACCACTACAGCACAAAATTTCAGTACTCACTATTCGGCGAACCACCGCTACTTAAATATGATATCCTTAAGCTTGATTTGAGAATCTTTGCTGAATGAGCTCCACCCCATTCTTATTCATCTAGGTATTTCAATCTCGTCCTTCGGCAGGACGATTACTACCTGTGCTAAGTAGGACGTACTCTTGTACAATTTAGAGTGCACTGCTACCTATCTCGAAGCGCTCTTTCTTCCGAGTTTGCTGTACATTAGTTTCGTTTTCTGCATTATTATTTTAAGACCTACCTTTCTTCTCTCCTTGTCTTATTCAGTAATCAATAATTGCAATTCGTCCCCAAAGTTACTCAGCAATTGCAATGTCATCGGCCAGACGCAGGTAACTGAGGTACTCTCCATTAAGTCTTATTCCTAAATCTTCCATTTTAGGCCTTTTTAAAGGGCCAGTCTCCGAAACAGGCAGGAAAAGCCCGCGCATTTTTCCTGCACGTGACGAACATCTTTATACGCGCAGGGACGTCAACTCGGCAATCGGCGATTTGACGTTGCACGCAGCTCGTCGATTGGTCTAAACCAGGTCTCAGCAAAGAGTAATGAAGTCAACGTCACTGATCGTCGAGTTGACGTCACTGCGCGTATAAGGAGATTGGTAACGCGCAGGGAAAATGCGTGAGCTTTTCATGCGTGTATCGGAGCCTGTTGACTGGCCTCTTAAAACATCCTGTAAGCACGCGGTAAATAGCATTGGAGAGATCGTACTCACTTGTTTTACACCCTTTTTTACTGGAATTCTCTCCCTTTTTTCTTGGACCACTATAGTGGCAGTTGATCCGATGAAATTTCTTCCAAGTATATATATATATATATATATATATATATATATAATATATATATATATAATATATATATATATATATATATATATATATATAGTGGAAGTAATAATTCAATGGGCCAGTTAGTCTTCGTGAAGGTATGGAATATGGCACAACGGGAGCGTTGTCAACAAGGATAAATATATTTATTTTTATTCCCAACAGTTTCGGGAGGGGCCCTCCCTTCATCAGCGGATGAGTTATAACTGTTGGGAAATAAATATATTTAGCCTTGTTGACAACGGAGGCGTTGTGCCATATTCCATATATATATATATATATATATATATATATGCATGCTTCGTCGACGCCCTGTTTCCGCAGTGTCTGCATGACTGCTGATACATATGTTAAGTCAAATACCTTCTCGTAATCTATGAAAGCTTTGTATAGTCGTTGGGTGCATTCTGAGCATTCCTTTATCACCTGATTGATAGTAAGAATGTGATCGATTGTTGAGTAGCCTATGCGAAGTCCTGCTTGATCTTTTGGCTGATTGAATTAAAATGCTGTCTTAATTCTGTTAGCAACTACATTTGTAAATATCTTGTATACGACAGAAAGCAAGCTGAACGGCCTATAATTCTTCAAGTACTTGTGATCTCCTTTCTCACGGATCAAGGTGATGTTCCCATTCTTCCGAAATTCTAGTACCGTTCCCGTCAGGAGACACTTTGTAAATAGGGTGGCGACTTTTTCAAACACAATCTGTCCTCCGTCTTTCTGCACATGTGATGTTGCCTGATCCTTACTAGCAGCTTTGCCTCTTTGCGTTCCCGCCAATACTTTTCAGTCTTCTTCTTTCATGAGCGTTGGAATGTCAGTGGAGGACTGCTAGTTCTTACATTATGGTCATGGTTATCCCGGTTAGAGATGCGATATTTCCGGAAATTCTGAGCAATTGGGAAAAAAAGCAGTTTTTTCTACGTTCTTTTTTAACGTTAAGAAAATGGAAAAGAACAATTTTTTTAGCATGTGGCAATAGTTTATTGCCACATGCTAATTGTTTATTGAGAAGGGTTAAAAGCAATAATTTTCAACTTTGTAAATAACAAAAATAAGATGCTTCTTCTTTTGACAAAGGAATACCGCACTTAACAGATCTTAGGCAGGCCAGAAGCATCACCGCGAACTCAATTAGCTCTCTGTAAAACGGAGCGGCTTCCTGGAAATATTACGAAAGCTAGAATAAAGAACCCAGAAATTTTTATTTATTAGTGGCTTCGACTATGAAAACATTGATGAAGATGGTAAAAAGATAAAGTTCCAACTATTATCAGAGTCAGTATGACTGGCTTCATCTCTAGCTTCTTGATCATATTAAGATGTTGCGTTGGGAAAAACGTAGCTGCTGCTCTAGTGTTCAAAGACAGCCAGTTGCCATTTCCGACCAATGGTCTCCCCGACCACGAAGTACACAGACACGTCCGAAATTGGCCCAACCATTGCAGAATCTGCTCGCACCCGACTTTATAAGCGCACTTCCGCCACAGGTTACAGAAGTTTACGAAGCAAGGTCTAAACTAATCAATAACGTGTACCAAACATCACAATCCTACGCGACCACACCCGAACGCGAAAACTGCGCTATAGTTTACATACTCAAGCTAAGTGGACCCTAGAGCTGACAATGTTATGTTGATGGCGAGTGGTCAGCCATCCCTTGACGTTTTGGTATCAAGTGTGGCGTTTTGGTTTCAAGTGAAACGCTGGATGTTGTCTAAGCTTCATTTCTGTACGTTTTCCCCTACGAAATTTTGGCCAGTTTTTGCAGCTGTGCCGAAATAACAGAAGAAATCCAGTTTTCCTCGCAATGTTGCCGTGTATTTTCGCAATTCGCATCTTTAGTCCCGGATATTGTACAGATCTCTGTAAAACTACTCCGTTTCTTTAGCTATTTTATCCATATATGCACTTTGCCTTCCTTCTCTGTTAGTGCTGACATATGGTTCTGCCTATCTCAAGTTTCTTCACCACTTTCACGCTTGTTCTGTCCTTTAAATCATGTTAAATTATCTCCATGGTATACCTTCTTACATCGGATACCTTACGCTTAACAATCAGCTTCGAAAGCTTTGCCAGTTTTATATGGTCTGTCGTGTTTGAGGTTTTCATGCTTTGATGGTTTTTTTTTTACTGAGGTTCTTATTCTCCTGGGAGAATGTCTTGCCTAGCTACCCATAGCTACAACTTCCAATGCACACACCTTAATGATACTCGTCAGAATACCATTCACTGCATAAACGCCAAGGTCAGTTTCTTCGATAAGAGACGAGTATCTGTTCTTTTTGTTCCGTTTATGCACTATCTCTTAAGATCAAGGTGTATAATAGCTGGATTTTACTGGTACTTACTTACAGAGTAGAAACCTGGAGGATCACGAAACGTGTTCAGCGTAAGTTGAGGATGACCCTGCGAGTAGTGAAAAAGAAAATGATAGGTGTAACTCTAAGGCACAAGAAAAGAGCAGAGCATATTAGGGTATAAAAGGGTGTCAAGGACATCATAGTCGAAATCAATAAAAAAAAAACCTGACTTGTAAAGTGCGGAAGCCAGCTTGATGCCTTCTGAAAGCGTCCCCACTTTCGCGTGTCGACGCCTGTCTTTTCGATTTCCTTCCAGCGGCGAGGAAAAGGCAGTAGAAGTCTGGTTTGGGTGAGAGCGAGCGTGGTCTGCTTTTCTGACATCTTTATGCTAGCCCAACTCTGCAGGAAAGTACCTTTCTTTTGTGCAGCTTACCCTTCACCCGGTATTCTCCTATTGAACTTCGCAATGATGGTTGTGCAACGCCCTTTACTTCAGTCTCTTCATTATTTCGTTTTGAACAGTATACAGAAGGGCGTTTCCATTCGTCTGGAAAAAAGGTTGTCTTCTTCCAACTTTTAAATTTTTTTACTTATAGAGACGGATACCATACTAAACAAAAATAAATATAAGCCTTCCCACTCTTTTTTTCTCGCATAGATCGCACACGATTTCATTCGTGAAAAATGAGGAGTAACTACGTGATGTCACAAACATCAACTTCATGACTCATTCGAAGCCGCAAGAGACAAACGCGAATATCACGAACCCGTAACACCTCTAGCTATTCCCACTGATGCCTCTGTACAAACTTGACAGAATGTGTAATATCAGTGCCTGCCGCATATATGCTGTTCTGTTGCGAGGTTTTCCCTGTTCGTGGCAGCCGCTACGAAGAAGCAAAAAAGAAATCAGAGGCACCGTTCAAGGATCGATAACTGCGACCGCCTTCAGATGGCACTGACGCGTTGCATTAGTTGCTTGGGCACCTGGACACCGTCTGCATTCTGGCGTCATTAGGCTCGGTAATAGGGTTTTCCTCACATTGTGGGCAGCCACAGCAGAATGGTTTCTGTTGTTTTTTTCTCGCTTTTACTTATATCTACTGCCACACAAAAGGAGTCTTAAAGAGAAATAGGCAATGAAATAATTAACAGTTTAGGAAACAGCTGGGCGCGAAAAAAAACTAACTCATTCAAAGCACGTACACAGGCACACATGAAACACAAACATCAGCTGCTGACCTTAAGGTCGCAGGTTGGATCCCGGCGGTCGCATTCTGATGGTGGTGAGATTTCAGCAATTATGGTAGAGGCCCTCGCGCTGTGCAAGCTCAGTGCACGTTAAAGAATATCGGACGGTCGAAATTTCCGGAGCCCTACACGACGGCGTCTCTCGTAATCATATAGTGGTCGTGAGACGTTAACTCTAGAATATTATTATAAAACACACACACACTGTGCGTTTCAATAGTGAATAGTTTGATTAGTTTTGGCGAAAATATTCGAGTTGTGAACTTCTAAGAATAATGGATAGCACAGGTAGCAGTCCTATAATAGAAGTACACATCTTGGGGTACTATTGAGCTTCACCTTCGAGAGTTACAGGTGATAGCGCGATCAGGCACCATGCGCGTCGCCTTCCACAAGGCTAGCGTACTTTCGTTTCTCGGTGAATGTCTAGACCAAGGATGTTTAAAGAAAACCTCCTTGTTTGATACCAAAGAGGTTTAAAGAAAACCTTCTTGCTCTCAATAAGAGACCGATAGTCTAGTCACCACAATTTTTTTTTGAGACAAAAGTGCAGGTGCTTTTACAGCAACGTCCACATCCCTCGACAGCCCACAAAGCAGTGAAAGCCCTGCTGTATTTCTTGAGAAAGACGGGTTTGTGTGACAGCCTCAGACATGTGGCGGAGTTCTACACGCTGCAGTGAAATTGCTGTCAGTCTCTCCTTTTTCTTTTCCTTCTCTTTCCTCCTCATCTTTCTTGTCCCCTTCCCTAATCCCCCAGTATATGGAAGCCAACCGGATGTCTTTCTGGTTAACCTCCCTGCCTTTTCCCTTTTGTTGCTTCCTTCCTTCCTTCTTCATCCCTTCCTTGGCCTCAACCTTGCCGCAAGAAAATTAACTTTTGTGCGGGTGACACTGAATTTCATGGAGGAGGAAAAACACAGGAGGGAGGATGACGTCGTGCACCCAGCCTTGTCAAGGCAAACCCGTTTTGAAGCCATCAATGTCGGCCCAACACGTGACCTATTGCCTTGAGATCATGCAGTAAACAAGACTTTTCGATACCTCTCAGTACGGCGCTCGGTATCTTTTAATCGAAATGCGCTGCTTCAGCGCAGACTGGCCGGCTCACGCAGGTGTTTCAAAGACGAAAAAGCACCGAAAGCAGTAAAAGCTACCGCAAGCTCTGAAGTTTTGATCACGAAGAGGGCCGATAAGGTGGACTTCACTCGTGTGACGTAATTCTCCTTCCTTTCTTTTTATTTCTTTCTATTGACTTCAAACTGTCCTACAATTGTGATGTGCCCACTGTATTCTTCCCATTGCCAGTTGGTGAAGGGTGCACTATGCGTCCATAAAACAACAGGTGAACCGACATAAGTGGCCCTTTGTTCACGTGGATGGGGATGACGGTGATGAAGTATGTTTCAGTGTTTTGTAAAGGATGAGCTTTTAAAACAATTGTTCACTGCAGGGTTCGGTGTTCTGCGACACAATATTACGTGCGTCACGAAATCTCGCTCCACTACATAACTTTCATGTACTGTGAATGCGCGCGCGCATGTGTGTGTGTGTGTGTGTGTGTGTGTGTGTGTGTGTGTGTGTGTGTGTGTGTGTGTGTGTGTGTTTGAGTGTGAGAGTGTATGTGTGTGAAGGGGTGTGTGTGTGTGCATGTTGTTTTTTTTTTGAAGCGGCTTCCCGCAGTCGCCTGGCTGTGTGGGGTAGAACAAGTGCATTTAATTGCCATGTAGGAGACCTGGATTCTGTGTACGAACCAAAGATTCTATCACAGCGAAAACTGTATTTGGCAAGGAGAACAAAAGAGTGCCCTGCAGTGGTATCGTGAGCAGTCTCTATTCGCTGTGTTTTCGATAACGTCGTGCGCATCATCGTACCAAGCAGGCACACCATTGGCTGCGTTGTGAGTGAGCTCGCGATTTCAAACGCCGCTGAGTTATCTCGCGAGGTAAAACGCTTCTAAGAACGCGGCGTTGCGGCGTCAATGCGATGATTGCGGGAGCGTGTTTAGCGGGGTGAACGCCCACTTTCGTCGGGAGTTTCTCCATCAGCACTTTGGCTTCGGCTGGGACGTCGGTGACCATCTGTAGTTCGAGAACAACCACTGTGATTAGCGCATTGCGAAACGCATTTAACGGCTCATTACATTCTTCTATGACCGTGATCATGCGAGACACAATGTGCGGAATGTGAAATAAGCACTGGAGTAAACTACAGTCAAAGATGTGTCTAACATATTGAACATGTAACCAATAATTGCGCAAGGCTTCAGCGCAGCGTCGGGTTGAACTCAATGCTAAACACCAGGGACAAACGCTTCAGCTTTCGCTGGTTCACCATTTGTATGGATTGGTTGGGTGTGATTTTTATTTATTGCGTTTGTACTTTTTCTTCATTTTCGGTCACATACGGAACATCGTTGGGGAGACTTCGGTGTAAAGACTGAACATCGTTTAGGAGACTTTGATTTGTCCGCATTGCCAAGCCGCTGTCTGTTGCGCATACAGAAACTCATAATCTCTATCATCATTCTGTTGTTTATATTGAATTATAAACATAGTCTCAACCATTTCTTTGCTGTTTATACTGAACGATAGCTTCTGGTGCCATATAAGCTTCGTGGAGTGCTGTGGCGCCTTCCCGAGTATATCTACCTAGTGACACTGGTTTACACATTGTGGTAAAAAGGCTTGAGAACACCAAGGCTACATCACTCACTTTCGCTCGCAGTAAAGCGTAAAAAAGCTGTCTTTTATGAAATAATAACGGCACTCCCAACAGGTTACTTCCTGAATTGTATGCTTGAATGAGTGGGTTAATAGTTAGAAAAGATTGAGTTGCGCGAAAATTTTGAAAAAAAAAATCATCAAAACACGCACAGATACACCTTAGTCGTTTTTTTTTTAATCCGAAGATGTTCTTTAATACAAGGAGGTGGCGCCACTCGAGACAAGGGTGGAGACGAGTGCGCCTGTACTTGTTCCCTCGTCAAACAGTTTCAAGTGGCGTGTTTGGGCACTCGAGTGCCTAAACTCTATACCCGGAGTCATGCGAAACAGCACCATGGGCAGAGAGCAGTGTAGTAGTGTCTAGCAGGCGCTGTCGTTTCACGTTGACCAGCAATCCATGGTGGTTTAGGAAGTGGGCATCAATGAGGGCACGGCGTGCGTCAGCTACGAGGAAAACCCGACGAAAGAAGCGGCACAAGCCTAGGTTCAGGGTGCGCGACCGCGATTTGTATACGGGGATCTTGCTACCGTTAACAGCTTGCAGGTAGGAGATCGGGGGTATTGTTCGGTCGGATTTTCGGGCCGTAATAATGCTGACCTCTGCACCAGTGTCCAGCAGGTACTACTGGCCTGTGCTTTTGTCCATGACGCGAAACAGGTGACTTTTGGGTTGACCTTGACTAGACATCGCTTTCAATGGCCGACCTGCCTGTTTCTTTGTCACGAGCAAGATTGTAGGCAATTGACGCGCTTCCAGTCGAAAACAACGATGGTAATAGCATATCCCAGGTGGTGTGGGGTACCGAGAGCGTTCTGCGCGTCCATAGCGCGGGGAGCTTCGGCTGCAGTTTCGCTGACGTCGAGTAGCGTATTGACGCTCCAAGGCACAAACCAGTTATTCTAGGCAATCGCAAAGCCCATCCGTCAAAGAAGCAGTGTCAGATGGTGTTTGGGGAGCACCACTCACGTTGTTGAATGGCCCGGCTGTGGCGGCTGCATTTCCGATGGAGGCGGAAATGTTGTAGGCCCGTGTACTCAGATTTGGGTGCACGTTAAAGAACCCCAGGTGGTCAAAATTTCCGGAGCCCTCCACTACGGCGTCTCTTATAATCATATGGTGGTTTTGGGACGTTAAACCCTACAAATCAATCAACGTTGTTGAATGGCGGCGTGACGTTGCACATGGACGGCATGGCCACCTTCAAGATCTTATGCACCAGGTTCAAACCGTTGAGGTCCAACGTGGACGCAATGGCTAGTACAATTTGCACAATGCCAGGAAGACGCTGCGGAAACAATTCTCGCAACAGTTCTCGTCGGCAGCGGTGGTGTAGCCACTCATAAGTTGACGCATATGGCGAAGAAGCTGGCTGGGCCGGCGGTAGCCTAATTCCTCTGCGGAGAGCAACTGCTGTAGGCGGGAACACTGTGATGCCGTCGTTCGCTTCAGTAGAGCAGCCTTGAGAGTGCTGTAGAGTTGGTGGGGGGGGGGAGGGGGAGGGGAGCGAAAGCAGATATGATACTTCTTCGGCAGCAGCTGGTGACAGCGCCGAAACAACGAGATGGCACTTGTGTTCCGTGCGCACGCCAGAAAGCACGAATTGTGACTCAGCTTGAATAAACCAGATCGAATGGTTGCGCTCCCAATAAGCTGGTAGTTGGAGAGAGATCGCAGAGACGTCGAGATCGGTCGTGTAAGTAGCTTCCATGTTTAGGTGCGTCTCGTTGCTCTGCATGATTCTACAATACTTCGGCAGTGCCACGAAGGACTACGGGTCACCACTTTGTAGAGCCAGGTTGTACGAGACGGACACGTCTTTTCTGTAACAACGTCTACTTCATTCTGACAACCAGAGAGTCGAAAATAGAGCAGGTGCACACAGTGCACCGGAAGTAGCAAGACTGAAAGAGACGAAGGGACAAAAGAGAGGAGAGCAGCCGTTACTTGGAAAGCTGCTCCGCAGGTTTTTATGACCGCGGGGTGCGCGGTGGCGGCCGCGGCGCTACATGTTGCAAAACTGGTATGGTATGAAATGATTGCAAGGCGAACACAAGCGACAGACCCTAACATGAAAATCATGACATGGGTGTCTTGTAACAACATGACTACCAGCCGCACTCATGATGCAGTCACGGCCCTTTCGCTCGCTTCGCATATACCGAATTTGGTATTGCGAAACGTGAATGGATGGCGAAGGTATGTGACTCATGCAAATATTATAATCATCAGATGCGTGTCATGTAAAAACATGACTACATGCGACACTCATGATGAACTCGCGGCCGTTTGCCAGCTTTACAAGTACCAAATTTGGTATTACGTGACGCGAACGTATGACATAGGTAAATGGCTCATACAAATATGATAATCACGACATGCGTGTATTGTACCATGTCTACATGCCACACTCAAGACGCATATACACTTTGACGTGACCCGGCACGCGTGTGCACCGACGTTCCTTTCGTGGCGTCACGCCGGCGATACCACGCCAGGCGCCGCTCTGCCTGGCATATACTCGCAGGCACGCGATGCGTTGCATTGACGCATGCACGCTCGAGCACGCCCGGCGTCCTTCGTCACAAAAACAAGCTGATGCAGTGCTGTCTGGGTAACGTCATCGGCACGAAAGGCAGCATGTCAATTTCGTGCCGGTTGCCGTCGGGCCGCACTGACGGACGCTGGTCGGGCCTGACGTCACACATACACACACACACACACACACACACACACACACACACACACACACACACACACACACACACACACATATATATATATATATATATATATATATATATATATATATATATATATTATGAAGTCTTGGTTTGGATTACCTTTTATTAGGCCCGAGGAACCGGCAGCCGACAGCGACGATGAATGAGCCAAGATGATGATGCTACGCGACAACGATGGGGATGCATGAGCCACACATGATAATGATGATAATGTACCGTTAATGTACCGGTGTAGAGGATGCGTATACTAAATGCCCACATCAATACCCCCCACGTGAAAGCGGCCAGCCTGGCCGCGGCAAGTCAAGGGGACAAAGAACGTCGCATGAAGGGCTTCATACGGGAGACATGGACGACCTCTGTAGTTCGATAACGGCGATCTGCTGGGGCTACAAGAGGCGTCACGCGATAATTCACTGGTGAAGTCTCTTCAAGAACTGTGTACGGCCCAATAAACCGAGGCTGAAATTTGTCGCACAAACCAGGTGTGCGAACAGGTGTCAAAAGCAGCACTTCGTCTCCAGGTTGGAAGTATACATCACGATGCGATTCATCATAAACTAGCTTTCTGTCTTCCTGGCGGGCTTCAGTGTTTATACGAGCTCGTTGGCGGCACTGTGCGAGTCGTGAAACGTATTCCTCTGAAGAGGATGGAGACGAATGCGCTTGGCAGGTAAAGAAGGAGACGTCCAGGAAAGAAGTAGGGGAGCGTCCATAAACTAGGTAAAATGGCGATATATATATATATATATATATATATATATATATATATATATATATATATATAGAGAGAGAGAGAGAGAGAGAGAGGTCTTTATTAACAAAAGCATGGAGAAAGAGCGCGTGTGAGGAACCCCTAGTCAGGGGTCCCTAGGACGACTCCAGCGACGAGCCGGGCCCGCTGTATCAGAGCTCGGAGGACCTCGGGAGGTCCATCGCAGAGAGCATCATCCCACAGCTCCTCGTTACGTAAAGAGTGAAGGAAAGCAGGTAAGGGAGGAAAGATGTTTGCAGTGCATTCGATTGAGACATGAAAGGTTGCGGGCGAGTTTCCACAGCCGGGCCAACGGTCTGCATAGCACTGCGGGTAGAATTTATGAAGTGATACTAGATTGGGAAATGCTTTAGTCTGTAGCTGGCGTAACCCTATGCCTCCTTTCGCGAGAAAGATGGCAGTGGGGTGCTCTGGGTGCGACGGACGTTCCTGCAGTGACGAAGAATGTCGTTGTAAGTGAGAAGAGGATCCCCCTACTACGAAACCGTCACCTCCCCTTGCCGGACTGTTCAGAGGGAATTTTCGTGGGCAACAACGTGTTCACGTTCTTTGCCCGGCAGAGAGGCATGACCAGGACCCCAAAGTAACTGGATGCGAAAAGTACTGTTTGACTCGGTGCAGTTTCATTGAGGACTTAGTGGGCCACTCTTGGGATGTCATGTCCTGATAGAAAGGCCCAACATGTCTGTTGTGAGTCTGTCAATATCTGTCACGTCCGTCAAGTATGTCACGTCTGTCAAGTCTGTCACGCACGCACGGTGGGCGGATGGACGCTTGGGCGGTCACACAGACGGACGCATGGATGAGCGGTAGCAAGAGTGAATGGAGGGATGGATGCTTTGCCCATATCCACGGAGTGAATGATGGAGAGTGGGGCGAAGTAGGGAGCCTACATGAACGGCCGTTCATGTAGGCTCCCTACTTTGCCCCACTCTTCATCATTCACTCCGTGGATATGCTGCCATTTTATTTATCCTCCTTTTTCCGTGGACGTGCTTCTCCTGAAACGCTGACTGCATGTCACAGCGTTCGTGTGCGACGCAGACCACGTGTCACTGGCACGCCGGTGTGCGTTCCTTGTTGTGCACTTGGGAGTGTTGCCGTGCTCTTGTGAGACACAGACAGCGTTCTCGTCGACGAGCACCGCTTAAGAGAGCTCAGCTGATGGGCGTCTCTTGCAATGCCAGTCTACAGTCTTGACAGGGTGCACATCGGCACTCAGTGGAACGAGAAACAAATGAGAAAAGATGCCTCTGGTTTGAAAACACCACCCACCTTAGTAGACCGTCCTTGACGCGATGACTGGTTCCATCGTAACCAATGAAGCGCAGCGCATTGAGGGGTCTCTTTGACTTTTTCGTACTGTTGGCTCGTTCATAAAGGGGTGTTGCCAGAGCTCGGGAAGATCTCAAGTTTCACGAACTTGGGCGAAACTCGGCCTATCCTGCATAGCGCCCAAAGTCTGTCTGAACGTACAAGAAATGCGCATCTGATAATTTGTCTTTACTTCTACATTCTAGGTTTTGAAAGGAAGATTTTAATAAAAAGTAATGAATTTCGGAAAGCTGATCAAAAAAAGGTAGAGGCCACGCTTTGCTCAACACTACTCATTTTCATGGTCTACATGTGCAGCAGAGAGAAAGGGAGTTGGGGCTGTGCAAGAGCCGAAAGAACAAAAATGGCAGCATATCCACAGAGTGAATGATGGAGAGTGGGGCGAAGAACTCGTCCGTCCATTCGTTCTTGCTTCCGTCCGTCCATGCGTCCATCAGCCCGTCCGTGCGTGTGTCTGTTCGTGCGTCCGTCGCTGCGTTCGTCCATGCAGCCGCCCCTGCGTCCGTTCATGCGACCATCCATGCATCTGTCTATGTGTCCGTTCGTCCATCTATTCAACACTCCAAGTACCACCATCTCGCATCTTTTCATCATATATTCCCCATATAAAAGCACCGCCATCCAGCGGACATTCCAAGGACTAAACGAGAGGTGGCACACGCACACTTTCTTACGGCTTGCGCTTCGGGTCCACTTCCCACCTTTAACCACCACGAGTTCATGGTAAATACTAGTTCACTGTATTCATGGCACTGTGGCCGAACGCTCGCTAAACCTTTCGAAAACCAAGGAGGTTACGCCCAGCGAGTATGACGTAGCAAACTTTTTCAGTCAGATTGTGCTCAATGTACATGCCAATGGCTGCTAATGGGAAATGAGAGGCGGAGAATTCGGCTTTTACTTTTTTACGGCTTGCGCTTCGTATCTACTTCCCATTTTTACCCACCTCGAGTTCATTCATGGTATATACAAGTTCATTGTATTCATGGCACTGCGGCTCAACGCTCGCTAAACATTTCTAAAGCTAAGGAGGTTACACCCAGCGAGTATAACATAGCAACCCTTTTTTGTCAGATAGTGCTCAATGTACATGCCAATCGCTGCTAATGGTAAGCGCAGCCTGCGCATTAACTAAAAGCCGAATGCTCCTGTCTCTCATTCCCCATTAGCAGCCATTGACATGTACATTGAGCACTATTTTTTATTGTTCAACAACGCACAGAAGAAGTCTCTCGCTGGCACCACCTTGCAGGTAAAAATGTTATACTTGTTACATACTACGGGGGACGAACGGGTGCCTCTATAAGGAGTTTTGCCCCTAAAAAGAGAGAAAGAAATTTATGGGGTGGAAACAAAATAGTTCTATATGTTCCCACGCTTAAAACAAGCGCAATAACGAGAGAGCTACAGCCGAACCCTCCAAACTCGTAGGCGCAGATGACTGAAGCGAAACTTCGGTTTCACTTAACGAGGAAGGTATTTGCTTCCTTCTGCTATAGACGGTTTCGAGGTCACGAGCGTTGGTTTTACCCTAGAAAACTTCCAGTCACCTCATGTACCAGCTCCTATTGTCGAAACTGAAAGCATGCTTTCAAGTTAATTTTAAAAGTAAGAAAAAACTGTATTTAGTTTTTCAGATAAAAGGACGCAAGCTCACGATGTGCGCAAGCTCATGATGCTATCCTGCCTATGTCTTCCTCGGGATCATGAAGAATCCGAAACGGAAGCAACGAAGTGGTCAATTTTACAAGCTTTCCTCACTTCCTCGACATGGCTCAGATGACGCAGATTTTTTAAAAGCAAATGATAACTTTGTCGCATAGCAACGCGAAAGGGTTTTTTTTAAATGTAACAGCTCATTTAAAAACTGACTTCGTAACTATTTTAGTACTTACAAGCAGCGTATGTTTCTTCTGAATATCTACTCAGCCAACTTACCCGTCCGTGCGTCTATCGCTGCGTTCGTCCATGCAGCCGCCCCTGCGTCCGTTCATGAGTCCATCAGTTACAAGGCGTTTTGTCACGCCTTGTACACTTTTTCAGTGTCTTCTTACTAAAATGTCCAAGTTATCGTTCAGGTTATAGAGCGCCGACTTCCCTCCAGCATCTTTCTTAAGCCTATTTTGGTCAGACACGGCAGGGCTCAACGAATAGGCTGTTGGACCAGTTGGCGTGCGTGATGAAGAAAAACAAGACAAAAAAATGTGTATGACACGCGGGCATTTTGAACATGAAATTTAGGGCTGACCCTCTCTCCTTGAAGACATCCAAAATCATAACGGAAACACTAACGCACCGTCAAGAAATGAGAACCACGAGGTAATTGCACACATACCTGGATGCGCTTACTCGAAGCATACCTGGATATGTTTCGAGTGAAACACGATTCCGTTCAACTCTGCTCCAAGATATGGCGCTCCTAGCTATAGAGGCCCACGCTAAGGTCAAAGCATACGCCACACTTTCGCGCGTCCACCTCGTTCCGCCAATTTACCACGGCAGACCTCATATACGGGTCCAGCAACAGCATGAATGCAACCTCTACTCCCCCACTTCACAACAGAGATGCCACATTAGTTCTAAAACAATTGTTCTCACTTGCCTTTCACAGACATAGGACAAGAGGTTTTCATGTGGCAAGGATTAAAATTAGTCGTTGACGTAGAGGCTAAAACCAAGAACTAAAATGCTAAGATTCCAGGACACGCCGAATTTCTTTGAATCTGTGATTGACGTCTGCTCATCACCTAGTTAATTGAATTTGAGGTCAGCTGTATTTTAGCCAGGGTCTTGAAGAAGCGAAGTGAAAAAAAATTGGCAGACCCCACATACAGTGGGAATTAATCACACGCGAAGCACGAATGAGGAAGGTTAATCTGTCACTTTGAAATCAGCACAACGTTACAAGGTAGAGGTAGAAAAAGCCGTAAATGACTTCCGTGCCATGATTATAATGTTTGAATGTAGCGTTTACCTTCGTCATCTTTCACGTCACATGATACCAAACTTAGTATATGTGGAACTAGAGAAACGGCCGCGACCATGCTATTAGCGTAGTATGATGTCATGTCCTTACATGACACGCACCTCATGATTGTTATGTTTCCACCAGTTGCACACCTTCTTCTTCCATTGACGTCAATTAATACCAAATTTGGCATATGTCAAGCTAGCAAAACGGCCGCGAGCGCATCATGAGGGGCCAATATATTCCAAAGTATAGCGTTGAAGCGCGCGCACGCTCGGCACATCGACGCTACGTCAGCAAACCGCAAGCACTCCATAGTCTGACGCCAGGCGCGACCAGCGTCCGTCGGCGCGGCCCGATGGCAACTGGCGCAAAATTCGCGCCGATGCGTTACCCACATAACACTGCGTCTCCCTCTTTTCGTGACGTAGGAACTCCGGATGCGCTGAGACGCGCATGCGTCAAAGTAACACAGCTCGGCGCGCGCCTGCAAGTATATGGCAGGACCAGTGCCTGGCGGGGCAACGCCGGCAGTGACGCGACATAATGAACGCGGGTGAGCACGCTCACCGCGTTACATCAAAATGTATTGGGGCCTTGACTGTGGCAGTCATGTTCTCACATGACACGCACCTCATGATTATTATGTTTGCACCAGTTGCACACCTTCTTCTTCCATTTACGTCAAGTAATACCCAATTTGGCATATGCCAAGCTAGCGAAACGGCCACGAGCGCATCATAAGTGTGGCATGTAGTCATGTTGTTATATGACACGCATGTCGCGATTATTGTGTTTGGATGCGTCATTTACCAATGTCGTCCGTTCGTGTTGTGTAATACTGAGTTTTGTACATGTGAAGCTAGCAAAACGGCTGCGAGCGCATCATGAGCTTAGCATGTAGTTATGTTGTTATATGACGCACATCTCATGTTTACCATGTTTGCACCACTATCATACCTTCGTCATCCATTCACGTCCCGTAATACCAAATTTGATATAAGTGAAACTAGCGAAACGGCCACCAGCACATCATGAGCGTGGCACGTAGTCATGTTGTTACATGACATACATCTCATGACTATCATGTTTGCACCAGTCACATACCTTCGTCAACCATTCACGGACCGTAATACCAAATTGGGTATACGTGACGCTAGCAAAACGGCCGTGATAGCTTCATGAGCGTGGATGTGGCCTAGTTGTTACATGACACGCATATCATGGTTATCATGTTTTGATGTGTCATTTACCGAAGTCGTCCGTTCTCGTCGCGTAATACCGGGTTTGGTACATGTGAAGCTAGCGAAACGGCCACCAGCACATCATAAGTGTAACATGTAGTCATGTTGTTACATGACACGCATCTCATGTTTATCATGTTTACACCAGTCACATACCTTCGTCAACCATTCGTGTACCAGAATACCAAATTTGGTATATGTGACGCTAGCGAAACGGCCGCGAGAACTTCATGAGCGTGGCATGTAGTCTTTTTGTTACATGACACGCATCTCATGATTTTCATGTTAGTGTCTGTCGCTTGTGTTCGCCATGCAATCATGCCATACCATACCAGTTTTTCAACATGCCTTGTGATCGAAACCACCGCAAGAGCTACAGGACCATGAAAGGTAAATCATGACATTCATGACATACATGTCATTATTTTCATGTCATGACTTGTCAAATATGTTCAAACAGTCATGTTATGCCATACCTAGTTTGGTATAGATACCATTATCGAAATGGCTAGGAGAGCTGAAAATCGATAGCGGCTAGATAGATGGATATATACGCTCAAAGTCGCCGAAGTTCGATATGAAATGCTTCGCATTTGAAATTCTGAAAGAGGACGGCAATCGGAGTGCCGAAACAACACCGTCTTTCGTTATTCGTGTAGCTGTGAGGTACTAAATGCAGGTATGCTTTGACATTTTGACGTGGCCGTAAATCAGCCTCTTCACCACTTTTCAGTACCACACTAGCGAGGCACAACGTGCCAACGTCTAGCATGCCTTCGTCTATGCACGTGGCGGCTCGCCATAATTCCAAGCCCTATATCTCTCCTATCGCCACGTGTAGTGATATAAAACAGAACAACTGAAGACAGGTTTCGAACAGCAGGTTTGGCCTCCGAATTAGCGCATTTTAAAGACGATAGTCTTTCTTGGGGACCTTCGACGCAAAAATTTTGGTTTGTCTGTCTGTCTGTCTGTCTGTCTGTACAATTGTCTGTTTGTTCACTTTTAACGGCACCGGGTACTTGAAACGACCGAACCCATCTGCAGTGCCCACCATTGTTGCTCAAGATTGAGCGTTCATATTTGTTCAATTGTCATATAATAAGCAATTATTGCGCAAGTCTGGGGCACCATAACAACACGTATATATTCTCCCTGTGCTTTTTTTACTAGAAAAGGCATGCATAAGTAATTTTAAAGACAGTAACGCATATCACGCTGCGCTGACCATGCAACGCTTGCACGGATAGGTGAGCGTTTCCAACGCTTTGCTAAGACGCGATGGTGGTGGCACCTACCCGTCGCCTCTCGTTCTACACCTTATCACCTCTGAGACGGGCGCGCACACCCGTCTCAGAGCCACGTGCTTCGATTTCCAAGAACATTGCCAGGTGGCGCTCATGTCTCAGGTATGACGTGATTCGATGCTCTCGTTTGTCTCCACTGCACGCTAAAGGCCCTCTAACGCAGCGCCTCCAAAACACCATTCTCCGATTTTCTTGCACAGAACATCAAAGAAATTGTTCCTTCTCTCCACACGCAAGGCTATCGTCTTTCGACGACATTTGCAGATTACATGCAGATACGGGGCCAATTTTTTATTTCAATTTCGAAGAAGTGTATCTTACTTGAAAGGGAAAAAAATTTTCGGCCTTGAGCGCACGTGGGTTCCAGGATTCAGTACGAAACTCTTTTCACCAAACACGAACGCTATCGATCAGGATGTGTTTAACCACGGCCGGATCTAAAAGGTGTACAGACTTTTCAGAACACGTCTTTGTAGCCCGACCATGGTTGAAGCAAGAAGGCGCCTCTTCCTACGCACGCTTGAATCTCAGAGAGTCACCAGTCGAGGGGCTGCCATCAAATGAGTGACCGAACAACTCCCATAAAAGGAGGAGGTGACTGTTGTGTGCCGATACTCTTATTTGTATTTCTGGCCACTCCGTGAAGAACGAGTTGCACTGAGCATTCTAGTTCACAGTGTCGGCGTTCAAAAGTGCTGCCGGCACTTTATTCTTTGTCAGCTTCAGTTGCTTTCACAGTACATGGTGCCTTATTACACATGCACAACATGTCGCTTGTACCCGTAAATCTCTTGTCAAAAAAAATTGCCCGCAGCTTCCCTCGGGGGAACACTGAGGAGGATGCGGACCATATAATTGGTTAACGGGGTGTTAAAGTGCGACTTACTTGGGTCGATGGCTAAATTGGTTTACGTGGTTGTGAAATGGGGTGTTAAATTGCGACTTACTTGGGTCGATGGCTAAATTGGTTAACGTGGTTGTAGGAGGGGGTGTTAAATGAGTGAACACGTACACACGTATGCGAAAGGGCGGCGCTGGTCGAAGGGACGTCGATCATTGTGTTTGTGGATTCGTTGGAATTCATTCCACCGCGACCTTGGACGTCGACGCGCCGTACAAACCAACCGACGAGCGGCAACTGAGCGAGCGAGCGCCGACCTTGAGTATATATACAGCACGACGGCGCATGCACTGTCAGCTGTTGAATGTTCTCGAAGCGCGACGCCACATGCGCGTCCACTGGAGAATCAGGAGAATTGAAGATGTCGAACGCGGTGTGTAGAGGAGGAAGGGTGCACAGATGGTGGAGGAGTGAAGCGCGCGCGGTGTGTAGAGGAGGAAGGGATGCACAGATGGTGGAAGAGTGGGCGACAGCGCGACGGAGCATGCGCGCGCGTCAGCTGTCGAATGTTCGAGAAGCGGTGCGGACGGCGTGGACGGCGCACTACAAGGCGCGAGTATAAGATGCTTCCACATCTAATATATTGCCCTCGAACGGTGTGCTTCTAATCTTTGAGTGACTTTTTCAATAATTTTTCTCGTTGATGGGCTTACATATTGTGCAGCTAAATTTTGCAGTGCAGTGGAGGCAGCACTGCTCTTGCCCTGCCCATGTTTCTAGTGCACCGAAGCTAGCGTTCGTGCAATGCGAGAATACCTGTGCACTGCACATGCAATCTGCAGCGGCTTCGACCACTATCACGTTCTACTCTCAAAGGCGAACTTTAGGGGGCCCCAATTTTAGGGGCGAAGCTCCTTATGGCGTGGCTTGGGCGTCCCTCGTAGTACGTAACCACCAGTGGCACATACCCGAAATAGGTATAACATTTGACCTCCAAGGTGGTGCCGGTGAGAGATTTCTTCTGTGCGTTGTTTAACAATAAAAAATAGTGCTCAATGTACATGCCGAGGGCTGCTAATGGGGAATGAGGAACAGGAGCATTCGGCTTTTAGTGAACGCGCACGCTGCGATCCCCATTAGCAGCCGTTGGCATGTACATTGAGCACTATCTGACAAGAAAGGGTTGCTACGTTATACTCGCTGGGTGTAACCTCCTTAGCTTTAGAAAGGTATAGCGAGCGTTGAGCCGCAGTGCCATGAATACAATGAACTTGTATATACCATGAATGAACTCGAGGTGGTTAAAAATTGGAAGTAGATACGAAGCGCAAGCCGTAAGAAAGTAAAAGCCGAATTCTCCGCCTCTCATTTCCCATTAGCAGCCATTGACATGTACATTGAGCACTATCTGACTGAAAAAGTTTGCTACGTCCTACTCACTGGGCGTAACCTCCTTGGTTTCAGAAAGGTTTAGCGAGCATTGGGCCGCAGTGCCATGAATACAGTGAACTAGTATATACCATGAACTCGAGGTGGTTGAAGTTGGGAAGTAGACCCGAAGCGCAAGCCATAAGAAAGTGTGCGTGTGCCACCTCTTGTTTAGTCCTTGGAATGTCCACTTAATGGCTGTGCTTCTATATGGGGAATATATGATAGAAAGATGTGAGATGGTGGGACTTGGAGTGTTGAATAGATGGACGAACGGACACACAGACAGATGCATGGATGGACGCATGAACGGACGCAGGGGCGGATGCATGAACGAACGCAGGGACGGGCGCACGAACAGACGCATGGACGGTCACACAGACGGACGCATGGACGGACGAATGCTTCGCCCCACTCTCCATCATTCACTCCGTGGATATTCTGCCATTTTGTTATTCAATTAGTCAAGAAGAAGTAACTTGATAGTGTATGGCATCCCTGAGGATGAAAAAGAAGATGAGGAATCACTAGAGCAAGTAATAAACAAAACAGTTGCGAAAGGTGTTCTGAAAATTGAACCTGTTTCAGTCGAAAGGATACATCGGCTCGGTAAACAAAGCGCGAACAAAACTAGACCAATAATTTTCAAATTCCTTGATGATCGAGACAAAACAAAGATATTGAAAAACTGTCATAAAATAAAGGGTACCGACCTATCAATTAGTGAAGACTATTCCCAGCGTGTGCGTATTATAAGGAAAAAATTGTGGGACTCGGCGAAACCAAATAAGGAATCCGGGCAAAAGGTACATCTTGTCTACGACAAAATTAGTATAGACCGTATTCTTTATTGATGGGATGACACCGCAAAACGATAAAGTGATGATTGGCGAGGCGAAAAATCCCTCAACTGGAAAAAAAACCCTGCCAAGCGATGGGCCGGCGTCTCGCACTCGAAACCGCCCTAGTTGAGGTTTATAAATGTGAATTGCCGAAGCGTCTTAAACAAATTAGAATCCCTTTAATGCCTACTTCTCGACCTTGAGCCAGACTTTGTTGCTTTAACCGAAACCTGGTTAAATAATGACATTTTAGATAGTGAAGTAACGCCCCCAAACTACAATATAATACGGAAGGACAGACCGACACGAGGCGGTGGAGTAGCGTTAATGATAAAACGCGAAATACAATACACTGTGCTACCAGAGGTTGAAGGCGTAGAAGCTGTCTTTTTGAAACTAAAATTTAGCCTTCACACAACAATTGTGGGCTGCTGCTATCGTAGTCCTACTTCTGGCGAAGATAGCATGCAATCGCTCTACAACTACATTGAACAAAACATACAAAGCGCAAGATTCATCTTGTTGGGTGATTTTAACCTTCCTGATATCGACTGACAATCCATGAAATTTCATTCCGCATGCTCAGATGTCGTTATCGACACAATGCTGTGATTTAACCTTCACCAAGTAGTCAACCAATCAACACGTGTCCAGGGAGAAACTTCAAATGTTCTTGACCTTATATTTTTGAGTAACCACTTCCCAGCCGATGAAACGAAGATTGAAGTTATGGATGGCATATCTGATCACAAGTACACTTTGTGCACTGTCCCCTTTCGTGATAAAATAGAACCAACGAACATAAAAATTACTTACCCGGATTTTAAATATGTTGACGACACTAGCATACTAAATTATCTAATTATAAAGTTTCCGTCCTTCGAAGAATTGTCGAATGATAGTTCCACGACCATCGAAATATTATGGTTTCAGTTAAAAGAAATCATGCACCGAGGAGAGCGCGTCGCCATCGTACCCCTGGGACCCCAAGTGACCCAAGTGACCGTCCTGTTCCTGCCGTGCCGCGTACCCAGCGAAGTCCTCGCACAAGCACTCTCTCCCTACGGGAAGGTGCTGCACATCACCAGAGGACTCATGGGATCGCGCCCAACCGTGACCACTGGGACGCGATACGTCCGCATGGAAATGAAGGCTTCGTCACCGGTGCCCAACTACCTCAAGGTCGCGGGCCATCGAGTAACCTGTGACTATAAAGGCATCCAGCGAGTGTGTCGTCGATGTGGAGACAGTGGGCACTTCCGCATGAACTGCACAGCTCCGTTTTGTGGAAGGTGCGGCGTTTATGGCCATGACGGGAAAGGCTGCCGTGTCGCCGTTGTGGGGACCCGCATGCCACCGTGGCCTGCACCATCAGGCCATCGTATTCCGAGGCGGCATCCAAGGATTTCCCTCCACTTCAACCAGGAACGCCATCTAAGAACAAGTGCGACGATTCGGCAACGCGAGCCGCGGTAACCGACCACGACCAAGGTGTGCCAATCGCAACGCTGCACCAGACGCCCACTGCGTCCCCAACGATTCCGGGCCTGGTACTCCCTCCAGGTACTGAAAACTTAAGTTCCCCGCGTCCCGTGGCCATTTCTGAGGAATCGCAGGCCAAGCCCTCGTCTGACGAAGCGCCTCGTGAGGACGGCGTCTCGGATGAGAATATTGCATCTGAGGCTCCTCGCGTTGCTGCTCTGTCGACAACAAGTTCAGGTGTCATCGAGGAGTCTACATCTCAAGACGACGACGCCTGCATTAACGAGGACTCCAACAGCACCGCGAGTGAGGCGCCCCTACAAATTGACGAAGACACCAGCCCCAGTGACTTAAGCCAGGACAGTGGAGACGTCTTTGTACCATCCTCGCTCAAAAACCCGGACACGAAACGCCACCGGATAACTACTCGTGACTTGGAAGCCCCCACCAGAGACAGAAGTCCCCTGCGGACTTCGACGCGATCCCGGAGGCCCCGAGCTTCCGGTGGATCGCCTGGCCGGAAAAAATGACTCAGCCACTTGCGGGGCATTGGCTCCCGCACCTGATAAAGGTACCCCTGCATTTGCGTGATTCTATACTATGTTTTCATTTTCCCCATGGCTCTTACTCTAAAAATTATTACTTTTAACGTTCAAGGTTTCCGAAATCCACAAAAACAGGCTGAGGTATTGGCTTTTGCACGTTCAGTGCACTGTGATTTGCTGTTCCTGCAAGAAACAAATTTTTTCAAGCTTTCTGATGTACTCGCTTTCAAGCGCGCGTTCAATTTTGATTGTTTCTTTTCGTACGCCAGCACGCATTCGACTGGCGTCGGAGTCGTTATTTTTAACCGAGGTCTTTTACGTGACCATCATGTTTCCTTCGATGCCTTCGGACGCGTGCTGGCGTTCGACTGCACCTTTTTTTCGTTAAGAATAAGATTTGTTGCCGTGTATGCCCCAGCGGCACGCGAGAACTCAAACGCGTTCTTCCAATCTCTTGATGCGTTTCTTTTAAATTCCCGACATGTGGTACTTTTAGGGGATTTCAATTGTGTCTTAGACTCACGCGCAGACGTTCGAGGTCCGGGTCGCGGCCGGTCAAACTGGAATGCCAGAGAACTCGAACGTCTAGTGCAGCAATTGGCATTGAGTGACATTCATCAAATTGTGCATGGCAGTAATTATGCCTATACTTGGCGTCGATCAGCGTCGAGCTGCCGAATTGATCGCGTGTATGCATCCCCCAATCTCATTACCTACGTTCACGACACCGGGGTAATGTCATTGCCACCGACACCGGTGTACATTAGCGACCATCGGCCGGTCATGTTATCTCTCCGCCTGCCAGCGGGGACGCCGACGGTTCACAGACCATGGCGTCTCGATTGCCGCGTCCTCCAGGACTCTCAGGATACGGAGAAATTATCCCGAGCGTTACGCGCATCGCTTATAGGGGCCGATGTAGCTGATTGGGATCGCCTCAAAGAACAGTGGCGGCATCATTGCAGTGCGTCGGGCAGAGGACTTTGCACCCGTATGTCGAAAGATGCGTCATTGTTAATCAAGAAGATACGCATTGCCAATCGAGATCACAGTCCTTCCACTGTAATGCGGGCATAGCAAGAGGAGCTCGTTGAACGGTACCAGTGTATTATGCGCGCTTCTTCACTCTCGGCTGCAGCTTGGCGCTGTAGACGTGCACCCTGTGCACACCCTGAGGTGCTAAGGTATGCACGCAGAGCTCTGCTTCGTCCACCAGGCTCGCCTGCGCACTCGCTGAACTCTATCCCCCCAGCTGCTGCGGGTACGCGCGACTTTCAGGAATTCACTCAACACTTTGAGTCAATAGCTAAATCTGGTGCTAATGTCTGTTACCCAGGATCCGTTTCTTCGCATCCTCTGCTAACAGATTTACCTCATGATTCCAACATGTCAAATGACGTCCTCCTATCACCGCCATCCGATGACGAAATCAAAGGTGCATTAGACGCAATGAAAAAGGGATCGGCCCCAGGGCCTGACGGACTACCTGCAGAGTTTTATGTACAGTTCTGGCCTATCATTGGTCCAACTATGTCACGCGTCATTCGCAAGTGTTTCCAAGATATTACACTTCCAACTTCTTTCCATAAAGGCCGTATAACACTAGTTCCCAAGAAAGACCAAATGTCTACGCGACCAGAAGATAGGCGCCCTATTACCCTGCTCAATGTAGATTACAAGCTCTTGGCTAACATTTTGGTGCGCCGAATCAGTCCATTTCTTGCAACATTAATCGCTCCCCACCAGGTCTGTTCTGTTCCGGGCCGAGAAATACACGCCCATACGTGGTTAACGCGTGACATCATTCAATACACCTTTAGCCGATGTGCGCAAAGACTGTTGGTTTCATTAGATCAAGAGAAAGCTTTTGATTTCATAGAACACGGCTACATACTAAATGTTTTACATGCATACGGATTCCCGGATAAGTTCATTGACCTTATCAACGCGATGTATACTAATTTAGAAAGTACCCTTTACTTAGATTCCCGTGAGAGTCACGCATTTAGAGTCACGCGTGGGGTCCGTCAAGGGTGTCCCCTCTCCCCAGTGTTATTTATCCTTGCATTAGAGCCCTTCTTAAGGGCCGTTGAACATCACCCGCAGATTCGTGGCTTACCTCTACCCGGTAACACTCAAGTAAAAGTCGCTGCATATGCAGATGATATCACTCTATATGTACATAATGAACAGTCGCTGCAGCATGCTCTTGATACATTCCATGATTTCGGTATTATCTCTGGTGCAAGGTTAAACTTTTCTAAAAGCCAGTATTTTTTCATTGGTAACCCCAGCGGTCGTATCAACATCACGTCGCCTTTACAGTGGTCTCCTGAGATTTCAATACTCGGAGTTACTTTCACTGTATTTGGTATACAGGATAGCATCTGGTCATCCGTTGTACAAACTCTTCTAAATGATATCAAAGCAGCCAGGCACTTCGAATTCCCCCTCTTGGAACGCCGATACTTAACTCAAACGGTGTACCTAGGAAAATTTTGGTACCTTTGCCATTCTGTTGAACCACCGCTCCACGTCTGCAGGAAAGTGCAAAGCTGCATCAGTTCATTTTTTTGGTCTGGTGGCACAGAATTGTTATCGCGTCCAGCGTTAGCTCAACCGCGAGATCAAGGCGGTTTTGCATTCCCCGACGTTTCCGTCGTGGCTTCTACATTGTGCCTCCGCACTCTATTGCGAATACTAAGCAATGATGACATACCCGCTCAGACACTGGCTCGCTACCATCTGGGGCCATCACTACGTGTCTTCTTGCCGTATAGCCAAACAAACAAAGGTCCCCAATCAACTGAATTACCACCTTTGTATCGAGCCCTTCTGGCATTTCACCGACGTTTGGAAGCTACGTGCCCAGAGATAGAGGTGGCCGATTCTAAAGTGGTGGACACAATGGCCGCCCTTCTACGGCCCCTGGTGCCCCAGCATCGTCAATCTGTATTGAACCGCGCTTGGAAACCAATAACTGCCGCAGTGTTGCCAGGGCATCTCAGAGACTTTGTCTGGAGGCTGAGCTGGGGCTTGCTCCCCACGCGAGATCGGTTGCAGCGATGGCAGGTGGTTCGCACTTCCACTTGCCCCAACTGCGTCATGGTAGAGACCAATCGACATGCGACGTTTGAATGTGTGGTTTCCCGCCTTTTTTGGCGTGCGGTTAATGCTGGTTTTCGGGAACAGGGTGTGCGAACTTTCGTGTCCAACGGCCGATTTCCGCGTAGCCGCTTCTCCGCTCTCTTAATAGTTGCGGGGCTTTTCAGCCTTTGGAGAAACCGATGTGAGGCCGTAGCTGCCAATTGCCGCCGGCGTGCCTTGTGGCCGATACTGGGGAGAATGAGACGAGAAATCCTCGCGTTCCTCTCCGAAGAGCTTTTCTTCCTCGGGGAGCAAGAGTTTCTGCGGCATTGGTCGTGCCCTTTCGTGAAGGTGGAACACGAAAGGATACAACTCATTTTTCGACCGACTTGGTGCTAAGCAGCGCCCGTTGAGTTGTTATATATGATTTCATTTGTTACAAATTGTGTTTTATTTGGATCTATTGTATCGTTATACCCTTGTATCGTGATATCACATTGAATACTTGTGTACATGTATGCCAACATAATCATGTATATTAGAGCAAATGTCTTCACTGTAACGTAGTGAAGTTAGTCGTAAAATATAGATGTGCCGATGTGTATGTGCCCTGTTACTGAAATGGTATGAAGCCTTTGTGTTCTGTACATGCTGTAAATAAACTTTTTCTAAACAAGAATGAAATAAAAACCCGGAGCAGTAACAGTAAATAATTTGACTGCTGCTGTGAGTGACCTAAAAACAAAAATCAAAACAGCGAAGAGCAACTATTTCACTAAAACGCTGCCAAACTTTCTAAAAAATTCCCCCAGCAAGTTTTGGAGCTACCTAAAGCCTGTAAAAAACAACAAAAGCAACACACCCCCGGAAAAAGATGACCCGATCACTGCAGACAAAATGAACAGCTATTTCAAGTCTGTATTCACTGTCGATGACGGAAACATTCCAGACATCGACTCTAGTGCGGAAGGTACCCTGAAATCGATTATTATCAATGAGGCCGGTGTCATAAATCTCTTGGTAAACTTGGACGCAAAAAAAGGAGCAGGGCCGGACAACATTCCTAACATCTTTCTTGTAAGATATGCAGAGTTGCTAGCTAAATATCTGTGCGTCATGTTTAACAAATCACTATAAACGTGCTCTTTACCTGTGGAGTGGAAAAAGACCAAAGTTGTTCCTGTGCATAAAGGAGGAAGCGGAAATGATATATCTAACTTTAGACCTATATCCCTGACATGTACAATCTGTAAAATCTTGGAGCACATAATTCTTAAACAAATAACTGCTTGCCTAGAAGAAAAACGTATATTATCTCCCTATCAGCATGGCTTTCGCCGAGATCTTTCAACCAGAACCCAATTAGTGGAATTAACACATGAGGTATCCCAGAGTATTGACAACCAAAAACAAACTGATCTAATTTTCCTCGACTTTGCCAAAGCATTCGACAAGGTATCACACAAGAAACTACTTCCAAAACTTGAGGCCACCTTAGGAAATTCTACTGTTCTTAACTGGATCAAAAATTATCTTACTGATCGTACACAGTATGTGGAATTTAACGATGAAACGTCTGCTACCACCTCCGTCACATCTGGAGTTCCGCAGGGCTGTGTGCTGGCGCCAATTTTGTTTCTTCTCTTTATTATTGATTTGCCTACAAATATTAGGGAAAAAATCAAATTATTCGCGGATGACTGCGTGCTATATCGAGAAATAAACTCAACGGAGGACCATGTAGCTTTAAACAGTGCTTTACAAGATGTTTCCTGCTGGTGCCGTAAATGGCAGATGTCACTTAATGCAAACAAGTGTACAATTTTATCAGTAAGTCGAAAAAAAACTAGGTCAAATTTTCTTTACACTATCAATGAAATTCCCATAACTAGAGTAAATCAGCATAAATATCTTGGAATTATTATAACCGAATATCTAAGATGGGACGCACACATAAGTTACGTTACTTCAGCTGCACTACGCCGCTTGTTTGCACTCAGATACCGGCTTCGCCAGGCCCCGCCTTCTTTAAAACTGCTTGCATACACTTCCCTTGTGCGATCATTACTTGAATACGGTAATATTATTTGGTCACCATCTACAAAACAGCAAATCACGAAACTGGAAGGAATACGAAGGAAAGCTTTGAGGTTCATTTAGAAGTACAGACATACAGATTCTCCGACCAAACTAATTAAAAAAGCTGGATTACTTACTCTAATGAATAGAACAAGGTTAGCACGTGCAAAATTCATACATGAATTAATCCATGGTCATTTAAACATTGATGTATCCGTCTACCTTACGTTTGATCAAACTAGAACAACACGCCAAAAACACCCAATGAGACTTAACGAATACTCCTTCAACACAAACTGCTTTAAGTACTCATTCTTTCCGATAGCCACTAATGAATGGAATAAACTGGATCCGAGTATCTCCAGCACTACCGAATTAGCAAAATTTCTAACCCTTGTCGAAAATAACTTTGTATTATGCAAACGGAATCACCTGGTTGATTTTAATATGAGTGTTCGTGTGAACATTGTACGAGCAAAGTATCATGTCATCATATTTTTTCTTTAAGCAATTTTAGTACTGAATCCAGGTGAAGAGAAATCGCTCTGTTGTTTCTTGATCATGTTTCTGTTTTTCAGTGTGTATAAATTTGCCCTTCCTTGAAATACTTCGCCATATTGTAGGGTAGTTTCTTATTGCTGTAATTTCTTGTTGTGTTTCTTGATGCATATGCCAATATATCAACCAATGTGTCAACCAAGTCGCTGCATATATTTTCCTCTGACAACTTTTCTTTACACTAATGTTTTATGCTTTCTTTGATCTGAAATTGTTAAATGATCCGATTCTGTTAGTTTCATTCTGTACTTTATCGCGATGTATGTCTTTATTGTGTACTTATTCCAATTTTTATGTTCACGCCCTTCCTGCTAAAATCCCTGATGGGATTGGCAGTATGTCGAAATAAATAAATAAATAAATAAATTTAAACAACAGGTCATATAACCGACGCCTGCCAAGCATTATAGTAAATTGTATTTTTACCCCACAGGTCATATTGGTTAGTTGACACAAAGCTTATCTTCGAATATGGGGCATTGTCTCAGTGTGATAGAGCATGGCAACACTGGCAAATAATATTCAAACATCAGATGCTTGGGTGCTTCAGTGCCATAGACCTCCTGCTATGGGTGATGTGGAGGCTGTCGTTAACTGCAGACTCAATGGTGTGACATGAAGTTGTCCTACAAGCATTACGAAAGAGTAAACAAAGTCAGTCGCCTTCGCGCATGCGAACTGCCTCGAGCAGTCAGTGGTCTACTTTGGTAATAAAGTCCCTGTGAGATAAACGACCTGTCAGGCGTTGCTTACAAGGCTTTGAGTGATGTCCTTTCTGGGTGTCTGCTTATCCATCATGCTGCCTACAATGATTTTGAAGCTAGTTCCTGCTACACGAGGCTTCTCTTACTGACAATAACACGCCCTTTTTATGTCCTTTTTCATCACACCCATCTTGATCGAGTTACAAGACGTGCGCCCTCACTTGGATACCATATCCCATAATGCCGTTTTAAAATGTTGAACTTTGAAATGTGATCACGTATCAGTGCCACTCGCTTGCGTTTCACACTAAACCAGAAACCTACTGTGAAAAAAACAACAAATATTTCTTAATATAAACTAACAAAATGGCTTGTCTATTCATTTACGACAACTGCAAGGCGAGAGCCATCATTGTTTTCTTTTCAGTCGATGCATTGATCGCTTTCTGGACCTAACGTGGCTTTGCACTGCCTCCAAAGGTTAGAGGCCCCTGACCTGCTGTTGCATTGCCTCCGGGATTGCACCACCTTGGACCAAGTTACGGTATCGTTTGATGACGTCATCATGGGGCATGACTTCACATCATGGCATAACGACTTCAATATGAGGTCACACACTTTGGATCTGTGATGTCATCGTCACAAGAACTGGTGTCGTCATCGCGTTATGATTATAATTTAAGTAAGTCATTCCCGACGTCGTGGGACACCAACCGCCGCCATAACTGGACGCCAACTGTCAAATATCGTGTTTCATGAGTCACATAAGACTTTAGTACTAAGTAATTGTGATTCGGTACATTGAGGGTATTCAAATAAACCTGGTCACTTTGCGGCGTGAACACCAGCATATTTGAGGAATTTTTAAATTGCGTTTGAATACCTCACCGCAAATTTCATCCCCCGGTTAGGCACGAATGTTTTGCGAGAGCTTTCGAAAGTAGACGAGTCCTCGTTTAGGGGCCCCCTAGACTTTTTCGCAGTACAAGAGAGTCTTTATTAGTTCATAATGTGGCATGACATTTTCGAGGTCGAAAGTCTCATTCCCGTTATTCTACAAAGTTAGTTAGAATAATGTATCTATTGTATATGTATATGTTTTGCTCCTAAAGGTCGCTAAGCTACATGCATGGGTATAACCAGACAAAGCCCCACTAGAAAACGTATGATGCCTTTTAATGCACGATCCACATTTGAGACCTTTAGGCAGGATGGGGGTTTACTGCTCAAACATACTGCCACCATGAAACTTCACGAGAAAACAAAAAATCACAAAATTAGCTGCAACTACCACGACGAACAAGCATGAGGACTTGCTTTTTCTCAATTTTGGCTATTATTTTTTTCATGCATACGGCTATGCACCAAGGGCTCTCCATTTCCCGTTATAAGTTTAGGAGTAAACTATTTCAGAGGTTTGGTCGAAAGCATTCACCAAGATACTTCTGGTCATGAAAGACCGCCGAACATGTTCTGAGATCAGGTCAAAGATGAAAAAGACGCAAACTCCATTCGACTGACTTTTCATTCCATAATTATTCAAGGCGCGCGCGCAAGTGCCAATGGCCGCATCAACGACTCGCGAACTACCGATGCGCGCAGAGTAGAGAGAAAAGAGAGAGACTTCGAAATGTCGAGACCGCCGGACGACACGTCGTAAGTGTCTTCAGCAACTGTTCCGCAAGTGACAAACGATGCAACCCTCCGTTTTGTCGCCCTGTCGCCTAGCTGGGTAACGGCCAAGTGTAAACGGATAAGCGGGATGACGAAGAGAAACAAAATGATGGCACCGAGGAAGGCCGGGTGACGTTCAGCCGAGTACCGGCGCGACAATGTGGCGCCTCATTTTCACCCCGCGCCATCTTTTTCTTCGGTTCGGGGAACCCTATGCTCGCGCTGGCGTCTTACGTCCCGCACTTGCCCGCCTCAGCCATCCTTCTCCGTGAAGCATCGCTTCCGTTGCGATCAGCGACGCGTACTCGGAGAACAATGAGCGAAAAGTGGTGAAGAGAATGGGGGCATAAGGGAATGGACAGTCTGGGAGAGCGATACGGGGAGGCGAAGAGAAGCGAGGATGTTGGAAAGTGCGTCTGGAGGACTTCTTCTAGAAACAAGACCCGGCGCGATCGTTTGCAGAGGCAAGAGAAGCAAGCGATGCATACTAGAATGATGGCGGTCAAAAAAGAATACAGTAAGAGTCAAGCAGCAAGACACGCTACGATACTGCAGACGTGTCGATACCCTACACCACTTTTTCGCCTTTGAATAACACGCCCAAAGTCTAATACGAGTGACTTCAACGTCTCTGAAAATCTTCTTGAGAAACACACTGCGAGAGAGAATGACTAAAGGCAAAGATTCGTTCAGAATCCGCAGCGAAGAGATCAACTGTAAAACAACAAGTTGGTACGGGTATGAATAAATATACTGCCACGGGAGCATACCGACAGCAAGTACAGATAGGCATCGGCGTCAGTTGTATGTTTTTACAACTTATTTTTACAATATATACAGGGTGTTTCAAGAAATGTGTCTAATATTCTTTAAAAATGACAGATAGGAGGTATATGCGTGCTATTTGCAGTGTTGCCATTCCCGTGGAAGAAGGCATCTGCAGATGTCTACAAACAATACCTATGTCAGTATCTCTAGAAATTAACAGAATTAACTTCTTACTCAGTGGTGATAGCGGGTCGATTGAAATAGGCGAATTCAAGTTCTTCCTGTGAATAGTCCCTAGCAGGAACCGTAAAGGCCGGTGCACGCAAAAGCACGGATATGTAGGGACGGCTTTATGCTCTCCCATAGTAGAGTACCTCGTACTCTAAATCGTTAAAAACTTTTTCTAAACACAGCCACTTTGAAATTTAGGAAAAGTGGCGGCTGGCAATCGCTGCGGAGCGATGAAATAAGCCTAATTCAACTGGAGAAACAGAAACTGACGCACCAAACAGCGCGTCTACCATTCACATCGACAACATCCTTAATGACGACACTGTTTCCCTTGCATTGGGGGAGATGAATAGGCGAGTGTCGATAAGTGGCCCCGAAGCGAAGTGTCTAAATTATTCTGTCTGGCGTTCTGACTACCTGGAGGACAGTGGACTGCGAGAACGCATCTAACTTTATTTTTTCTTTATTTCTCTATTTTTTTCCCACTACTTCTTTATTTCCGATTTCCCCCTCCCCCGTGCACTACTGCTGAGGTGTCCTCCTTGAGAGAGAGCTGAGGGTGCACTTATATCTTCATTTCCTCATCAAAAATCCTTCCACCCCCCCCCCCCCACCCTGTTAATAACGGTGAAGGACAATCTTTCCGCCTCTCACTCGGTTCTCCACTGCTGCCACGATCGCAGGCACCTCACGTGGTTTTGTACTGCATCTAGAATCGGCAAACATTTGAGCAAGCTACCTTGTCATGTGACGATGTCATCGTGTGGTGGTACGTCCCGTCACGTCGCGGTGACTTCATAACGATGTCACGAATTGTACCACCCTGTCTCGCCACAACAACGTCATACGAGGGCATCATCACGTTATGATGACTTCTCGTTTAACTTGTATTGCGGGAGTTGACAGCCCGGGACGCTGCTCAAATTTCACGTTCAATTTTCAAAGAGAGTCGCAGAGATTGTATGCACGCATAATATATTATATATTACAAGAAGTGTGCGAAGGACGGAGTCATCCGAAGATCACATAAGATGCTTATACAACAGCCCAACTTTTATATTTTTTGGTCTGCCTTTAACATTTAATAACTGTTAAAGAGTAAACTAACCGTAATCTATGTGCATCAATGTAATTATTACTAATCATATATGTAGGTCTCAATTTTTGTACATTTTTGCGAACAAGATGTGCCCACGAATGAACGATATGTTCCCACCCCTACTGAAACAATGAAAGCCTAAAATAAAGAAGAGACAAGAAAAAAAATGGCAGCATTTCCACGCAGTGAATGACGGAGAGTGGTTCGAAGCATTCGTCCGTCCATTCGTTCTCGCTTCATCCATCCATGCGTTCGTCTGCGTGACCATCCGTGCGTCCGTGCGTGCATCTGTTCATGCGCCCGTTCCGGCGTTCGTCCATGCATCCGACCCTGCGTCCGTTCATGCGTCCATCCGTACATCTGTCTGTGTGTGCGTTCGTCCATCTATTCAACACTCCAAATACCACCATCCCGCATCCTTTCATCATATATTCCCCATACAGAAGCACCGCCATCCAGCGGACATTCCATGGACTAAACGAGAGGTAGTGCACGCACACTTTCTTACGGCTTGCGCTTCGGGTCTACTTCTCACCTTTAACCACCTCGAGTTCATGGTATATACTAACTCACTGTATTCATGGCCCTGCGGCTCAATGCTCGCTAAACCTTTCTAAAACTAAGGAGGTTACGCCCAGCGAGTATAACGTAGCAACCCTTTCTTGTCATATAGTGCTCAATGTACATGCCAATGACTGCTAATGGGGAATGAGAGACAGGAGCGTTCGGCTTTTAGTTAACGCGCACGCCACGAATTTTTCATTGTTCAACAAAGCACAGGAGAAATCTTACAGCGGCACCACCTTGCAGGTCAAAATGTAACACTGGTTACACACTACGACTACGACTACGAGAGACGAACGGGTGCCGCTTTAATGACCTTCGCCCCTAAAAGGAAAAGCTACCGAAAGAGAGAGTGCATGCTTTCACTGATAAGGTAAATAAAACCAGGCCGAAGGAACATGGTAGAACACACGTGTCACGCCTCCTTTCGCGATTTTTCTTTCCTTGGAGCAAGTCAACGAGATGTCTTTCGCAAAAAGTAATCTAGGCTGACAAGTCCTGAAACATCAAACATTGCGAAGGCATACACGGTCCGTGTAGTCTCTCTTTCGGCATGTAGGCAATTTGTTTTCCTTCACTAGCTTCAAAACGTGTTCTTGAGAAAGTTAATCTTGTCCTTTCGAGATGTCTCCTTGGGTGCACTGTGAAAACACAATTCAAGAAAGCCGTCCACATTGAACAACCACTTTTTTGAGCAAAGTCAGAAAAAAATGATGCCGTGTCCTGTCTCAAAAATACAGCAGTGTTTCGTATGACGAAGCATGGCCCTAGAGCTGCAATCTTTCATCGAGGAACATTGTAGCCTCCCTAAAAGAGCGGAATTACTTCTTGTAGCTTTAAAGCACGTTCGTCTTTCTTTCTTCACGTTTTAGGTGAACGCAGGTCTGTAAACACTTTGGTGTACCAATTATCATGTTTGGATGTGTCGTTTATCTTTGTCGTCTAATCCCGTCCCGCGCCCCGCCGCGGTGGTCTAGTGGCTAAGGTACTCGGCTGCTGACCCGCAGGGCGCGGGTTCGAATCCCGGCTGCGGCGGCTGCATTTCCGATGGAGGCGGAAATGTTGTAGGCCCGTGTGCTCAGATTTGGGTGCACGTTAAAGAACCCCAGGTGGTCTAAACTTCCGGAGCCCTCCACTACGGCGTCTCTCATAATCATATAGTGGTTTTGGGACGTTAAACCCCACATATCAATCAATCATCTAATCCCGTCCCGTGATACCAAACTAAGTATATGTGGAGCTAGTGAAACTACCGCAAGCACGCTAATAGCGTGGTATATTGTCATGTTCTTACATGACACAAGTGTCAGGATTATCATGTTTGCACCAGTCATAAGTTTCGTCATCCATTGACGTCACGTAACACCAATTTTTGGTATATGTGGAGCTGGCAAGACGGCCACGAGCGCATCGGGAAGGACCCAACCTACTCCAATGTAGCATTGATGCGCGCTCACGCCTGCGCACAGCCACGCTACGTTAGCAAAACGCGAGCACTTAAAGTCTGACGCCAGGCACGAATAGCGTCCGTCAGCGCGGCCCGACGGCAAGCGACGTGAAATGCGGCATGCTGCATTTCGTGCCAATACGTTACCCAGACAACACTGTGTCTCCCTCTTTATCCGACGGAGGGACACCGGACGCGCCGAAACGCGCATGCGTCAGAGCAACGCAGCGCGGCGCGTGCCTGCGAGTATATGGCAGAACCGGCGCCTGGCGAAGCAACGCCGGCGTGACGCAACGAAATGAACGCCGGTGTCACGCCGGCGAGCACGCGCACCGAGTCACATCGAAATGTATTGGCGTCTTGACTTTGGCATGTAGTCATGTTCTCACATGACGCGCATCTCATGATCAAGTTTGCACCAGGGACATACCTTCGTCATCCATTGTAGTCGCGTAACAACGATTTCGTACTTGTGAAGCTAGCGGAACCGCTGCGAGCATCATGAGCGTAGCATGGAGTTCATGCTGTTACATGACACGCATCGCTTGTTTATCATGTTTGCACCAGTGTCATACCTTCGTCATTCATTCACGTCCCGTAGTACCAAATTTGGTATATGTGAAGCTAGCGAAACGACCACCAGCGCATCATGAGCGTGACATGTAGTCATGTTATTACATGACACACATCTGTTGATTATCATGTTTGCACCAGTCGCATACCTTCGTCATCCTTTCAGGTACCGTAAACCAGATTTATTATACATAACAAACATTCACCGTCTAACTACCGGCCTATCTCGCTAACCAGCATACCTTGTAAAATACTAGAACACATATTATATTCTAAACTGGCAGGTTTTCTCGAATCTGACTCGTTTTTTTCCAAAATGTCAACACGGTTTCAGAAAAAACTATTCATGCGAGACTCAACTTGCATCTTTCACTCATGGAATAAACATCATTCTTGATCAATCATCCATCGCTGATTGCATTTTTTTAAACTTTTCCAAAGCTTTCGATAAACTATGTCACAAGTTGTTACTTCACAAACTACAATATCTTAATCTTGATCCGAAACTTTTATATTGACTTGATTGTTTCCTTTCTAACCGCGCTCAGTTTGTTTTAGCTAACGATAACGTCTCACCTCGAACGAACGTCTCTTCTGCAGTCCCTCAAGGATCTGTCCTGGCTCTCCTGCTCTTTCTTATTTACATTAACGACTTACCTTTATCTGTTACTTCTCACATTCACTTGTTTGCCGACGACTGCGTCCTCTTTCGTGAAATATCTAATGACAATGACCTATTAACCCTTCAATCCGATCTTAACGCTATTTCTGTGTGGTGTAAAACATGGGTAATGGAACTCAACACTATCAAATGCAAGTTTCTTCGCGTATCTAGAATTAACCATATATTGCCCACTTACTATCTGAACGATGCTCCACTGGAATCTGTCAGCACTTACAAATATCTTGGAATACATATTACTACCGACCTCACTTGGTCCGTGCATACCACGTACGTAATTAATAACGCTAATCGCATGCTCGGCTACGTACGTCGAAATTTCTCACAGGCTCCTGCAACACTAAAACTAACTCTCTACAAGACGCTTATCCGCTCCAAACTGGAGTATGCTGCATCAATTTGGGATCCTAACCAAGAAAATCTAATACACTCACTTGAAATGGTTCAAAATAACTCTGTTCGTTTTATACTCTCTAACTACAATTGGACTGCCAGCATAAGCACTATGAAATCCAGCCTCGGATTACCTTCCTTATCATCTAATAGGGAAATCCATCGCCTTTGTCTTTTCTATAAGCTTTTCTATCACAGCCAGCTACGAAACGAACTCATTCTGCCTCCTCGGTACATTTCAGCTCGCATAAATCATGTCCATGAAGTCGGCTTGCCGTCCTGCAGAACTAACTTCTTTTCCAAGTCATTCATACCGCGTACATCACTACGCGCACTGACGGCAACAATCTCGGACCACCAACTTTTTAAAACTGCTTTAACTAACATTGTATAACGTGTAACACTCAAGTACATTGCATTTTCCTGGTTTTGTTGTGTTTATACCTTTTTATTTTTTTTTGCTCTGCTTTATACTATGTTTGTAACTATTGTAACCCACTCCCGTCTCTAATGCCTCTGGCCCTGAGGGTACCTAACTAAATAAATAAATAAATTATATATGACGCTAGCGAAACGGCCGCGAGCGCATCATGAGCGTGTAACGTAGTCATGTTTTTACATGAGACGCATCTCATGATTTTTATGTTAGGGTTTGTCGCTCGTGTTCGCCATGCAATCATGTCATACCATGCAAGTTTTGCAACATGCCATGCGAACGAAACCACCACGAGAGTTGCAGGACCACAAAATGAAAATCATTGTACTTATGACATAAATATCATGATTTTCATGATATGACTAATCAGATATGTTCTTCATACAGTCATGTTATGCCATACCAAGTTTGGTATCGATACAATTATCCAAGCGGCCAGGAGAGCTAAAAGTTGTAGGCGGCTAGATAGATTAGATAGATAGATAGATAGATAGATAGATAGATAGATAGATAGATAGATAGATAGATAGATAGATAGATAGATAGATAGATAGATAGATAGATAGATAGATAGATAGATAGATAGATGCACTTAAAGTCGCCGAAGTTCGCTAAAAAAAGGTTCGCATTAAAAAAGGCTAATTCGAAACAAACACGTAACTCTAAAGATCATAATCTTTCACTTGTGCGACAAACTGAAAAAGGAAAAGCTACCGAAAGAGAGAGCGCATGTTTTCACTGATAAGGTAAATAAAACCAGGCCGAAGGAACATCGTAGAACACACGTGTCACGCCTCCTTTCACGATTTTTCTTTCCTTCGAGCAAGTCAACGAGATGTCTTTCAGAAAAAGTAATCTAGACCGACAAGTCCTGAAACATCAAACACTGCGAAGGCATACACGGTTCGTGTAGTCTCTCTTTCGGCATGTAGGCAATTTGTTTTCCTTCACTAGCTTCAAAACGTGTTCTTGAGAAAGTTAATCTTGTCCTTTCAAGATGTCTCCTTGGGTGCACTGTAAAAACACAATTCAAGAAAGCCGTCCACAGTGAACGACCACCACTTTTTTGAGCAAAGTCAGAAAAAAAACGATGCCGTGTCCTGTCTCAAAAATACAGCAGTGTTTCGTATGACGAAGCATGGCCCTAGAGCTGCAATCTTTCATCAAGGAACATTGTAGGCTCCTGAAAAGAGTGGAATTACTTCTTGTAGCTTTAAAGCACTTTCATCTTTCTTTCTGCGCGTTTTAGGTGAAAGCAGGTCTGTAAACACTTTGGTGTACCAATTATTTCTCGGTAGTACAGAATAGGGCTTCCAATCATAAAGCCACCCACTACTGACTGGTCCGGGATCTCCTGCCGCAATAGTAACATTTATTCTGTTTTTTTTCTTCTTTTAAAGTCAAGCGTGTATGACAGGATTTGTCGATCTTGAAAAAAAATCTTGAAAAAATTGACGTCAGTTACTGCCTATGAAGCTTGAAGATTGATATCATGTGTCGATTGGCAGAACACGAAGATAATGCTTTTTTTTTTTTTTGCACTGTTGCAAGATATGTTCCAACGACGTCGTCAATCGAACGGACACCGGTTGATCCCTATGGTGGGCCTTACGTTACTAAAAGCCGGTGGTTACTAAAAAAAGCCACTGTTAACGCAGACAGCTTGTAAATACGGTCCCATCTCTTGGGATTAGAACTTGTTTCTAACAACGCAAAAAATTTAAAGGCTCCGATACTTGCGATAATCAAAGAAACCTGCTATATCTTTCATTCAGGGCAATTTCTTGTAATTATTTTGTCCAAACATTGGTAGTTACGAGAAACTACAATTATTATGTTCAAGAGCTACCGACTGGTTTTTTAACTACTAATATTATCTTGGGCATTGCGTTCAAAAACATTATGATCATCACAGACGCCGAAGTGAAGTGCTACGAAAATATTTACTGTCTGGTTTTCTTCAAGGTGCACCGGCATCGCATAGTACAAAGGCCTAAACAATTACGCCTGTTTTGTTTTTTCGTAGTACAAATTTGCATCTGGAGGTTATGCAAAAAAGTAGCTACAAATTCCAACTGAAGAACTATTTTTTTACTGGCATGAGTACAGTGTGGATTCACTTTTCTTTGATCAATAAATTGCCTAGATATTGCTTTGTTGACAGATGTGTCTCATCGCGAAATTTATAGGAACTGTATGAAATGAATTTGTTTCAAGGGCGATTGCCTGCCACTATAATTTGAACTCAGTTACGCTGCAGAAATGCTTTTTTTTTACTTATTTTGGTGCTTGAGTTATGAAGAGTATTATCCAACACATGGAAAGCTAAGCTTCTTCAAAAAAGAAATATGAATTCAAGGCATGAATTAGGGCAAAAAATTAAGGGAGATCTATTTATGTATGACCAAGTCAGTGGTTCAGTTTACGTGCACACCAAAGGATGGTTGCAGAAGATACTGATCAAGTATTGGCTGAATTCAAACTGGTTGATTGCGAAGCCTCTTCTATCCAAATGACTAAAATAAATGACATTCTTAGGTAGATTATGATATTTTAGTATTTATAGTGTTCTTACATCAATCTTCTTTTATGGAGACTGCCATGTCAAATATGAAGCACTGCTTTTCACTACAAATACAAAGCCAAATATGAAGGGTTCCAATACATCTTGAATCTTTTCACATATCTTGTTGGTACGTTGTTCCGCCATTCCCAAAACTCGATCCCCACAAAACATCCCCTCGCGTCAAAACTCTGTCAGAACATGGTGAAAAATGGAGGAAAATCCTTACTTCCACAATGTGCCATTTTGCCGGTTTTTCTTTCATGTATGAGTCTGTACGTACGGGAGTGGAAAGCGAGCCGAGAGATGAAACGAGGGAAACGGGTGCAAGAGAATCCCTTTCGATTTAGCTTGACAGCTTCTCACTTTCCTCAGTGCTACGTAAGCGCAGCCTTTATCCCAGATTTCACGTGCCGCGCCGCATTCGTGACCGGGTGGACGAAACAGCGGAATCCTACGCGGCACATAAATCACATCGCCCATGATCCATGCTCCCAAATCCAGCCTCTTGCCGACAGTGGCCACGCTGCCAGCGCCTGCCACTCCATCTTCAAAGGGGCTGTAATACCGCAGGCTGTTGTAGCAGGGCAAGCTGGCGCGAAAACCTACACAAGCCGATGCAGTGGCCACCTTACTATCGCATTTTGGTGCGTTTTTCTGAGTACATCTGTGAGTCGGAAAGTTGGGAGGACGTGGCAGTACATGAGGAAGCATTGCTTTATTTTCTCAACTGCATCAACCCTCCAAGAGTCAAGCCCTACACATTTTACTAAATCCTTCTAAATTTATGTTTATACTTAGTTTTCACCAACTGACAAATGTTCACCACATGCTTGTCTAAAAAGATTTCCTCCAGATTATGCAGCTGTGAACATTATGCTGGATCAATCTGGTAATATGAGTAAAATGACTAAGGACAAACGTGCAAAATTAAAGGGTGGAAGGAAATGCGAAGCAATCTTATATTAGGGGAACTTCATATACAAGAAAATAATTTTTGGCTCAATTATTTCGCACAAGTTAAACGGTTTAGAAAACCATGTTTTCAAGCCTCTTTTTTTTTGCAAGTCAAGTATTTCTTGCTTCAGGTGAATCACTACATTTTCACAGCATTCCATTGAATTCTTTTAACCATATCCTTTTAGAAGAAGTGCCTTTTGATTACACTGAACCTCCAAAAAACGAAATGCGTTCGTCTCTAGGAAATAGTACGCGTCTCTGCTCCTCACGGAGCCATGGATTCATTTCTTTCTGATGCTTCGAACAACAATAAAGTAGAATAGAAATAGCAAAAGTGATAGACATAATGACGCTCTTTTTTGTAGCGCTATAGGAACCTTTAATGATAACAATTCAACAGCACAGGTGGGCACAACATATATTATGATAGCACAAGCTACATTGTGTAAAAATAGCAAGATTATACTATGTAAATTACGCTTCATGTTCTAATATTAATTTTTCACTAAACTACAGCCAGACGCGTTTTCGGATTTTGATTGACAAAAAAAAACAGCACGAACTTCTTAGATATGGTGACGTGAAAGCTGCAACAAGCTACACGGTCAACTTTACAAGCGCTTGGCGACAATATCTCTGCAAACAATGTTATTTCAGGTTGTTTTCACACAGCCACAAAAGGTCAACGCGCCACACCGTCTGTACGAACACAGAGGCTTCAAATCAATGAAAGGTTCGCAAAGAAAAAGAGGAAAAAAAACTAACTTCTTTTTTCTTATCCGATGAGACACCTGCATGATAAAGGCACGGGAGTAAATGTTTCACTTCTCAACGAAAGGAACAACTGTACAAGCTTTAGAAAACAAAAATAGATGAAAACTGCCGGGTGCTTGCACAAAATCAACGCACAACATTTTTAATTAAAAGAAGGAGCCGCTGGTCTTTTGCCGAGTCCCGGCTTTTCCCGTCGTCATTCTTTTGTTCACTACGAAGGATGGGTTCCACCCTCTTGTCTGTATAAGCTTTTGCTCTTACTCGCATGGCGTGCTGAACGTTTATTCTTTACTCGTGACTCTCAAGCCAAGGTAAAGGTGAAATAGCAAGCAAATGCCTCAGATCACGTGACGGAGGAGGCAGAGGAGCGAAACGGAATGCTGTGAAGGATGAGAATGTTAAGTACAGGGCACCGGGCACCAATTAATACTTGTCCGCTGACATCTCAAGCAGGAGGAAGGATCTGCCATACCGAGGCTTCGATGGTGCGTTAAGGTTCTGTGCTCACCGGGAGAAAATTGCACGGTGATGAAGTCAGAATGAAAGACAAAAAAAAAACACAGTGGATGCGCACGAGCGAAGCTCGGCTGGTCTCACAAAAGGCGAAATTGCGAATATGCAGTGCGATCCAATAAGTCTATCATTGTCGGAAGACATTCAATTTTTCTGGCTCTTCTGTGACTTCGTAGACAAGTGCGTACGTGAAGAAGTGCTGGCGTGCCTTATATTCATGAGAGCCGAGTGTCAGCTGGTGCTCACTTCAAAGTGCGAATGACTGATTCTATATTCCACTTTGCTAGTCAGCGAGACACAAGAATAGTCTATAGAAAGAGCGTACACAAAAGTCCTTGCTAGAACGAAAAAAATTTATTGAAGAATATCGAACGCGATCGTATTGAGCTTACTGTCTATATTTTGTCAGTGTAATGGGACATCACGCAGTGAAGGTTACCTGAATCTGCATGGGAGCTTGGCCATGCTGACATATGTATTATCCTCCCTGAGGCTGTAAAAAAATTTTATCGTCTTAGTGCATGTTAGAATATTGATAAGCTTTTCCCTTTAGTCCTGATGCCTTTTCGCAAGCAACTGGGCAGTACACTTTCGGCCACGTATTGTCAGAAAAACAATAAAGGGCACGCCATGACTAGGACTTAGTTCACATCTCTTTACTTCATTTTTGCGCTATGCGCCATTAGTTAATTGGATGGATGAAAAACTTTTATTGGGGTCCTGAAGGATTCCACCCCGTTTTATAGGGGTAGGATCGCGGGCCGCTCCCACGTAGGGACGGGGAGGCCCGGCCTCACCACCGCATTGTGGGCCTTCTGGACAGCCTTGAGTTGTAGTATGAGAACCGGACTCGTGAGCATTAAATAAAAGGAGTTCTCAGAAAGTATCTTCATTTTTTATTTGTAAAGAGGGGCATACTGTTCTTTTTTTAAATGCGGATCATTTTATACTCGCACCTTCTCGCAAATCTGGCGTCGGCGATGTATAGTCGACACCCCCATTGCACGTGCTCGCGTTTGTGTCTCGTTGCGCATGTTCGTGGATCGCGCCAAGTGTCGCTCGACCTCCACCTCCTCCCCCACCTCACCAGGCTGACGCAGGCAGCGTCTGCTAGTTAAAAAAGACTGCTCGGATTCGCTCGGAGGATTTCAAGCTGGACGGTTGTGCCCTCGCGATCTCCGACTTCAGCGTAGCTCCCGCCGACTGGTTCGCTCTCCGCGGTCTCCTGACGCCGTGTAGCTCTCGCATTGTGGCACCCCGCCCTTGGACTGCTTCGACCGGATCCCCACTTTCCTATCTCCTTCTTTTTTCCTCTCGTTGGCTGTCTTCTTCTGCTTCTACTTTCCTTCTATTCTTTTTATCCCTCCTTCCCCCCACCCCTATAAGGCACTGCGCCGTGTCGCCTGAAGGCAGACAGAAATTAGGTGCCTTTTTCCTCTTCATTCTAATCACTACCACCACCACCAAAAAGACTGCTCGCGCTGCACAACCGCTTGCTTACCACCCCGTATATGTAGGCACTTAATCACGCGTTTGGAATTCAATTAAAGGCATCTTTACTTGGGTTTCACTTTACTTGACGCCTTGCTTGACTCGAGTAGATGCCATGGAAACACCAGTATTCTCAATTAGTTGTGGAGCTCAACCCAACATCAACGTCCCACCACTCGTTGAAGGCAACGCTTCTCCTTCATTCAATAAATAAAAATAAAAATACGAAGTAATAATTTGGCATTCTCAAACCATACCCAAATCCGCTACATCCACACGAAAACTCCCCCCCCCCCCCCGATTGGGCCCACCCGGCAAAATGCGCGGCTTTATAGTCCTCATCGGTGTATGGAGTCTCGACACTGTAAAGATTGTGTTCTAGATAACGAGGGTGGCTGTTGTAAGCGTTGAAGTTGTTGGAAATTGTTTGAACCTCCCGCGCGAATAGCGCGCGCACCAAGAGACGGAGAACGACGAGGAAGAGGAAGAGTGCAGCCGAAATAGAACACGCTCTTTTACCATGGATGCTGGCGTTTGCGTCTCCTTCATTTGGTGCCTTTAAACTCCGAAGCGTGGTTTTCCCACATCGATTTTTGGTGCCGACGACCCGGGAATCAAGCCTACAACGACCCGAGCCTTTCATTCCTGGTGTGGGTGAGCTGCGCTGCGAGCTAGACCGACATGGAGCGAGCGAAGAGCAAGCGGGCCTCGCGGCGATCGATGAACACGAGAATCATCAACGAGGTCAACCAGGTGCTCCAGTCCAATGAGTTCGAGCTTTCTGGACTTCGAATGCTGCACGGCCGCCTACGCGCCAGCAACGTGGAACTTAAAGCCTTGAACAACGAGGTTGAAACCCTGATCACTGACGACCTGGCGGCAGACGACTATGAGGTGGTCATGCAATACGATGACGCCGCTAACAGTACTCTGGCGTTGCTCGAGCACCACATTGAAGTTCTGAAGACTTCTGCTACGCCGGCGTCGTCTACAACTCCAGCCATGGGCGCAAGGACCTGTGAGGGTGCACCGAGCGAGCATGAACGACTTCCACAACGTGAGTTCGGCGCACGACTTCCCAAGCTGGAGCTTCTTCGTTTCGATGGAAACGTGATCAAGTGGCAACCCTTTTGGGATATGTTCCTGCACTCCGTGCACGAGAACCCAAGGCTGTCCAACACAGACCGGTTTCACTACTTGGCCTCACTTCTAGATGGACCTGCAGCTCAGGCCGTCGCCGGTATTCAGGTGACAGATTCTTGTTACGATGACGCGCTGGAAATTTTGAAACGTCGGTTTGGAAACAAGAAAGTCATTGAGCAGAAGTACTTAGGAAATTTGCGCACGCTCAAACCAGTGAAATTAGCGAGTGATGTCACTGCTCTGCGCAAGCTTTTCGACACAGTTCAACTAAACAGGAGGGGACTGCGTAGTCTTGGAATCACGGAGTCATCCTACGCGGCTATGCTGAATGAAGTTCTGCTCAAAGTCATACCAGCTGACATTGTCGTAGAATACTTCAAAAAAGAAAGTATGGAGAACACGACGGAAACGAGCCAGGCTTCATCTGATCAGGAACTTGAGCAGCTGATGAAATTTCTCCGCATCGAAGTTGAATGTCGAGAAAAGAGTTCTTTAGTGAACAATTTGCCAACGACATCGAACAACAGCGTACCTGTATTAAATAGATCATTCAAGAAGCAGTCCGCGACTCCTACAGCATCCGTTCTTCAAAACAAGACACTATCTTCCCCCTCGTCCTGTTTTTTCTGCGCTGCTACCGATCACAAGACAGAGGACTGCACGAGTGACATGACTCTGGCCGAGAAGCGCAACAAACTTGTAACAGACGGTCGATGCTTCCGGTGCACGTCAAAAGGACATCTGGTCCGCAATTGCCGGCGGAGAGTGCACTGCCAAGCATGCAAGCGCAGACACGCCTCCTCGATGTGCAATGCTAGTAGTTCTGAAACACCATCAGTGACTAATGCTCAGAAGAAACCGAATGCTACGGTGCAAGTTTCCACTCAGAGAGCTTCAGTTCCCCGACTCATCAATGATGTTCTTCTCCAGACTTTTCGAGCTTGGGTAACGACTTCATCTCATTGTTGCTATATACGCGGTGTTCTCGACAATGGAAGCCAGCGAACGTTCGTCACTGAGAGCGTCGCTTCCAAGCTAAGTCTACCTGCTGTTGCCGAGACCGAACTCGCCATCAGTGCGTTTGGTAGAGCGAGCGACCCAACCCGACGATTCAAAATGGTCAAGATCACGCTCCGCAGTCAGCACGACGACCTAACCATTGACATTGAGGCCATAGTGGTGCCCTTTATTTGCGAGGAGATGATTGAAGCACCAAGGCAGAGTCGTCTTCTTCAAGCCATCGCAGCGGAGGGGAAACATCTGGCTGACGCAGTCGTTTACCCGAGTGTAGATTGTGAGCCAGGTGTGAGTGTCCTCATTGGATCGGACCAGCTTTGGAAGTTGATGCCCAACACGAGTGAAGTGAGGTGGGATGAAGAAACCCTGCCTTACTCGCCATTAACACAAAGATGGGCTGGACTCTCCAAGGCCCCTTATCTGGTGGTGGAAGCACGAGTAACAAAGCAAGCACCCAAGTATGTGTTCTTCGAACAGGTTCCCACGAAGACGACCAGATCGCCTTCCCATTACAAAGATTTTGGGACCTCGATGCTATCGGAATTGCCGACACGCCGACGTCTCAGTGCAACGCAGATATTTTGGAAGAATTCAACAACACTACCAAGCTTCGGAAAGGACGCTATGAAGTTGCGTTGCCATGGAAATCACCTCTCGTCGACATGGCCGACAATCGCAAAGTAGCCCTTTCGAGGCTCCATGGACTCGTCAAGCGGCTGTCACCAAACGACGAAGCCATGAGAGCCTACGATAAGGCTATCAGGCAGTATGAGGTGGACGGTCATGCTGAAAAAGTTGAAGATGCCCCTTATTGTACACAGCACCTATACTACATGCCGCATCGAGAGGTAATCCGCGAAACATCTACGACGACGAGACTTCGCGTAGTCTTCGACGCATCATCGCATGCATCAGGAGCTTGTTCTCTCAACGAACAACTCGAAAAAGGTCCTAATCTGAATGCTGACCTTTTCAAGGTTTTGATCCGGTTTCGCCTTTTCGCCATCGGAATTACAGCAGACGTGCAGAAGGCGTTTCTACAAATCAGCATTCGAGAAGAAGACAGAGATGCTCTTCGTTTCTTGTGGTTTGAAGGGCTACCAATGTCAGGCAGACCACTGCCAAAAATACAAGAAATGCGAATGACCAGAGTTCCATTCGGCACCTCCGCAAGCCCTTTCCTATTATCTGCAACGTTGAAATACCATTTCGATCACGTTGAACAAATTTACCAAGCAACGGCCGCAAAACTGAAGGCAAGCTTCTACGTCGATGACCTAGTTTTCGGAGCTTCAACGACAAAAGAAGCGCTACAACTCTACGAAGAGACGAAGGCCATAATGGAGCTGGCCGGAATGAAAATGCAGAAGTGGTCAACAAACTGCGACCTGTTAAGAGAGAAGCTCAAGCAAGCAGGAGAGACGTCAGCTGAGCAGGTCACACAATCTAAGGTTCTTGGGCTATCCTGGAACTACACCGACGACACCATTTCGGTGAAAATTGACTCTGTGACGAAAGTCTTAAAAGCGGGACTTTGTACCAAGCGAACTGTGCTTCAGGCTTCATCACGAATTTTCGACCCCTTGGGACTGCTAGCACCGTTCACCATTCGAGTTAAAATACTTTTTCAGAAGATATGGATGCAAGGACTCGATTGGGAAAGCGTTCTCCCCGAGACATTGAAGATCGAGTGGGACAAGTGGACTGTCGAACTTCAAGACCTCAAAGACTTTAGAACCAAGAGGTATCAACTAGACAACAGCAGCCCTGATAAAAGCACTCACCAGCTGCATATATTCACGGACGCTAGCCCGTGTGCCTACGGAGTAGTGGCATACATACGAGTGGAAGACAGTACCGGAGCGGTTCGACTCCAGCAGCTGCTCGCTAAGTCTCGGGTCGCTCCAATCAAGGGTCTCACTTTACCACGCCTGGAACTCGTCGCTGCGGTTCTTGGAGCTCGACTTCTTAAGCTACTTGTGGATACTTTGCCACACACAAGTATAGAATACTTCTGCTGGACCGACTCCCAAGTTTGCTTGAGTTGGATCAAGTCTACAGCCACCAAGTGGAAGCCCTTCGTTTGTAACAGGGTAATTGAGATCCAAAGGCTCACAGACCCGAGTCGCTGGAGACATTGCTCTGGAAAGACAAACCCAGCCGACTTAGTTACAAGAGGGATATCAGCGCATCACCTTTGTACTAGCGATTTATGGTGGCATGGGCCTGACTGGCTATCTGGTACCCAAGAAACATGGCCGGCAAGTGAAGCTGGTCCTCATGAGTCAACGGATGAACTATGTAGATCAAACGACGAAGACACAACAGTTTTGGCTTGTCAATGCTCGCAAGCAGAGCCACTTTTCGAGCTCGACAAGTACAGCAGCTGGATACGAGTTGTTAGAATCACAGCTTGGATTCGAAGATTTATTCACAATTGTCGAGTGCACACCAGTCGTCGTCTGATGGGCCCACTCACTGCCCCTGAGATAAAAGAAGGCGAGTTTACATGGATGAAGAATGCACAAGCGGAAGCCTTTAGTATAGAACTCGCCTCATTGTTAAAAAACCAACCATTAGCTAAGGCATCCCGAATTCGTGATCTGCATCCATTCCTGGACAATGATGGGATTTTAAGAATCAAGACCCGGCTTGACAACGTAAAAACATCAGAATACGTGAGGTGCCCGATTCTACTACCAGCTGACCACCGCTGCACATACCTCATCATCGACCGCACGCACCGGCGCCTGCTGCACAGTGGTGTAAACGATACCCTTTCAGAGCTACGCGAGTGTTTTTGGGTGATTAAGGGCCGCCAGTGTGTGAAAAAAGTGCTCTCTAGGTGCAAAGTGTGTGCTAGATTCAAGCTCCAACCTGCAACAGCCCCTACCGCACCACTGCCGACCGACAGGGTTAAGAGATCACACCCTTTTCAAGTTGTGGGTGTTGACTTTGCTGGTCCCGTTTTTGTGAAAGGAACCAGTCCCGTGAAGGCCTATATCGTTATTTTTACGTGTGCCGTCGTTCGGGCGATCCATTTGGAGTTGTGCTCCGATATGACGGCGGGGTCATTTTAATGGCTTTCCGTCGGTTTGTGTCGCGACGCGGCTTGCCTAGTGTTATTTATTCCGACAATGCTCTAGCTTTTCATGCTGCCAGTCGCGACTTAAAAGTGATGTACAGAGCTTTGAGAGACTTCCAAGTACAGGACTTTTGCTCTACTAACCACATTACCTGGAAATTCATTGCAGAACGTAGTCCTTGGTGGGGTGGATTTTGGGAGAGGATGATTCGCACTGTTAAAAGCTGCCTACGGAAAATTCTAGGGAAAGGTTGCTTTGATTTCGAGCAGCTTGTGACCATTCTTGCCGAAGTAGAAAATGTAGTGAATTCTAGGCCATTAACGTACCTCTCCGCTGACGCTACCGATCCAGCTGTACTTACACCTTCGCACTTTCTAACCGGTAGGAAGTCTACTACACTGCCTAGTGCTAATACTGCTGAAACGTCGGGAACTCGCTCCGATACTTTAAAGCATTGGAAGTACAGACAGCAAATAGTGGCTGATTTTTGGAAGCGTTGGTATAAAGACTACCTCTTGTGCTTGAGGAGTGCACACATTAGGCGAGTACAGCCTTGCAACCAGCTTAAGGTTAACGATGTAGTCGTCATTAAGGAAGACAAGGTGCCCATAACTTTTTGGAAAGTTGGTAGAGTTACTGACGTGTACTTATCAAGTGATAATCACGTTAGAGCCTGCAAGATTGTCTTGGCAGGAGGTACGGAAGTTACGAGGCCAGTACAACTTTTATGCCCGTTGGAGCTGGGCGATTGAACTTTCGGGCGCGGAGGATGTTGGAAATTGTTTGAACCTCCCGCGCGAATAGCGCGCGCACCAAGAGACGGAGAACGACGAGGAAGAGGAAGAGTGCAGCCGAAATAGAACACGCTCTTTTACCATGGATGCTGGCGTTTGCGTCTCCTTCATTTGGTGCCTTTAAACTCCGAAGCGTGGTTTTCCCACAGAAGTAACCACAAATATGGAAGCAGGGGTATTTGTATTTATTGTTTACTGAAGCGTCAGGTAACTCCTCGCTATATTTTTTTAGTCATGCTCGAAACAGAATACCAACACTGTGCTATGTATCACTATCAGTACACAAAGCATCCGTAGAGGTCTTCTGAAGAAACAATACGAACCATATATACAACCTGTGAAGTTGACTTATTTCTACACTAATAAAACTTTCTGCGGTCTTTTTGTCTAAGAACCCAGAAAGGAAGTAATGCAATGTTGGCTGTGAGTGCTCTAGCAGCTAAATTATTTTCGAAATTTTGATTTCAAGGTGTTCATATATTGATTATATTCGTGAACACGGCGATTTAAGTCGCTCTAAATTATTCAGAAAGCTATGTCAAATAAATGGAATAACCATGTGATCCACTATAGGTAATAGAAGAACAAAATGTAAATGCTAGTGATTTACCTGTTTGTGGTTCTTGCAATCGTTTCCTCAGTATAGGAAAACGCCAGTTTTTCTTCGAATGATAAAAACTTTTATGTTACTGTTACGTACGCCCCAAAATGTATCAGGCAAGAATAAGCGAACGTACATGTCAAAACTTGAAGATTGAAAAGAGAGGAGCACTAATTAGAGAGGTTCCTCTCGTTCAAGAAATCCTCTTGAGTAGGAAATCATGCTCGATAATGAATCACAGTCAAAGACGGAACAGTAGGCCTATTGCAAGAAGCTGCTGAATACTTTGAAGTTACATTGTACGTAGTTGTGCCATTTACAGCGCAATGCAGGTGGAGCCCTATGCAATATTCGCCAAATTTATTAGATGGGTCATAATTGCTAAGAAATATAGAAAAGAAAGAGCCCACTTCCGATGGGCTCCACTAGAAGTCGATTGAAACGTTTTTGTCGGGAGAAGAATTTAAGGAGCACTTGTGTCGGTGATACTGTCGGTACAATATTTTGTACTGTACTGGCAGGACACGACACGATGATAGCATAACTTTACAGGGTGAATTCAGATATAAGACACCTCGTAAGGAGAGGCAGTGTTTTCACAAAACTGTCAATGCTGAACAAAAATGTGCATATTAATGTAAGAAAAGCAATCCGCATTGGTTAAGAAGGTTCATTGCTCAAATGAAGCACTCTTTGGCATTTAACGAGTGTGAAATACTGACGAGAAGGAGATGTACATGGTGGCGATGCGTGGAACACAGGTAGCCATTGGCAGCTTTCTTGAAGCAATGCAGTTCACTTCGAACACTACAAAACCAGCACAAAAAGAAGGAAGAGTGAATGAAAATAAACAATCTCTATCGCTGTATGAACTGTCTAGCATCATTTTACTAAAAGGGACAAATGTAGAGAGAGAGAAATGGACAGGAAAGGCAGGTACGTTAACCGAGGGAGAGCTTCATTTAAAGGGCCACTCACCAGGCCCCATACCGAATTTCAGTTAGACCAGGGAAGTTGTTGGGTATCTGATGAGGAACATTTTGCCGCAAAACTTTTTTTTGAATTGGATCATCACGTGCGGATAAAACAGGTTTTTTGAAGCGCCGCCAAACGAGAATGAGAGGAGGCGAGCTCGAAACTCTTGCCGCTCCTCCGCGTAGCCTTCGCAAGCCAAATCTCTTCCCAACCATCTTCAGCTTCCGACCATGAGGTGACGTGCGCATGATGTGCCCAAACAAGTCCAACCCCCGAGCATGCGAGGAGCGTTGTTTTGTTGGCCAGCGTTATTTCGTGGTCTTCTGCCTGTTTCTGCGGGATGGTTTGGAAACGCTGGCATAGACACGGTAGAGTAGATGAGCACAATGAGTGCGCGAACGCGTAGGAGCGTTCCACGGCGGTCATCTGCTCAATGCGCTGACCGCGGGGACCCGGACGCATGCGAAAGGCTGGCACATTAGCCCCGCATCTCGTAGCATTTCACGGGAAAAAAATGTAAGAAAAACGCGCACAATTTTTTTCATTGTGTCTCGTTATTTATTTCAAGTTTATTCATCTCTTAAAGCAACAAATACATCAACTAGCATGTTGTGTTAAACAATTTTTGCCGTGTCACGTGGTATACTGTTGACAACGTCAGAGCAGATTCGTCTACGTAGAGGACCACCGTCACCGCATTGCCGTGTACGTAGGGCCATTCCTACACCCACGTGATGCCCTCATTCTCTACGCGTGCGCCGGCAGAGGGAAGGGGGAGCAGCTTTCATCTTGAAATTTGACCCATTTCCGCGGAGCGTAGCGTTGCAAATTTCGGCAGACGTGATCATAAACGCCTCGTCTACGCTTTGCACTTGTCAGCTCAAAATTGTCAAACCTGGTGAGTGGCCCTTTAAGCAAGTGACAAGACACGAAGATAGCATAACTTTACAGGGTGAATTCAGATATAAGACATCTCGTAAGGAGAGGCAGTGTTTTCACAAAACTGTCAATGCTGAACGAAAATTTGCATAATAATGTAAAAAAAGCACTCCGCATTGGTTAAGAAGGTTCATTGCTCAAATGAAGCTTTTTTGGCATTTAACGAGTGTAAAATACTGACGAGAAGGAGATGTACATGGTGGCGATGCGAGGAACACAGATAGCCATTGGCAGCTTTCTTGAAGCAATGCAGTTCACTTCGAACATTACAAAACCAGCACAAAAAGAAGGAAGAGTGAATGAAAATAAACAATCTCTATCGCTGTATGAACTGTCCAGCATCATTTTACTAAAAGAGACAAATGTAGAGAGAGAGAAATGGACAGGAAAGGCAGGTACTGTTATGCCTGCGAGTCCACAGCGAACGTCCGTGCCTCTGAAAAAGGCAATCTGTGTCAAGGCTACCACGCGAGCCCGCCTGACGCGATCAACAACTGAACGGCGTCATCACGCCACGGTGCCTTTCTGGCACGCACGTGCAGTGAGTCATCTCAGCCGCGAGCCCGTCGAGTAAACAACCGGCGTCTTCCTGTCTGGCGGCTGACGCAATGCGCGGCGACGTCCCTCGTCCTTGGGTGCAGCCACCTGCAGCGCAGCCTCTCCAGATTCAATGAGAAAGAATGACGCGGCCCAGCGGTGACCCCATTGGAGGAGTCTGGCCTCAGGACCAGCGGCGCTTCTGGTTGGACATTTGGGTTGGACCCGGTGCATATAAAAGAAGCCCTGCGGCACGACGCGAGCAGCAGATTTGTTGGAGAGCAGACATGCGTGTCGCAGTTGAGCTGTGTGTCAGAGAAGAAAGCTATGTGATAGAGAGTTGAGCTATGTGTTAGCGGACCCCTTTGACAGCAGACCCATTTGAGAGCAGACCTATGTGTTAAAGAGGAGAGCTCGGCTCTTCGAGTCTCTGTCGGCCCCAGTGCCGAATTTGTAACGCCTCTGTATATATGCTGTACATAAACCTTGTTTAACTCACCGTCGTCTCGTCCGCTCGTCTATCAGCTCTGCGCAGAAGCAGTCGCGAGCGGAGAAACCTACGCTACCAAACGGCTGGTGACCTTCCCGGCGGAGTTCGAAGCAGTGGCGCCTTCGGGACCGTGTTGGCGTCGCCGTCTTTCGTTAACAGTGGTTGCAGCGGTGAGATTTCGAGGCGCCCTTCGTAACGTCGTCAGAGGCGCGCGTCGCAACAGTACATTAACCGAGGGAGAGCTTCATTTAAACGGCCACTCACCAGGCCCCATACCGAATTTTAGTTAGACCATGGAAGTTGTTGGGTATCTGATGAGGAACATTTTGCCACAAAAAAATTTTGAATCGGATCATCACGTGCAGATAAAACAGGTTTTTTGAAGCAGCGCCAAACGAGAATGAGAGGAGGCGAGCTCGAAACTCATGCCGCTCCTCCACGTAGCCTTCGCAAGCCAAATCTCTTCCCAACCATCTCCAGCATCCGACCATGAGGTGACGTGCGCATGATCTGCCCAAACAAGTCCAACCCCCGAGCATGCGAGGAGCGTTGTTTTGTTGACCAGCGTTATTTTGTGGTCTTCTGTCTGTTTCTGCGGGATGGTTTGGAAACGCTGGCATAGACGCGGTAGAGTAGATGAGTACAATGAGTGCGCGAACGCGTAGGAGCGCTCCACGGCGGTCGTCTGCTCAATGCGCTGACCGCGGGGACCCGGATGCATGCGAAAGGCTGGCACATTAGCGCCGCATCTCGTAGCATTTCACGAAAAAAATGTAAGAAAAACGCGCACAATTATTTCATTGCGTCTCATTATTTATTTCAAGCTTTATTCATCTCTTAAAGCAACAAATACATAAACTAGCATGTTGTGTTAAACAATTTTTGCCGTGCCACGTGGTATACTGTTGACAACGTCAGAGCAGAGTCATCTACGTAGAGGACCAACGTCACCGCATTGCCGTGTACGTAGGGCCATTCCTACACCCACGTCATACACTCATTCTCTACGCGTGCGCCGGCAGAGGGAAGGGGGAGCAGCTTTCATCTTGAAATTTGACCCATTTCCGCGGAGCGTAGCGTTGCAAATTTCGGCAGACGTGATCATAAACGCCTCGTCTACGCATTGCACTTGTCAGCTCAAAATGGTCAAACCTGGTGAGTGGCCCTTTAAGCAAGTGAGAAGTGAGAAGTTTTGGGTGAAGTTTTTTTTTTTAACGCAGACAGTGGTTGTCGGAAATTTCGCAAGATAGCCAGACATACTGTGTAGATGCCAAGCTGGTCGCACTGACGCCCACTTATGAGATCGGAACGCGCAGCGTCGGAGACCATGAACGTTTAGAGGAGAATAGCCACCGCATAGATCGAAATAGCATGCTAGCGTAGCGGTCTTGTAAGCCACTAGAGAATAGCAAGACGATTCTCAAAGAACGCAAGAAAATTATCTCCAGGATTCACGAGGCAGAAATCTGCCGGAAGGCTGAAACGGAGTCGGGTGAGTACGGGGTGCGTCTCGTAACACAGGCTGGCAATAAAAGGGTCACTGCAGTGCTATTGCCCAAACCCGTTTTAGATACGGGGGTGCGAGCACAACACATGGTGCTAGAGAACGTGTGGGAAAACCTCGTAGAATACGAAGAGCTGTTCCATTTCGGCCGGTTCCCTTACGAGCTTGCAGGGAAATTGGGAAATGTTGGGGATTCGCTCCCACGCGACGACGAATGAGGGGGTCGTTAAAAGGGCGAGGCACCACCTGCGTCGGTACTTCAACTGACAGTCGTAATCAAACCTCGAAGGTTTTGTAAACGGAGCTGCCTAGGTCCAATGTGAGCCCTTATGGCAGGCGTGGTTCTAGGTATTCGGTATAGCGGCTGGTTATCGGCGTCATTTGACTACAAAAATTATTACAGCGCGCATGAAGAAGGAGAGAGAGAGAAAAAAACAGCCGCAAATATCGCGCGTGCAATGAATCTTTGGTTCGGAAAAAGAGAAATATCAACACTTGACTGCTCAAAGCCGAGGACAACAGTCAGTTAGTACACGCCCTATATATAGTGTTCTCGGAGGGCGGAATAGTACGAACTTTCCAGTTGGTTTTCTTGCTGCCACGTACACCACCTGAAGGAGCCAAAAATAATTACAAGAAAGACACAAAGAACTATGCCTAAAAATGGCAGGTGCGGGAAATCACACCTCGTCGACATTGCCTCAATGAATTAACCACTTAAAAAGTAAAGTTTTACCTTAAATTTTGTATACTTTGCTGTGCGCTGGTAGAGAGACCATTCCTTTAAGATTGTCTTTCTTTATATGCACTCTTGAAGTACTTAGTTTGCCTTGAGGGTTTCAGTCTTTGTTTTCATGTGTTTCTCTTTCTCTCTTTTTTTTGCTAATATATTGATAAACAACAGCCGGCACCGCCATGCTGCATGAAAGAGAAAGACGACGTCGTTTGCTGGTTGTTGATGAACTGTCGCCATCTTGTTCGCCGAGCATGGTGCATTGTATATAATTTAATGAAGAAGAAGTTACTCGTAACAACATAATACAATAGGCATATATATATATATATATATGAATATATATATATATATATACATATATATATATTGTAATGAATTAATGAATCTGAGTAACGGACGCTCTGCTGGCAACGAAGAAGACGATGATGATCGGTGGCTGCAGTAGTAGCTCGCGCACGCCGCTCGCCATTAGCCAGACCTGCCTGATAAAGGACATTTTGCCAAGCTACGTCTGACCATTTCTCGACGTACAACACCTCTATTTTAAGTGGTGGAGGAGCCGGGGTTCCCATCAACCTGGAACTTCGCAATCGGACGCTACCCTCACCGTTCACCATGACTGCTCCGGGCCCTTCTCAAGCTGCCTCACCAACGACAGTCTACTGTACTGGCGCGCCTCGGCAACGCGACCCACCAATTTTTCGCGGCAACGATGAACAAGACGTCGAGGACTGGCTCGTCGAGTACGAAATCGTAAGCGCTTCCAACAAGTGGAACGCCTGCGACCAGCTCACAAACGTGCGCTTTTACCTCGCTGATGTGGCCAGCCTCTGGTTCAAGAACCACCAAGGCGAAATTACCAACTGGTCCGCCTTCAAGACCACCATCTCCGCGGTCTTCGGCCGTCCCGCCGTGCGCCGGCTTCGCGCGGAACAGCGTCTCCGTAGTCGAGTCCAGCGCAGGGACGAGACCTTTACGAGTTACATTGAAGATGTCTTGTCCCTTTGCAAGCGCGTCGATGAATCTCTAACCGAACGCGACAAAATCAAGCATATCATCAAAGGAGTTGACGACGACACCTTCCAGATGCTCGTCGCTAGGAATCCACAGACCGTCACCGATGTTGTCCACCTCTGTCAGGAGTACGACGAGTTGCGTAAGCAGCGTGTCTCGACGCGCAGGGCCGCAGAAGATACGGCTGAAGTTTCCGCCCTCGTACACGACGTCGCTGCTGATCACACCGTCTTACTCCCCCAAATCAAACAATTCATTCGTGAGGAAGTTGCGCGTCAGCTTTCTCTTGTGGCCGAAGCATCCGCGCCAGTGACCTCGTTAGACCCCCGTCTACGCCAGGTCATTGAGACACAGGTCACGCAAGCACTGCCTCCATCGCCACCTGTCCCTACACCGCTGACCTACGCTGCCGTCGTTGCTAGACCCCCAGCCCCACCTGTCTCTGGCGCATACCGGGGCACCGGGTCCTCCTACCCTACGACGCTGCCTACATACACGGCACCCCATCCCGTTTCGCCCCCTGCACCTTCTGTCGTTAACCCATGGCGCACCTTGGATAATCGACCCATCTGTTTCGCATGCGGTTTCGTGGGACATATAGCACGCTACTGTCGCCGTCGCAACTTCCAGCCTCCAGACCATGGGAATTCTGCAAATTACCAGGCTGCCCAGAATCCCCAGCGACCATCTTCTCCTATCACCGACTCATTGTCCCCACGACGCCCCGTCGATTCTCGCCGGTCATTACCACCCCGTCGCCGATCTGTCTCCTCGATGCTTCGGCGCACGAGCCCCGCTCGAGAGGAAAACTGACAGCCGCAGTTCCGGAGGCAAGAACTGCGTCGTCGTCGAACTTTCTAAGACCTCCTCTTTGTCCGTCCAACGAAATTGATGTGCTAGTAGAAGGTGTTGCTGTACGTGCACTTGTCGACACAGGCGCCGTCATTTCTGTAATTAGTGAAAAACTGTGTCGCGATTTGAGAAAAGTTACAACGCCGCTTACGAATCTTGCTCTGCGTACAGCCACCTCCCATTTCATCGCGCCAACAGCTCAGTGCACAGCACGCGTTCTTATTCAAGATGTTTGGTACGCCGTCAACTTTGTTGTTCTCCCACGTTCATCTTACGACGTGATACTAGGATGGGATTTCCTTTCTACCCATCAGGCCCTCGTCGACTGCGCTCGTGCTGAACTCACGTTGATGAATCCGTGCCTTGATATCGACCACCACAGTCCCTCGAAAGTGTTTGCCGCAGCTGACGTCCGCATCGCGCCGTTGTCCGCCGTCCTAGTGCCTGTGTTTTCCCCTGCTGCCACTAACTCGACGCTCCTGTTCCAACCAACTATAGCTAGTGTGCGACACCGAACCATCGTCCTCCCGTTTGCCGTCATCAAATTTTCCAATGGTTCGGCGGTACTTTATGCGTGCAACGTTTCTGCTTGCCCGTACATCCTGCTACGCGGTGAGTGTCTGGGAAGCCTCGAGACCTTAAATTGTATTTTCGAAGACCCGATCAATCCAGACAAGCCATTTCTACCGACTTGTGCCATTACACCCGCAACTGACGCTAATGAACCTATGGATGTATTCCGCAAGTCCATCGATTGTAACCTCACGCCTGGGCAGCAGAAACAGCTGATCAAGCTCCTACAGCGTTTTCGAGCCTCGTTTGACCACAATCAGCCTTCCTTAGGTCGAGCGTCATCTGTTGTACACCGTATAGATACCGGTCAAGAGACGCCATTACGGCAGCGTCCATATCGTGTGTCAACTACCGAACGCCGTGCCATCAATGAACAGGTTGACGACATGCTGACACGTGGCATAATCGAACCGTCAAGCAGTCCCTGGGCCTCTCCAGTTGTGTTGGTGAAGAAGAAGGACGGATCCATCAGGTTTTGCGTGGACTACCGGCGTCTCAACCGAATCACGCGCAAGGATGTCTATCCGCTGCCACGCATTGACGATGCCTTGGACTGCCTACAGGGAGCCGAATTTTTCTCTTCTTTAGATCTCCGCTCTGGATACTGGCAGGTACCCATGGCAGAGGCCGATCGTGAAAAAACTGCTTTCATCACGCCCGACGGGCTTTACGAATTCACAGTGATGCCCTTCGGCCTCTGCAACGCGCCAGCTACTTTCGAGCGGATGATGGACTCTATCCTTCGAGGCCTCAAATGGAACGTTTGCCTTTGTTATTTAGATGATATTGTCGTCTTTTCAACTGATTTTGCAACCCATATAACCCGCCTCGAGAAAGTCCTCGCGTGTATTTCTGCCGCGGGGCTGCAACTGAATCTGAAGAAGTGCAATTTCGCCGCTCGAAAGCTTACGATCCTTGGCCACGTGGTTTCAAAAGACGGCATTCTTCCTGACCCTGCCAAACTTACAGCCGTTTCAGCGTTTCCCAAACCGACCACCATGAAAGAGCTCCGAAGCTTCATAGGCCTTTGCTCTTACTTCCGGCGCTTCGTCCGCAATTTCGCGACGATCATCGCTCCTTTGACCAAGCTCCTCGCCGGCTCCAGAGACCTTTCAGCCTGGTCTGCCACCTGTGACGACTCTTTCAATGAACTGCGCCGCCTCCTCACGTCGCCGCCTATTCTGCGACACTACGACCCATCGGCACCCACAGAGATCCACACCGACGCTAGTGGTGTCGGGCTAGGCGCTATTCTTGCACAGAAAAAAGACGGCTTCCAAGAGTACGTGGTTGCCTACGCAAGCCGAACTCTTAGCAAAGCCGAAAGCAACTATTCTGTCACTGAAAAGGAATGCCTCGCCATTATTTGGGCGATAGAAAAATTTCGACCTTACGTGTACGGGCGCCCTTTTGACGTCGTGACTGACCACCACGCCCTCTGCTGGTTGTCGTCATTGAAGGATCCAAGCGGTCGCCTCGCCCGATGGGCATTACGCCTCCAAGAATATAATATTCGCGTGGTCTATCGCTCCGGCCGGAAACATTCGGACGCAGACGCCCTATCCCGTTCGCCTCTACCCCCTGACCCGGACTGCTGCGAAAGTATAACCTGTGATGCCACTGCCGTCACCATCGCCGACATGCCATCTGAGCAACGCAAGGACCCTTGGGTGCTTCGATTCTAGACATCCTGGCTGGGCGGACGGCTTCCCTCCCTTCTCGCACGTTGCGTCGGCAAGTGGAGCACTTCGCCACTCGCGACGACGTGCTGTACCGACGCAACTACGCACCCGGTGGACGTCAGTGGCTACTCGTGATTCCACGTCATCTGCGATCCGAAATTTGTTCCACGTTTCATGACGACCCCCAATGTGGCCACGCAGGTTTCCTGAAGACTTATTCTCGCATACGTCTCCGGTATTACTGGCGTGGCATGTACCGTTTTATACGACAATACGTTCGGGCCTGCTCGACGTGCCAGAGACGAAAAACTCCCCCTTGTCACGCCAGCGGTACCTTGCTACCCTTACCATGCCCATCCCGACCATTCGACCGCGTCGGCATCGATATCTATGGTCCCCTTCCCAACACTGCTGACGGTAACCGCTGGATCATAGTTGCCGTCGACCATCTCACGCGGTATGCCGAAACTTCATCCCTTCCCTCGTCTACAGCAAAAGACGTTGCGACTTTCGTTCTTCACAACATCGTATTACGTCATGGAGCACCTCGGGAGTTACTGAGCGATCGTGGTCGCGTATTCTTGTCAGACGTCATCACAGCATTGCTGCGTGAGTGCCACGTCGTTCACCGCACTACAAGCGCCTATGATCCCCAGACCAATGGAATGACAGAGCGCTTCAACCGCACCCTTGGTGACATGCTGTCTATGTATATCTCGTCAGACCACTCCAATTGGGACCGAGTGCTCCCGTTTATCACGTTCGCTTATAATACCGCCATTCAAAGCACTACTGGGTTCTCTCCTTTTTTCCTCCTTTACGGACGCGAACCTTCTTGCACTATGGACACCATTCTTTTGTACAAACCTGACTCCTCAGAGTCCACGACTTTGTCTCAAGCCGCTACATACGCTGAGGAATGCCGCCAACTGGCAAGAGCATTCACAACCCAAGACCAAGGACGCCAAAAGCACCACCATGACGCATCAAATAACACCACTTCCTACGATCCAGGTTCACTCGTCTGGCTGCATGTTCCCTCTGCTACACCTGGCCTTTCTACCAAGTTGGTCCCCAAGTATCACGGCCCATATCGTGTGCTACAAAAAACGTCACCGGTGAATTACCTCATCGAGCCACTGGAACCATCTTCTGACCAACGTCGTCGTGGCCAGGAAATTGTCCACGTCTCGAGACTTAAGCCCTGCTACGACCCTCCCGTGTTTACTTGTCCATAGGTCGCCAGGATGGCTCCTTATTTCGCGGGGAGTAATTGTAATGAATTAATGAATCTGAGTAACGGACGCTCTGCTGGCAACGAAGAAGACGATGATGATCGGTGGCTGCAGTAGTAGCTCGCGCACGCCGCTCGCCATTAGCCAGACCTGCCTGATAAAGGACATTTTGCCAAGCTACGTCTGACCCTTTCTCGACGTACAACACCTCTATTTTAATATATATATATATATATATATATATATATATATATATATATATATATATAAGAAGTGCATACTTAAGGGCGCGTTTTTTGGTTTTTCACACAATATAACGAGATCTAATGGTCAATAATGCCAAATATTATTAGATAAAAAGAAAAGTGGGTGAAAAGATAAATTGCCGCGCGCAGGAACCGAACCGAACCTGCGACCGACCTTGGAATAACGCGTTCGATGCTCTACCACTGAGCTACCACGGCAGCCATCCCCCAAGTTACCTTTATTGGGTTTATATGTGAATTTAAACGTGGGAGTGTCAGTCAGCGCCACCAGTAGCCATGGCGGCGAATGTAGCACTCTCTTTTGAGCCTGTTTGGCGTCACGTAGCACGAGAAGTTGTTACGAGTGGGCAGCTGACCAATAGTCCCTCGTAGAGAACCTAAAGCACAAATTCTTCCAGTACGAGACCGTCGTTAATGAATTAATTCATTAACGAGGGCCTTAATGTAAGAAGGTATAACATGTAGAGAATTGAACACGCTCTGAAAAACGGAGGAAGCGTCAAAGCAGTGAAGAGGAAACTTGGGATAGGCAAAAGTCGGGTGTATGCACTAAGGGACGAAGAAGGCAAAATTACTACCAATATGGATAGGATAGTTAAAATAGCGGAGGAGTTTTACAGAGATCTGTACAGTAGCCAAGACAACCACGACCTTAATACTATAAGAACTAGCAGTAACCCAGATGACACCACACCAGTAATGATAGAAGAAGTCAGAAAAGCTTTGGAGAGCATGCAAAGAGGCAAAGCTGCTGGTGAGGATCAGGTAACATCAGACCTGTTGAAAGATGGAGGACAGATTCTGTTAGAAAAACCAGCCACCCTGTTTACGAGGTGTCTCCTGACGGGAAGGGTACCAGAGTCTTGGAAGAACGCTAACATCATCTTAATACATAAGAAAGGAGATGACAAGGACTTGAAGAATTACAGGCCGATCAGCTTGCTCTCTGTAGTATACAAGCTATTTACAAAGGTAATTGCTAACAGAGTAAAGAAAACATTGGAATTCAATCAACCAAAGGAACAAGCAGGATTTCGAACAGGCTACTCAACAATTGACCACATTCATACTATCAATCAGGTAATAGAGAAAGGCTCAGAGTATAACCAATCACTATACATAGCCTTCATAGATTACGAGAAGGCGTTTGATTCAGTAGAAATATCAGCCGTCATGCAGACACTGCGGAATCAGGGCGTAGATGAAGTATATATAAACATTCTGGAAGAAATCTTCAGGAGATCAACTGCTACCATAGTGCTTCATAAAGAAAGCAACAGAATACCAATCAAGAAGGGTGTAAGGCAGGGGACACAATCTCCCCAGTGCTATTTACCGCGTGCTTACAGGAGGTTTTCAGAAGCCTAGAATGGGAACAGTTAGGGATAAGAGTTAATGGAGAATACTTTAGTAATTTGCGCTTCGCCGATGACATTGCATTGCTGAGTAACTCGGGGGACGAATTGCAACTCATGATTACGGAGTTAGACAAGGAGAGCAGAAAGGTGGGTCTTAAAATTAATCTGCAGAAAACGAAAGTAATGTACAACAACCTCGGAAAGGAGCAGCGCTTCGAGATAGGTAATAGTGCACTTGAAGCTGTAGAAGACTATGTCTACTTAGGGCAGGTAATAACCGCAGAGCCGAACCACAAGGTTGAAGTAACTAGAAGAACAATAATGGGCTAGTGCACATTTAGCAAGCACTCTCAAATTATGACAGGTAGTTTGCCACTATCCCTCAAGAGGAAGGTATATAACAGCTGTATCTTGCCGGTACTTAGCTACGGAGCAGAAACCTGGAGACTTACAAAGAGGGTTCAGCTTAAATTGAGGACGACGCAGCGAGCAATGGAAAGAAAAATGGTAGGTGTAACCTTAAGAGACAAGAAGAGAGCAGAGTGGATTAGGGGACAAACGAGGGTTAAGGATATCATAGTTGAAATAAAGAAGAGTAAATGGACATGAATCGGGCATGTAGCGCGTAGACAGGATAACCGCTGCTCAGTAAGAGTAACTAACTGGATTCCCAGAGAAGGGAAGCGGGTTAGGGGGAGACAGAAGGTTAGGTGGGCGGATGAGATTAAGAAGTTTGCGGGTATAAATTGGCAGCAGGACACACAGGACCGGGTTTACTGGCGGAACAAGGGAAAGGCCTTTGTCCTGCAGTGGACGTAGTCAGGCTGATGATATATATATATATATATATATATATATATATATATATATATATATATATATATATATATATATATATATATATTGTAACGAGGGCAGTGGGCATGGAGCTCGAATATAGAAAAGGAAGAAGACTTGCTGTGATCGCAGGCTTGCGTTCAGTTAGCCCTTGCGCTCAATAAAGCTTTCGTTCGCCGAGTCAACTCCTGCTGGTTCAACACCCCGTTTCAAGTGGTGGAAGTGCTGGGATACATCTGGTCCTCACCCTGGAGCTTTGTAGCCGCACACTCCAACCACCTTCTGCGATGACTGATCCGGGACCGTCTCAGGCCGCCACTCCAGCTCTCGCACCCATACCTGTCTTCTGTGCTGGCGCTCTCCGGCAGCGCGACCCCCCGATATTTGGTGGCACAGAGGACCAAGATGGGGACAACTGGATTGCCGAGTATGAACAGGTGAGCGCGTACAATAAGTGGAACGCAGCCGATAAGCTCACAAATCTGAATTTTTACCTGACCGACGTGGCGAAGCTATGATACAGAAATCATCGAAGTGATTTCAGTACGTGGTCGGAATTAGCAAAAACCCTCTCGGAAGTCTTTGGACGTCCTGCTGTCCGCCGCCTTCGTGCTGAACAGCGCTTGCGTGGCAGAGTACAGAGAACAGACGAGACTTTCACGAGCTACATCGAAGATGTGCTCTTCCTCTGCCAGCTCATCAACCCGACTCTGGATGAGGCAGGCAAGATAAAAAACATAATGAAAGGAATCGACGATGGTGCATTCCAAATGCTTGCTGCGAAGTGTCCCCAGACAGTCGCCGAGGTGATTCAGCTCTGCCAAAGTTATGATGAGCTGCGTAGGCAACGTGCTTCCACACGTTGCGCTGCTCAAGACACCACGGACCTTTCATCCCTCGACTATCGCCATGACACTGCCGACCACTCTGCTTTAATGCCACTCATAAAGCAATTCATACGCGAGGAGGTCGCCAGGCAGCTATCTATAATCACCAGAACTACCGAGCCGATGGCACCCTTATCGCCTTCGCTTCGTCAGGTCATTGAATCGCAAGTTGCCGAAGCATTGCCGCCAGCTCAGGCTCCACCATCTGTTACCGCACCACTAACATATGCAGCCGCTGTTGCTCGGCCACGCGCTCCATCGTCTCCGGCTATCTACGAAGCAACTTGCCACGTTTATCCGTCGACGCCACCTGCCCACCCGTTGACTGTCCCGTCTCCGGCTGTATACGAAACAACTCGGAACGTTTATATTGCCACGTTCCATTTCACAAGTTTTTGTTATCGTTCCGAAACACCACACGATTCTCGGCGCAAACCGCGCCTGCAGGTTTCGAGAAGGTTCCGGACTGTAGTAGATCATTTCGATAAGATCACGCCCACTGTGCGAACGGTACAGATTATTCTGGAAACTACGCCACCGCCAGCGATAACGCAGGAACGTTCGACGGCAAGGGTATAAATGCCGACGCTGCGTTCGCCGCTATCAGTCCGAGACTGCTATCTGTGCAAGACTGCTGCTGTAATTAGACTTTCCCTTTACCGGGCACAGGTTCGCCCAAATAAACAGTTAAATCTCAACACGAAGTTTTCTGTCTTTGGCCACGTCACGACCCCGTGACATCTGGTGGAGGTGCTGCTTCGTTCATGTACCGGACGCCCCCGTCAAGCCGTGAACCCAGCCCCCTTCGCGGAGAAGACACCGACGCCAACCAAGAGCAGCGAACGAGCCGCCGACAGCAAGGTCTCCCACCGGAGTACGGCCTGCTACAAGACAAGGCGCGGAAGACCAAGACCATGACCTCGACTGCAGCGACAATGACAACCGGAGCGTCCCAGCCCGCGATCGTCATTCATCAACCCAGGGAACCACCAACGTTCCATGGCTCATCGTTTGAAGACCCGGAAACCTGGCTAGAAACATACGACCGTGTGGCCGCCCTCAACCACTGGGACAACGAAGAAAAGCTCCGTCGTGTGTACTTCTACCTGGAAGACACCGCAAGGACCTGGCTAGAGAATCGGGAGTCCACGCTCCGAACGTGGGATGTCTTCTGCGGCGCATTTCTTCAAACGTTCGCAAGCGTCGCTCGCAAAGAGAGGGCCGCTGCTCTACTCGAGACCCGGGTTCAGCTACCAAACGAAAAGGTTGGAATTTTCACAGAGAAGATGACCCGCCTATTCCGTCACGCTGACCCAGACATGCCTGAGGAAAAGAAAGTTCGTTTCCTCATGCGAGGGGTCAAACAGGAGCTCTTCGCGGGACTAATGAGGAATCCATCGAACACCGTCCAAGAATTTGTATCCGAGGCGACCACCATCGAAAAAACGCTGGACATGCGCACCAGACAGTATAATCGTCGCCTGACTCCAGAATGCGCTGCTGCTCAAGCCAGTGACTCCGACGACCTGCGTGAAACGATCCGAGCGATCGTGCGGGAAGAGCTGCGCAAACTGTTGCCTTCGGCGCAGCCTCAAGTGGATTCGATCGCCGACATTGTGCGAGAAGTCCGGCAATCGCTTCGAATTCCCGAAACACCGCCGCCCGAGCCAGAAACTATGAGCTACGCCGCTGCAGTGCGCCACAACGCTCCTCCCCGTCCACGCCAAAACGCCGCCCCGTCACACTTCCGTCGCCAGACGCCACCGCCGCCACCACCCCAACCGACGTTCTACCGTTCCCCAGCGGGCCAGCGCAGTGCACCGAGAAAAACGGACGTTTGGCGTGCACCTGACAACCGTCCGCTCTGCTACCACTGCGGCGAGGCCGGGCACACATACCGCCGTTGCCAGTACCGACAGATGGGACTGCGTGGCTTCGCCGTCAATGCACCGCGTCCGCAGCCAGGAGATCGGCCACGTGACATCGCCGACTACCTGGCAGGAACTCAATGGACACCACGAAGTCCTTCCCGTTCGCCGTCGCTCAGCCGCCGCATGTCACCGCACCCCCGGCAGTACTCTGGCCCAACGCGGGGCCGGTCTCCTAGCCCGTATCCGGGAAACTAAGGGCAGCAACCGATGGAGGTGCGGTTGCTGTGTGACGAACTACCGAAGATCCTCCGACGACGACGCCGACGCGATGGAGCTTTTTGAACACAACCCCAACCAGGAAAAGCCCTGAAGGCAAAAGCTCACTTACCGAAGGTGGCCGGACGACGCAACATGGAAGCAGCGGAACAAGCCGACGCAGCCGTGACCCGACGCCACGCCCTAACTGTAATGCGAGACGGCGAACTAGCGACCTCGACGTTCTTATCGACGGCCACAGTGTGACTGCTCTCGTCGATACTGGAGCCGACTATTCTGTCATGAGTGGGTCGTTCGCCGCGAAGTTAAAGAAAGTTAGGACAGCTTGGAAAGGCCCTGAAATCCGCACAGCCGGAGGTCATCTCGTAACGCCTGCAGGAATCTGCACAGCGAGAGTCACCATTAACGGCCGTATTTATCCTACAGACTTCGTAGTCCTACAGCGTTGCTCGAGAGATGTCATCCTTGGCATGGACTTCTTATGCCTCCATGGTTCTGTCATCAACCTGAAAACAAGGTCGATAACGTTATCCACAGAAGAAGCACTACCGCTGCGCACGCCGTCAGGACACCATGCCTTGAATGTGCTGGAAGAACAAGTCACCATTCCGCCTCGCTCAAGCGTCATTATTTCAGTCGGCGCTCCTAAATCACCTGATTTGGAAGGCGTCGTTGAAGGCAGTCAGCACCTGTTGGTCACCCGAAATATCTGCGTCGCAAGAGGAATTGCAGAGCTGCGGGGAGGCAAAGCAACGGTTATGCTCACGAATTTCAGCAATGAGTACAAACATGTGAACAAAGGAACAACGGTCGCATACATTGAAGAAATTGTCGAAGCCACCAGTGCTTTCGCCCTCGCCGATTCTGCGGAACCTGCTCAGAGGAACCAAGCCCCTCCCATAGCTTTCGACGTCAATCCCAGACTTCCGAACGATAAGCAAGAACAGCTCAAGGCCCTGCTCCTGCAATACGAAGATTGCTTTTCGTCGTCATCAAAAATTCGGCAGACCCCAATCACGAAACATCGAATCATAACCGAAGAAAATGCCAGACCACTCCGTCAGAGTCCGTACAAGGTTTCGACGCGAGAACGTGAGGCAATGAAGAGACAAGTTGATGAAATGCTGCGAGATGACATTATCCAGCCGTCCAAGAGTCCGTGGGCATCCCCCGTGGTGTTAGTGAAGAAAAAGGATGGGACCCTACGTTTCTGCGTCGATTATCGCCGCCTGAACAAAATCACAAGAAAGGACGTGTATCCTCTCCCACGAATAGACGACGCCCTTGATCGGCTCCCTAACGCCAAGTACTTCTCCTCAATGGACCTCAAGACTGGCTATTGGCAAATCGAAGTCGACGAAAGAGACCGAGAGAAGACGGCGTTTATAACACCGGACGGCCTCTTCGAGTTTAAGGTGATGCCCTTCGGCCTTTGCTCAGCGCCTGCAACTTTTCAACGCGTTATGGATACAGTACTGGCAGGATTGAAGTGGCAGACTTGCCTTGTGTACTTGGATGACGTCGTCGTGTTTTCCTCGAGTTTCGACGAGCATCTTCGGCGCCTTGAAGCTGTACTTCAAGCCACCAAGACGTCCGGACTCACACTGAAGCCAGAAAAGTGCAGATTTGCGTATGAGGAGCTCTTGTTTCTGGGGCACGTTATCAGCAAGTCTGGAGTTCGTCCCGATCCACGGAAAACAGCCGCCATCGCCGATTTCCCGCCGCCCACTGACGAGAAGGCCATGCGCCGATTTCTGGGCCTGTGCGCCTATTATAGGCGGTTCGTGAAAAACTTCGCCCGCATCGCCGATCCTCTCACTAACCTTACCAAGGCCGACTCGGAGTTCAAGTGGGAAACGCCACAGGAACACGCTTTCCAGGAGCTTAAACACCGCCTCCAGACGCCTCCGTTACTTGCCCATTTCGACGAATTCGCCGAGACAGAAATACATACTGACGCAAGCAGCGTAGGTCTTGGCGCCGTTCTTGTGCAGAGGGCTGACGGACTTGAAAGGGTTATTAGTTACGCCAGCCGATCGCTATCCAAAGCAGAAGCAAATTATTCCACAACAGAAAAGGAGTGCCTCGCCATCATCTGGGCTACGTCGAAATTTCGCCCCTACCTCTACGGCAGGCCCTTCAAAGTTGTGAGCGACCACCACGCCTTGTGTTGGCTAGCCACCTTGAAGGACCCTTCAGGTCGCCTCGCACGATGGAGCCTGAGACTTCAAGAATATGACATTACTGTCATTTACAAGTCCGGCAAAAAACACTCCGACGCTGACTCTCTCTCTCGTGCGCCTGTCGACCAACCGCTACCCGACGACTCGGATGACGACTACTTCTTGGGAACGATAACTACCGACGACTTCGCTGAACGACAGCGGGCCGACCCGGAACTTAAAGCCCTAATAGAATACCTCGAAGGCAGGACCACCGAAGTCCCGAAGGTATTCAAGCGCGCACTTGCGTCGTTCTTTCTACGAAACGGTCTTCTACAAAAGAAAAACTTTTCACCGCTTCGAGCTAAGTACCCCCTTGTGGTGCCTTCAGCTCTGCGACCAGAACTCCTGCAGGCCCTGCACGACGATCCGACGGCAGGGCACCTCGGTGTTTCCCGCACGCTCGCGAGGATACAAGAAAGGTACTACTGGCCACGTCTTACCACCGACGTCACTCGTTATGTGAGGACATGCCGGGACTGTCAGCGACGCAAGACACCGCCGACAAGGCCAGCGGGACTTCTGCAGCCAATTGATCCACCTTGCCGACCTTTCCAGCAGATTGGTATGGACCTACTGGGGCCGTTCCCGACGTCGGCTTTCTGAAACAAGTGGATCGTGGTAGCTACCGACTACCTCACCCGCTACGCCGAGACAAAAGCCCTGCCAAAAGGCAGTGCATCCGAGGTAGCTAAGTTTTTCGTCGAAAATATCGTCCTACGTCACGGCGCCCCGGAGGTCCTTATTACCGACAGAGGAACGGCATTCACTGCCGACTTAACTCAAGCGATCTTGGCATACAGCCAAACAAACCACCGCCGGACGACAGCGTACCACCCACAGACCAACGGCCTCACCGAGCGGCTTAACAAGACGATCGCCGACATGCTGTCAATGTACGTCAATGTCGAACACAAGACGTGGGACACCATTCTTCCGTATGTGACCTTCGCATACAACACGGCGGTGCAGGAGACGACGCAGATATCTCCATACAAATTGGTCTACGGAAGGAGCCCGGCAACGACGCTCGATGCCATGTTACCCAACGTCACCGACGAAGAAAACCTCGATGTGAGCGAGTACCTTCAACGCGCCGAAGAAGCCCGACAACTTGCGCGTCTTCGTATCAAGAATCAACAGACGACCGACAGCCACCGTTACAACCTTCGACGACGCTTCGTGGAATACCAGCCCGGTGAACGTGTTTGGGTGTGGACGCCGATACGCCGACGTGGACTAAGTGAAAAGCTTCTGCGACGGTACTTCGGACCGTACAAGGTGGTTCGACGTCTCGGCCCCCTTGATTACGAGGTTGTCCCCGACGGCATCACGAACTTTCAACGACGCCGATCGCGACCTGAAGTCGTCCATGTCGCGCGCCTCAAGCCGTTTCATGCACGTTAACAAACTGAAACAGTCTTTTTTTGTATTATTGTTGTATTGTAATTTATTCATTGTACTTTCTTGCATTATTATTGTACCTTCATCTTTAGTTAAAGCATCGGGACTATGCCTTTTTTCAGAGGGGGGCAATGCCACGTTCCATTTCACAAGTTTTTGTTATCGTTCCGAAACACCACACGATTGTCGGCGCAAACCGCGCCTGCAGTTTGGAGAAGGTTCCGGACTGTAGTAGATCATTTCGATAAGATCACGCCCACTGTGCGAACGGTACAGATTGTTCTGGAACCTACGCCACCGCCAGCGATAACGCTAGAACATTCGACGGCAAGGGTATAAATGCCGACGCGCTTCGCCGTTTGCCAGTTGTTGATCGAAGGCCGACGCTGCGTTCGCCGCTATCAGTCCGAGACTGCTATCTGTGCAAGACTGCTGCTGTAATTAGACTTTCCCTTTACCGGGCACAGGTTCGCCCAAATAAACAGTTAAATCCCAACACGAAGTTTTCTGTCTTTGGCCACGTCACGACCCCGTGACAATATGAAGCCGCCGCCTGCACGACCGTTTCCGGTACCTTATTCGGCGACAAGTGCCCCTACCGTCAGCCAATGGCGCACTCCGGATAATCGGCCAATATGTTTTTCATGTGGCATCCCAGGCCACATAGCTCGTCACTGCCGCCGTCGCAGCTTCCCTTCTCATGACATTGCAGGGGCCTCACACTACATGCCCATTCAGCCGCGATATCCCGTTCCTGCCGATCCACCTCTAGACGTACGTACCGGTCGCCGCCCATCCGGCTCAAGCCGTTCGCCTTCTCCTCGTCGCAGATCTATTTCTCCAATGTTACGTCGCAACAGCCCACCGCGAGGGGAAAACTGACGGGCGCAGTTCCGGAGGCAAGAACTGCGTTGGCAGCGAAAATTTCAAGACCTAACTGCTGTCCCCCGAACGAAATCGAACTCTGTATTGATAGCATAAAGGTGCACGGACTTGTTGACACTGGAGCTGCCGTATCTGTAATTAGCGAGAAACTGTGCCGAAACTTGAAGAAAGTGACCACGCAACTTACTGACCTATCTTTGCAGACAGCTACGTCCCATCATATTCAGCCTTCAGCTGTGTGCACTGCACGAGTCGTCATTCAAGGTGCGATGTACGTCGTCTCATTTGTAGTTTTATTCCATTCTTCGCATGACGTTATCCTTGGATGGGACATTCTTTCGTCAAATTCTGCTTTGGTCGACTGTGCTCATTCCGAACTCGCATATCTGTGCCGTGCTATGACTCCGACGATGGCGCTTCGTTGTAGAGTGTTTGCTGCTTTGGACGTTGACATTGCGGCCTTTCTCAGCTGTTGTGTCTCGGTGCCGTGTGCCCCCCCCCCCCCCCGAGATCGCCTGTGTTGTTTATGCCATCGGTCCCATCTGCGTGCCGTCGAAATATCATGCTTCCGTTGCCGTCGTCATTTTTCGCAATGGTCACGCTGCCATTTAGTGTGCACTCCCGCGGACAGCTGTCAATCCTTACTACGTTGAAATGCCTTTGAACTCAACCTTGCGAGTGGCGTTCTTCTGGCTACTATAAACCCTATTCAACGGTTTCGGCTCCCAATTTTGTGCTGTCACTCTCATACCAACGCGCCTAATGAGGCTCTGGCCGTATTTCTCGGATGCATCGACTCTGAGCTCGCAACCAACACAGCTCGAAGAGATTATAAATCTTCTTCTCCGCTTTCGGGTCTTCATTAGATCGTGACCATCAGCTTAAGCCGAACTCGCGGTCGTTCACCGTATTGACACCGGTCACAAGCCCCACTAAGGCAGCGTCTGTACCGTGTGTCATCGGCGGCATTTGACTACAAAAATTATTACAGCGCACATGAAGAAGGAGAGAGAGAGAAAAAAAACAGTCGCAAATATTGCGCGTGCAATGAATCCTAGGTTCGGAAAAAGAAAAATCTCAACACTTCACTGCTCAAAGCTGAGGACAACAGTCAGTTAGTACACGCCCCATATATAGTGTTCTCGGAGGGCGGAATAGTACGAATTTCACAGTTGGTTTTCTTGCTGCCACGTACACCACCTGAAGGAGCCAAAAATAATTACAAAAAGGACACAAAGAACTATGCCTAAAAACGTCAGGTGCGGGAAATCACACCTCGTCGACATTGCCTCAGTGAATTAACCACTTAAAAAAGTAAAGTTTTACCTGAAATTTTGTATACTTTGCTGTGCGCTGGTAGAGAGACAATTCCTTTAAGATGGTCTTTCTTTATATGCATTCTTAAAGTACTTAGTTTGCCTTGAGAGTTTCAGTCTTTGTTTTCATGTGTTTCTCTTTCTCTTTTTTTTTTGCTAATATATTGATACACAACAGCCGGCACCGCCTTGCTGCATGAAAGAGAAAGACGACGTCGTTTGCTGGTTGTTGATGAACTGTCGCCATCTTGTTCGCCGAGCACGGTGCATTGTAAATAATTTAATAAAGAAGTGACTCGTAACAACATAATACAATATATATATCTATATATATATATATATATATGAAAAAAGCATACTTAGGGAATCGTTTTTTGGTGTTTCACACAATATAATGAGATCTAACGGTCAATAATGCCAAAGAAAGTATAGGGGAAGATATTAGACAGAATCGTAATGTAAATATGAAAAGAGAAAAGTGGGTGAAAAGATAAATTGCCGTGCGCAGGAACCGAACCTGCGACCGACCTTGGAATAACGCGTTTGATGCTCTACCACTGAGCTACCACGGCATCTATCCCCCAAGCCACCTTTATTGCGTTTATATGTGAATTTAAACGTGGGAGTGTCAGTCAACGCCATCAGTAGCCATGGCGGCGAGTGTAGCACTCTCTTTTGAGCCTGTTTGGCGTCACGTAGCACGTGAACTTGTTACGAGTGGGCAGCTGACCAATAGTACCTCATAGAGAACCTAAAGCACAAAGTCTTCCAGCACGAGACCCTCGTTAATGAATTAATTCATTAACGAGGGCCTTTATGTATAAAGGTAGAACATGGAGAGAATTGAACACGCTCTGAAAAACGGAGGAAGCGTCAAAGCAGTGAAGAGGAAACTTGGGATAGGCAAAAGTCTGGTGTATGCACTAAGGGACAAAGAAGGCAAAATAACTACGAATATGGATAGGACAGTTAAAATAGCGGAGGAGTTTTACAGAGATCTGTACAGTAGCCGAGAAAACCACGACCTTAATACTATAAGAACTAGCAGTAACCCAGATGACACCCCACCAGTAATGATAGAAGAAGTCAGAAAAGCTTTGGAGAGCATGCAAAGAGGCAAAGCTGCTGGTGAGGATCAGGTAACAGCAGACCTGTTGAAAGATGGAGGACAGATTATGTTAGAAAAACCAGCCACCCTGTTTACGAGGTGTCTGCTGACGGGAAGGGTACCAGAGTCTTGGAAGAACGCTAACATCATCTTAATACATAAGAAAGGAGATGACAAGGACTTGAAGAATTACAGGCCGATCAGCTTGCTCTCTGTAGTATACAAGCTATTTACAAAGGTAATTGCTAACAGAGTAAAGAAAACATTAGAATTCAATCAACCAAAGGAACAAGCAGGATTTCGAACAGGCTACTCAACAATTGACCAGATTCATACTATCAATCAGGTAATAGAGAAATGCTCAGAGTATAACCAACCACTATACATAGCCTTCATAGATGACGAGAAGGCATTTGATTCAGTAGAAATATCAGCCGTCATGCAGACAGTGCGGAATGAGGGCGTAGATGAAGTATATATAAACATTCTGGAAGAAATCTACAGAAGATCAACTGCTACCATAGTGCTTCATAAAGAAAGCAACAGAATACCAATCAAGAAGGGTGTAAGACAGGGGACACAATGTCCTCAGTGCTATTTACCGCGTGCTTACAGGAGATTTTCAGAAGCCTAGAATGGGAACAGTTAGGGATAAGAGTTAATGGAGAATACCTTAGTAACTTGCTCTTAGCCGATGACATTGCATTGCTGAGTAACTCGGGGGACGAATTGCAACTCATGATTACGGAGTTAGACAAGGAGAGCAGAAAGGTGGGTCTGAAAATTAATCTGCAGAAAACGAAAGTAATGTACAACAACCTCGGAAAGGAGCAGCGCTTCGAGATAGGTAATAGTGCACTTGAAGCTGTAAAATACTATGCCTACTTAGGGCAGGTAATAACCGCAGAGCCGAACCACGAGATTGAAGTAACTAGAAGAATAATAATGGGCTAGTGCACATTTAGCAAGCACTCTCAAATTATGACAGGTAGTCTGCCACTATCCCTCAAGAGGAAGGTATATAACAGCTGTATCTTGCCGGTAGTTTGCTACGGAGCAGAAACCTGGAGACTTACAAAGAGGGTTCAGCTTAAATTGACGACGACGCAGCGAGCAATGGAAAGAAAAATGGTAGGTGCAACCTTAAGAGACAAGAAGAGAGCAGAGTGGATTAGGGGACAAACGGGGGTTAAGGATATCATAGTTGAAATAAAGAAGAGGAAATGGACATGGGCCGGGCATGTAGCGCGTAGACAGGATAACCGTTGGTCATTAAGGGTAACTAACTGTATTCCCAGAGAAGGGAAGCGAGTTAGGGGGAGACAGAAGGTTAGGTGGGCAGATGAGATTAAGAAGTTTGCGGGTATAAATAGGCAGCTGCAAGCACAGGACCGGGTTTACTGGCGGAACACGGGAGAGGCCTTTGTCCTGCCGTGGACGTAGTCAGGCTGATGATGATATATATATAGAGAGAGAGAGAGGAGAGAGAGGAGGTATAGAAATTCCTTAGTTCCGTAACATTGACGGAACGACCCTGCCACATCGGGTGACAAGCCGAAGCCGTCAGAGATTTTCATAAATAACGAATAACCTGTTGAGCGAGGGCTGCGCAATGTTGACCTGTGATGATTCTATTATTCAGTAGGTGTAGCTGGTTTTTTATGTTGTACACAGAGAGAGCGTGGTCGCACTAGGAACGTTCTTTGAATTTGATCTCCCACGATTGAGGGCGGGAAAGTAAGCAAAACCCTCGCTTTATAGCAAATCAACTATCGGTCTTTAAGGCATTGTTCTGTTGGTCCTACATATATTTTTCCACATGTCTACTTCACTTCATAGGCAACTTCAGAATGGCATTCAGTGAGCCTACTCTTGAGACGAGTCTTGCGTGCTCGACTAGTCATGTTGCTATTTAGGACAAACGTTTTTGAAATCTTGCAAGGGGTGGAAAACAAGGCAATATCGTGTCTCGACGCAAATCTTTGTTATATGAAAGACACCTTATGTACATACGGTATACTATATGCAATCGTATGTGATAATTTTGTTTCCCTTTTGTTCTGTCTTGTTGCGTTTTGTTTGTTGTGTAGCGTTTCACGTCTTTTTATATTTCAGTCTGCATGGTTTGTTATACTGACCTCACATTAGCCTTATGTGGCTCATGAAAGGAAACCTGAATACAGCTTTGGTAATTACATTTTTTTATAACCTTTGCACAACAAGCACCGAAAGGAGGACACTTATACTGCACTCATCTTACACTTTGTATAATAGCGGCCGGGGCACATTAGATCAATTGAATTGAAAGTCAGCGTTCTTTCCTGCGCTTACTGTTTCCTCCAATCGCAGTCTCGGCAAGAACGATATAACTTCAATTGCTACGGTTTGAAAAACGATGTGTTCAGCCGCTGATCAGATTATCGATGACAGACGCTCTGTTCGCTCATAAAGTGTATGGCGTGTTCTGCTCAAATTGTGTCCTTTCTTTCCTCAGGCACAAATTCACTCAAACAAGCTTGCTCTTGAACCAGCCTGCGCGTCTTTCTTGAATATCACGAACAGGAGACAATATTCATAAAGTGTTAGGAATGATCGACTTAGAACTCATGATATCTGAAATACAGAAGACAATTGCTTCATAATTATACTCTAGGCATTAACTTATTCATGTGGAAATGCGTCAGTACCAATGAAGATGATAATCACGACGTGCCCTGCAAACACATGTTTGTAGTAATCTTGAACGAAAGCCAAAGTATAACGAAAACAGCAATACTCAATATAGCAGGACGAATTAACGTTGTTTTTCTCGACGTGATGGATGGCGCGAACGACCCAAGAGCAATGTTGTTCAAAAACACTCCATCCGCTATCTTGAGCGCCCCGGGGCTTCCTTGCTTGCTTACGCACTCCGTTCCCGCGATGATTGATTAAACGTAAACCACTCTCATTTTTTCACATGATTATTACCAAATTTTTAGGGAAGGCACGCATGCATCATCCAATATACCGTTACTCAGCCTCAAAAGTGAATCGTCAATGCAGCAGCAAGTTTTATTGTCGTTTGGTGAGGCACCACCTTCTAGCAAGGAAAGACTCCTGCATGTACAAAGTGCTAACGAAAATCACTCAAGCTGTGTCGTGAAAGATCGGGGCACAGACATATATTGTCATTTATTATGTAAGTGGTACTCCCAGCCGTAGCCGCATTCTCCTTGATGCGTGGGTTTGCGATCAGCGTTCCACAACGTGGGGTGCGTCTATTTACGGCATGCATGCCATTTAATGATAATTCAAAGCATAGTAATCAACTCAACAGGCTCGTTTTTTTTTCACAATATAAGAGCAGCGTCAACAGAAAAAGATGAGGGTAGTAACAAAGGTTGTACACTCGCTACGCTTGTTGATGCCCTTTAGAAGCTCCTTGTTTAAGACAAGGAGCTTCTAAAGGTGTTGCATTATGAACGAGCTATAACAAGCGTAGAAATGGATAGCCATTGCTTCTTTCAATAAATAATAGACTCATTACACTATTTTTTTACATTGAAAAAAATGGTGGCCATAATAAATGTGAATTAACGTTGCTGAGCCTCAAAAAAATACTATACCTTTAAGGTGTCTTTAAAAATACTAATTTGCTCTTTTTTTCACACGCAACGAAGCACGCCGTACCACACCTCCCACTTACGGCCGTTCAGCCACAAAAATAAATAACAAAAAATCCCAGCATATCCACGGATTGAATGATCTTGAGTGAGCGAAGCGCCTGGGGTTCATCAATAAAACAATGCAGAATCCTCGTGAATTTTGTCACATGATCAAATATGTACGTATGTCCGTCCGTCTGTCTGTCTGTCTGTCTGTCTGTCTGTCTGTCTGTCTGTCTGTCTGTCTGTCTGTCTGTCTCCTACTCATAACAGTTCAGTGAGTGCCTCAGTGCCATCTCCATCTCGAGGGTGCTCCGGGTACTGGGTGTGGTTACAATGGCGGACAAGCTTACACCCTGAGGTGCTTTGCCCCTAAAAGCCTGCATCCTTTCTCACGGAAGAAACAGTGGTTCACTTGCTCGCCGTTATCAAAACAAACTGCTTCAGCCAAGTGAAACACGACCAAGAAAAGCGAAAGTAAAAGAAAGAAAATCTAAATGTAGCAAGGACTGTCTTCAAATCAACCAAGTCGAAACAGCTGGATTACCTTGTCAACGACAACAAGAAAGGCTTCGGTTCTCATCACCCTCAATTACTCGAAACCGGCTGAAGTATACAGAGAGAACGCAACATGTGATCCACTAACGGAAGCCGATGATCTTTGCAGAGGGCTCCGTGTTTAGTTTTGCGTCTCGACAAGCATCAAGAAAATCAAATTAAAAGCCTTTTCTCGGCAAAAATGAGAAATAAAATCCCTTGAAAGGAAGATAAGAGATACGGAAATCAACTGCTAAATTGAATATTCAATGAAAATGATTAAAATCGGCATGAAAATGCTAGCTATTCAAAGAGGCTCGTAACTTCAGTTTACTTGAAATGCCCAGCTAAGGACACTCATTCACATAGGAGCTTGGTCGTTCATTTCAGATGCGAATTGCGTTAGGTATTCGTGCAATGGCGCTGTTTGCACACGTGAAAATAGCGCCAGTCGCGACAAGTGGGCTCAATTTATGTTCTGTTCTGTTCTGTTTCAACTGTTTTGCTCTGGGGACGTTGAGGTACATATTGTCTCGGCTACTCCATATCAATGAGTTCTGCAGCGAAAAAAAATAATACTGAAGGGTACCAAAAAATGAACAGTCTGAAAACAAAAAAAACATAATAGCACACCGAAACCAGCAGAAATATCATGCCAATGCACAGTTTGCTTGCATTATAGTAATGGTGGCAAGTCGTAGCAACAATAGAGATTCACTTTGGTAGAGAACCTTCTCATTCCGAGCGCTGGACCGTGACAAGCCAACAGAAATGATGCTTATCGTGAACCAGCACGTTCTAATTTCGTCCTCCTCGAGATGACCTGCTTCTTAGCCGCAACACAAGCACCGACTTTTCTGACATGCTCTGCGAGAACTATGATGAGCGAGAGTAGTTCTCACAAATAAATAAATAAATAAATAAATAAAGTAATAATATTTAAATAATTAAATAAATAAATAATTAATTAATAAAGACGTGACGAGGAATTTTAAGCTACAATACAGGTTTTTATCTTAGAAGTTCTATAGTTGGCCGAGTTGGCGCATGTCTTATAATACATTATAAGGCATGCACCAAATATCCTATATATCTCCTATAGGATATATGCGCGCAGAGATTGGACGAACAGAGCGAAAAACGAAGTTGACGGAAATAGCGCACTTCTTTTGCCGGCAGAAGGCTATCTACCTTGCTCAGCACGTTGAGCTATTGATGAGGTTCACATAAGCGTTAACTTGCAAAGGAGAGAAAGGCTGATTCTCAAAAGCGCCCTCTGTGCGGAGCAGGTATCAGAACTTCTCGTTAGCGACCTAGCTCGCATGTATTATTGACGGTTCATTATTGCAAACCTGTGAGTGCTTTGTTGATACTCGTCTAGATCTGTTTCGCTGCCAGAACATGCGCGCCGATTTTTTTATGGGCGAAGCTCCTTATAGCGGCACTTGTTCGTCCCTACTAGCCGTTGTAGTATGTAACAAGTATAACATTTTGACATCCAAGGTGATGCCAGTGAGAAATTTCATCTGTGCATTGTTGAACGATAAAAAATAGTGCTCAATGTACATGCCAATGGCTGCTAATGGGGAATGAGAGACAGGAGCATTCGGCTTATAGTTAACGCGCACGCTGCGATCCTCATTAGCAGCCATTGGTTTGTACATTGAGCACTATCTGACAGAAAAAAAATTCCGCCATATCCACGAAGTGAATGATGATGAGTGGGCGAAGCTCCGGAGGTAAACCTGGTAAACCATGAATCCTCCGTACATTTTGCCCACTCGATTTTATTGCAACGCTCCCCCTAGCGTACGTCGCCGCACTATATCGAACGATGACACGCGCCATATGTGGCATCATTCCTATTTTATAACACCTCGCATCTTTCATAATCAACTACACGTACTGCCGTCTAGTTTATAACATCTTGCATCTTTTGGACGGACGGACGGACGGACGGATGGACGGACGGATGGATGGATGGATGGATGGACGGATGGACGGGCGGACGGATGGACGGATGGATGGATGGACGGACGGATGGATGGATGGACGGACGGACGGACGGATGGATGGATGGATGGATGGATGGATGGATGGATGGATGGATGGATGGATGGATGGACGGATGGACGGATGGACGGATGGATATGGCTGTACCCTTTAGATCGGGCGGTGGCTAGCGTAATACTTAGAACTGAACGAGAGGTGGCTACATACAGGGGACGCACAGCCCACGCCTTAAGGAGCTTCGCTCCTAAAAGGTTGCTACGTTATACTCGCTGGGCGTAACCTCCTTGGTTTTAGAAAGGTTTAGCGAGCGTTAGGCCACAGTGCCACGAATACAGTGAATTAGTACATATCATGAACTCAAGGTGTTTAAAGGTGGGAAGTAGACCCGAAGCGTAAGCCGTGAGAAAGTGTGCGTGTGCTGTCTCTCATTCAGTCCTTGGAGTGTCCGCTGGATGGCGGTGCTTCTATATGGGGAATATATGATGAAAAGAGGCGAGATGGAGGTACTTGGAGTGTTGAATAGATGGATGAACGGACACACAGACAGATGTATGAATGGACGCATGTACGGACGCAGGGGTGGATGCATGGATGAACGCAGGGACGGACGCACGAACAGACGCACGCACGGATCGGCAGATGGACGCACGGGCAGCCACACGGACGCACGCATGGATGGACGGAAAGCAAGAACGGATGGACGGACGGATGCTTCGCCCCACTATCCATCATTACCTCCGTGGATATGCTGCCATTTTTTTTACTTACGGCTAAAGGAGATTCCTAACTGCATCTTCTGTGTAGAAATATTAGATGCGCAGCATCTAATACTCGAGGCTTGTAGTGCGGCGCCGTCCGCAAGCTTCTTCTCCTTCTTTCACCATCTGTGCATCCCTTCCTCCTCTACACACCGCGCGCGCTTCACTCCTCCACCATCTGTGCACCCTTCCTCCTCTACACACCGCGTGCGCTTCTCCTCTTCACGAACATTCGCTAGCTGTATAATGTAGCGCGCATGCGCTGTCACGCTTCGAGAACATAGGCAGCTGACGCACGCGCATGCGCCGTCGCGCTTCGAGAACATCGGCAGCTGACGCGCGCGCATGCGCCGTTGCGCTTCTCCCCCTTCTCGAACATTCGACAGCTGACAGTGCATGCGCCGTCGCGCTGTATATATACTCAAGGTCGGCGCTCGCTCGCTCAGTTGCCGCTCGTCGGTTCGTTTGTACGGCGCGTCGACGTCCAAGGTCACGGTGAAATGAATTCCAACGAATCCACAAACACAATGATCGACGTCCCTTCGACCAGCGCCGCCCTTTCGCATACGTGTGTACGTGTTCACTTATTTAACACCCCCTCCTACAACCACGTTAACCAATTTAGCCATCGACCCAAGTAAGTCGCACTTTAACACCCCGTTAACCAATTATATGCTCCGCATCCTCCTCAGTGTTCCCCCGAGGGAAGCTGTGGGCAATTTTTTTTTGCACATCCCTTCATATTTGTTACGCTATATATCATCGTACTCTACTGAGAAACAATGCCAGGTGTAGTACAAGAGAACTATCGCTCACAGTCACGTTATTTTTGCTCTCTTTCAGCGTATCGATCAGCCATAGGTCATTGAAACAAACTACATGTTTAAGTCGTATAGTCTTATGCAGGGCAAACAAAATATCGTTAAGATCCAAAATATTACGTGACATGGCGCCTATGGCGAAGAAGGCACACGTTCAAAGTGGGCAGCTCTCTAACACAAGAAAAAAAAAGGCAACTTCTCGGAAGCAGACGCGAAGTGAGTCAAAGAACAAGCAGCGGGCGTCCACACGGATAATGGAAAATCGCGCGTTCACGAACTCAGTCCATTCGACGCCTTGTGCTCCGTGCATTTTACGTTCGATATGGCTGAACCGATCTGAGCTTAGTGTAAAGCTTTCTAGCCGTTGTCTGCGCGCACTTTATATTTTTACTTTAGACTTTCTTCATACGACATCTCGCTTTAGAAACGCATTCAGCCAAGCGACTTTCCGATTCGGTCAGCGCCGCTATTCGGCGACCGGTCCGGCGTTATGTTCCCCCCGGAAACATTCTCTACGTGTCCGCAAATGCTACATGCCTAGCCGCTTCGGGTCAAATGCGCGTTTCTGGCGTGAAAAAAAAATCGAAGTTCAAACCAAATCGATGGCCACCCGCTTCGCGAACTGCCTCGAGTCATTTTCGACGTCGTTTTCAGTCGCTCGCTTCACCGTTTCAGTCGAGCCGCGGTAGAGTAGCGTAAGATTTACGCTTATGCTTCCTTCTCTTTCGCTCCTCTCGCCACTGATGGAGTCCGGAGGTGTCGACTAAGTTACACCTTCGTGTCACACGCGGCGAGATCAGTGGCCGAAAAGATTTTCTGCTGCTTCTGGAATGAAAGTCGACCGACGGCGAACACGGCTGCGTTCAATATCGCTCCCGACCTCCCCGGTCAAACACGGTTTCGTCGTCTCTCGGGCAGAAAATGATGCGGAACGTATGATTTGTGGTGGGATGATCGATGCGAGTCGAACGAAGGCCAGCTGCCGAATGACGTTTACACGTTTTCGATAAAAAAAAAACGTGTTTTCGAGCTCCTTACGTCCGCTCGAAGTATGGTGAATGACTCGGGCAAAGAGACATTTTTAAGGTAAAAATTATCATCTCGCTTATTTGCAAAAAAAAAAAGATATCTCATGACCAAAAATTATTTAAGCCCTGCCGCGGTAATCTGGTGGCTAAGGTACTCGGCTGCTGGCGTGCAGGTCACGGGATCGAATCCCGGCTGCGATGGCTGCATTTCAGATGGAAATGGAAATGCTGTATGTCCATGTGCTCAGATTTGGGTAGGCGCTAAAAAACTCCAGGTGGTTGAAATTTCCGGAGCCCTCCACTACGGCGTCTTCATAATCATATGGTGGTTTTGGGACATTAAACCCCACGTATCAATCAATCAAAATTATTCAAGAAAATAAGACGATCACGTGAACTAGGTCAACCGCAGCTATATAAAGGATAATTTAATGGTCGTTGCACAGGCATTTTGATTCCATTATTGCTAACTTCAAATAGGAGTCTATTATGGCATGCGCCAAAGCGGACGAGTACAAATGATTGATTTAGTTGAAATTAAGGAAGCTTAAAACAGATTAAGATTATCGTCCATTCGCGGTATTATATGTATCTGAAAGTTAGTAAAAGACTTGTTAGTGCAAGCATGAAGTTAGCGACAGCAACTTTTAATGACTATATTAGCGCAAAATTACCTATATTTACCAACTTTACCTTAAAGCTACGGATTTACAGCCAAGAACGAAGCAAGTTAGTTATGGTATTGCTACCTCATCGTACCAGTGGTTCTTTGTGCTGAACGATGGTAACTTCTGTGAAAGAATATTGAAGCCGTAGGTTCTTTCGCTATTTTGTACGACACGTATACGTACCACGTCATGGTCTTCATGCATGGACACATCACGTTACAGGAATGTGAGAAAACCACATAAGGTATATGTGAAATAGCTCCCTCAATAGCAGGACGATGTGTATCGCGCACCACACATGTCAAATGGTCCCTAGTAGATTGACTGTATACATATGTTTGATCTAGAAAAGCAGAGAAGCGATGCGTGGTCAATCTTCTAGAATAGAGTAAATACAGCGAACTCTCTCGTGAATAACGTTCAAAGACCCAAGCAACTAGTTCATTTCTCTGAAAGTTCACTGATCTCTTTATTCACTACTGTACAATGCGGAACAGCATTGGGCAGAGCAGAAACCAAGTCAAACGTGTGAAAGGCAATAACTTTCAAACATAATTTTGTGACATCATTTAAACTGGCGCCCTCAAAGCACAAAGAAAGAAAAAGCAGTTTAGAAAGTCTACCTTTCTGTGCACTGCTTCTGGCAAAACTTGTTTAAGGGAACACAAACTCTCAGAACCTTCTAATACATTCTACAGCCTCGGATAGAGACACGTCCCGCCACGGTTTTCTAGTGTGTAAGGTACTCGGCTGCTGACATGCCGGTCGCGGGATCGAATCCCGGCTGCAGCGGCTGCATTTTAGATAGGCGAAAACGCAGTTGGCTCATGTGCTCAGATGTGAGTGCACGTTATAGAACCCCAGGTGGTCGAAATTTCCGGAGCCCCCCTCTACGGCGTCTTTCAAAATCATATAGTGGTTTTGGGAAGTTATACCCCACAATACAATCAGGCTAGAGATACAAAGATTTGAACTTTTCTCAGTCATTGCTTTTTCGTCACATTCTTTCTTTTCTGGCTTAGAATGAAAGCTGGAAGCAATTCACAAATATGATGGATCTGTGCAGGTAGACTGACGTGAACGTGGCACATTTTCATCCTCCATACGGCCACTTTGTCTCTGTGGTGTTGTCAACAAAAGTGATGTTGGAGGGGGGGGGGGGGGCTATCAACAGTGCCACTGCAGCAGAGCGCAAAACCGCATTAAATAGGTCTGAGAAATGAGCCTGGGTCCGCAGATCAGTCGTTCTATTGAAGTGTTTTTGATCGGAAATTCTTTTAACTGAAAGTTTTGCATAGACTGCACAAGAAAATCTGCCAGGTATATTAAATTTTTATTAAATTGTTGTTCGTAAAAGTGAGAGTTTCTTGTAATACTGAAAATCTCTCACTTTTTTAGCAGGCCCTTTTAATAGCCTACCACTGTCCTGGGGTTGAATACACCACACTATCAATCATCTCCTGCATTTTACAAAGAGCTGTAGGTTGTTTAGATTGATCTTTGCTGTACGAAGCATATAGCCTAATGAGCCATGCTACGTCCCTTGTATTGCCGTTTTGCTCCAGGGATCAGTACAAATAATAAAAATGAAATTATTCATCTAGCGCACATGTCCCGCTAGTCCACGGTGGAATTAACCCCCTTTTTAAAAATATCTTGAGATGCTTTGAACATACAGTGTCTAATCATGGGTCGGAAGCTCATAAAGGCAAACTTTCATGTATTATAATTCCGGCGCGCTAATACAGGTTGCGACATTTCAGTGTCGGCAGAAAAGAATCTTTTGTTGATATCTTGCAGTTAACACCATTGATAGGTACTGGCTGCTACGAACGCTACCTGTACTGAAAGCTAACATAACTATGACATGGGAGGCAAATAATCAGTAAAGTACAGTTGCTAACAACTACACCTCTTTTTCTAGGGCATACACGCAAAATTTAATTTATTGAGCTTCATAAAGGCCCGCCTTTGAACACAAACACATAAAGAAAAGGAAATCTCCACATTTTTGAGAATATTCGATTGGCATTTATGAATATTGTCTGCATGACCAAGGAAACTTTACGGTCGCATTATCCCAGAATTGTCGGGCCCAACAAGATACTAAGCAAGATCACTATCATCATTAAGGAAAAATGTTTGGGGTTCAAATTCAAGTATTATCTCCAAATAAAATCATGTCAGAGATTCTTGCATTCAACACATCCAAAAGGGCATATGAGTTACGTGATATAAGCTAACCTGCGCAATCCAAACTTCATAAAAGAATTCAGCAGCCTAAGGTAACTTACGAAGATGGCAGACATCCTGGTATCACAGACGTGACAGCATCCAAAAAACACCAGATGCTAATATTCTGGAGATCCACCAAATTTATAGTTTTCATAGAAAGCTATTGTGGTAGAACCAGTATAAATAAACATGCCGTTCGTGGCCTTGTGTTTGTGTACACAAACATACGCACACATTCACACACAAACGCGGGCGCGTGCGCGCAGGCAAGTGGGTAGTCTGGTAGCGGGTGGTCGAACAGTTTTGTCTTGAACCAGCAGCCGAAGAATGGCACTTCAAGCAAGCTTAAAGGCCTAGTATTTCTAAACAGTACGTGGTGGTACTGCGTGTGCTAACTTGCGTTTCCAATCACCGAAAGCGAAAGGGGAGAGCGATTTTGAATTCAAGCTGCCAAGGGGGCCATACATCTCGGTTTGCGTGCAGCGCCATCACTCCCTCTAAATCAGCTATCACGCTAATTACGACGACACGGAAACAAAATGACATTCGTTTAATTGCGGCGAGAGCACTCGAGCACCGCAGAGTTCCACGGATGAAGACAAACGGGAACGAGATGAATTACGTGAGAAACTTCCCGCGAAGAAAATATAAGTATGCAATCTAAACACCGCAATGTGAAAGAAACCCGCGAATGCAGCCCCATGGTGCTCTTGCACGCCATGCTGCATCGACAAATCTCCCAAGGGAAATAAGCTGGACGGCATGAAATTCGGAGGGTTATTATAGTGATGCCCTGATTTCTTCCCCCACGCCGCAAAAGACGTACATTGCTGCTGCAGGCACACGCCACGTCCGCATTTTTACGGAACCATCAGTGGAACAGCCCCCCACTCCGTGCGTTCCTCAGTCCCCCAATTCGTGTCTGTCGCTCTCTTTCTCCCCACTCTCTGACGATTCCCTGGAAAGATCAATTAGGAGCGACGTCTTACGCCGACGTTAATTAACGTGATTCGGAAAGAGGGCTCTCTTTCAGTGGCTCTCTTATTTCCCTCTTTCAATCGATTCGTTCATTTCGCAAGTCCTTGTGTGCACGCAAGCGAAAGAACCACAGACAAAGCAAGCCAGTCAGTTTTTAGAATGTGAAGTGCTTTATCTCTGAAGAGGTTTCCATACAAGTGGGTTTATGAGAGTCTATCGAGTGCTCTTGGGAAAGGCCAGACAACTAGAAGTCCATGAATAGCCTTGGAAAAGAAGGAACACCGAAAATCGTGGACTCCTTAGCCCAAAGCACCGACTGAAGATTCATACATCAGTGATGTGTCATCGTCGTGTGTCTAATTCTGATCAGACAAGAAGTTATACCTTCAGCCATACTAAAAAACCATATTTTCTTTTTGTCTCAACTCCGCAAAAGTTTTTAACACTCTGTATTGTGTGCAGCTCTGACTTTTACCCGAGAATACAAATGATTGCAGGACGCTCCAGCGCACTGTGAGAATTTAAATCAGCCCTACCGTCGAAGCTCTGTAAGCTTTAGTTATACATGCAGCAAAGCCCAGAGAAAACATGAGTGGGAAAGCAATCACTTCGTTCTAGCGCTTAATTGTGTACCTAGATAGATATGGGGTGTTTAACGTCCCAAAACCACCCCATGATTATGATAGACGCCGTATTGGAGGGCACCGGAAATTTTGACCACCTGTGGTTCTGTAACGTTCACCCAAATCTCAGCACACAGTCCTACACCATTTCCGCCTCCATAGGAAATGCAGCTGCCGCAGCCGGGATTCAATCCCGCGACCTGCGGGTCAGCAGCCGAGTACCTTAGCCACTAGGCCACTATGGCGGGGAATCATAGTAATTTATAGGCGATACCATTCAATAAAACAATCATTGTACGTTTTCCGTATATAAAGATGTGAAAATTCACTGAACATCTATAAAAATTATGAATTACGAAACTGCGTAATAGTTGAATGGACAAAAGTTTACTCTCAACTGTTAATTTCGCGAACCTGAAGAAACACGAATAACTCCCCTAGTTTTACCTGGCAGCTTTTTTTCTCTGGCTTCCGAGGAACATATAGCGCTAGACTTACCACATCGTCTTGGCAGCTGATTCATGCAGGTAGAAGTGCGAAAAAGTATAGATATAGATTGCTGAAATTGTTTCTCAAGGAAACTTTATAGTACTTTTCGTTCAGATACGGGATCGATATGCACATGTCCTGCTAACGAAATCCGGCAAATATTCAAGGTGACAAAGACGAAAAACCAGGATGAAGCTCCTCGTAAACCTCCCCGAATGAACCCACGGGCGCTTCCAATTACCCAAAGCGCCATCGAAATGAATTCCCTGTACATTAGAGCGCATATATTACACTCTTTCCAGATAATCACGTCTCAGCCTAAGCCTTCGCTCACTCCCTGTTCGTGAGGTAACCGTAAAGTAAATCCGCCCCACCTTTCAGACCAGCTCACTACTAATCTCTCGGTGCAGGCGTTGCGCTAATCTCTTCTAGCGCGTCGTTGTGATTATCCGCGCCACACTGAACGCCTGCGTAGTTGCGTGATTAAAGCTGATGGGCATAGCTAAGCGCGAGCGAACCATGAACTCTATTTTGAAAGGCAGTATCTCATTAGAGACATGATAAGGCTAATGACCCTGTTCAATCACTGCTTAGAGACGAAGGAAGTAACCAATCCAACAAAGTGCTTGAAATAACCATGATAAAGGTTCAAGAATTGCTGCGTAGTATAACACCGTGAAAGATCGCTAGCACAATAACCTGTGCGATAACATTGTTAACAGATATACACGTGCATTAGCGCGTTACTATCCCAATTTATGATGAATGTGTGGCCCTGTACCACTTCGGCTCTCTGGTCGAAACGATTACTCACAAAGCAGTGATTCGACATAAAGAAGCAAAAATTGGGAGAAAGAGGAATGTTTCTTTTTTCAAGGTAAACTTTCAACAAAATTAAGGCAGATCCACGAAGGAAATAGTGATGATAGGGCGAAGCCGTGTGCATCGAATCTGGGACTCATGGCATTCTGTTTTGTTCGAGGTAACAGCGTTTGATTTTGTTAACCTTTTCTTCCGTGAATTTTTTTTTCGTTGATGGGTAATTTAATGCCGTTGTTCTTAAGGTGTTGTGGTCATTTCATTTGTTTGTTTTGGTTAACAACCTTTGATACCCTTCTTTTTAAGACAGGGAAGTTTATTGCAAACTGGTAACAACATTTCATGTGAGTTCTATTTAGAAAAAGGTGGTTAACGATTTAGAGTACTTAGTACTCTATTATGGGAGAGCTGAAAGCTGTCCCTTGGACCTCCTTACCGAGCAGTAAGCTCAATGCGTATTTTCTATGGTCGCCGTATGGTTGGCGTCGGATTTAGAGGTTGTTTTCAATTGTTCTATATCCCACTCGTCTTCGCGATTCTGCTTTCCGTTTTCCATGTTTTTGTGACCGTCTATTTGGTCCTGGGTAAAAGCCTTTATTATTGTTGTTGTTAATTTTCCACTCTGTCACACACTTTGATCGTTGGGTGTTCAGGGGCCGGTTTTTATACGGCGTTGTGGCCTTTTAAGTTTTTAAAACCATACGCGGAACATGTATACGTCCTGTAAACGGTATCCCGCACAGATATTTCACACTGATGATTCTATGAGAGACCATGGTCAGGCGAGCCTCGGCAACATCCGCCGAACATGGTGTAACCCTTAGGCGCCTCTAAAATATTATAGTAAAGAAATGTTTGACAGAACTTCCACAACATCACTATATCTTCAAGTAAATAACGTTGAATGCGAGGCGAAATGCCACAAGCAGACCATTCCAGAACAAAAATTGATGAAGTAATGATGAGCTTAATTTAGCAAGCGCCACAATAGAATGACCTACGGGCTTTAAATTAAAGCTAAAGAAGTATATTTAGCCATTTTGCCACTGGGAATAATGGTGGTACTTAGTAAACCACGTAGCATTGTAACGCTTCAGAATTAACGTGGAATTTCTACAAGCGCCTTCCTTGGACAGCTGAAACTTCATCTTTGTTCTGCGTATTCAATAAATAAACGAGAAGGGTATGCCTAAAGAGGTGGGAAACAGATTAGCTCATGGTCAACCCCGATTCTCAGCGATATGCTTCCTTGCCATGTGTGACATAAGGTTGCAAAACCCATATAGAAGAACGAACACCTGTAGCACTTTATTATGTTGATTGGACTCGCTCTGTGGATTTCGTGCCGACCGGTTGCGCCCCCGTGATCTGCGACGACAGCACAGCTCTGGCCGACTGCCTCGCCCTACACCATCTCCTGCAGTCGACAAGAGCTCTCGCTGAATGGTGCCCCGTCCTCGGACTCTTGCGACCGTGTTCCTCTTTCCTGTCTCTTCTTTACTTCCGTCGTTTTCTGTCGTTCGCTGTCCCCTGCGCCTCGCTCTCTCCTTCCTTCATCTATTTAGATTGTAATCCTATCCTTTGAATCCCTCCTTACCCCCATTCCTCTTGAGCTACTGCTGAAGTGTCACACTCTGATGCAGACAGTTACGGGGCTCACTTTTTAATAATCACATAATCTGTTGAAGATGATTTTTATGTTGGCACTTTGGCAACCTCATATTCGAGTGACCGTTTTGAATATTTTACCCTTTCCTTGAGCATCATGAACCCTTGGTTTGAACACATCAAGCACCAATCCATGATACCATTAAGTTCTTATATCTCTCAATTAACTTGACGCCTTGTCACCTATAGTGGTCTTACGAGCCCCGACATAAAAAAAACCTGCTTTTTGTACCATGCAGCCTTTTTAAACTTGTTAGGAGAGCTATTGTTGAATGTGCATTGGAAAATGTATTTAAAAGTGTCGCGACCACAGAAGGAAAGACAGCCTTGGTCAACAAATAAGTCACCTTACAAATGCTGGGTACTTTTCGAGGTAATGATCTCTGTTGCACAAAAACTCAAGCATAACCTTGAAACTCCAGATGTCAGCGAGTAGTCAGTATCACAAGAAAAAAAAGAACGTTGTTTCTATTCCCCCTCATTGGGCCTCACATAACATCAAACTCAAAATAGTGTTGATGCGGAAGTAGAATTTTGGCACACCAAAAATGTGTTCCATGCGCAAATATGTTATTTGTAGGAATGGCCAATCAGGAGGATGTTAATTTAGCCGTGTCAAGCAGTTTCTCCGGTGAAAGTGCGATTTAATCAGTGTCGTTGTCGCATGGAAAGCAGTAAGTTGGGATGAACTGTAAAATCTTTAAACCAAAGATTAAAAGAGCACCATTACAGTGTTTAACTCGTAACCACTTGTGGCCATGTGGACAAACATGGCAGAGATTGCCTACGAAAGAAAATGTTGGTGAACCCTGCGAACCAATGTGGGCAGATTGCAGGCATAGGTAGATGCTGCGATGCCATAACAAAAAAAATAGAGGACGCAGGTGTGGTTGCAAGAACCGGACAAGTGCAAAATAAGCCCACTCGCTGTAGCCCTGTCCCAAAACAAAAAGGTTACCTGGTGAAATTTGACACGTATTTGCTTTCTGCCGGCGCTGACGTTTTGTCCCCGTGTGTGTCTTGTGCATTTTTTAAACTGATATGTGGGGTTTAATGTCCCAAAATCATCATAGGATTATGAGAAACGCCGTAGAGGAGGACTCAGCTAATTTTGACCGCCTGGATTGTACTTTTATTTTGGTTACCAGCGGGTATGAAAGGTTTGCTGCCTTCAGCAAAATTTCAGCCGTTAGTCAGAGCTCCCTTTTTCTTGCATCCATTCTTCTCTGTGGTATCGTCTGGTGCTCTAAATAGGGAACGCAAATGTGGAAGCACACGAATGCTCGTTAGGAAAGCTGCTAGCAGATGCAATAGTTTACCGGGGCAATAGTTTTATTATTATTATTTTCGATTAGTTGTACAAGCACTGGAGCACGTTATTATGTGACAGTCAAACTTGACGAGGCAGAATTACCCATGTTCAGCGAAAGCATAGCGTACAGAGCCAATTGTTGCTTTCAAATTCTCCTGTTGAAGTTTGTATGTCTTCAGTTCCCGTTATTAGTTCCGTCGTTATGCAAGAACTTAAGAATAAAATTTTCACTGCTTTTTGAGAGAATAGCGTTTTATCAACACTACCGTGTCAGGGCTAACAACTTCACAGGCAGTTTAGCGTTCATTTATATTCTAATTTGTTTCATGTCGTGCCTCATTTTTTAAGTAACGTCTGTGCCCATCCCTGCAATGCCTAGTATTTACTTGGTAATATATGTAAATAACTAAGATAAATCAATAAAATAAATTATAATACAGCTGAATTGAGGCTTGCATGCATCTACGTGGATCGTATGTTCAAACTAACATCGGTCAGGTAACCCACTGTTGTAACAGGCCCTGGTCTTTGGTTTTGTCCGATCGGTTTTCTCTTAATCAGATCGTCAGTTCATCTTTCACTTACTGGTAGGACATAACCTCTTGTAAGCTTTGCGACGTTCGACTTCGCTGATCAATTTTTGGCAAATGACTACATATGTACTTCCGTGCATCACTCATTATTAAAACGAATTCACAAGAAATGACTGGCACTTCTTTTTACAATACCTCCTTCGGATATTCCCCAATCTTACATGGTGTCGAAGCTTCGCAGCGCTGGCTTATGTTCTGGAGCCACAATGAGCTGCACAGATGTCTACGCAATGCTCCGAGAACTTGAATGATGGGAAGCATACGTCAAATAAAAAAGCATTGCACTCCAAGCGATGGACACAAAGCAGAGGGAAGGCAAAAGTCCTATGGTGAATATAATCTCATAAGGCAATTAGTATGATATTGTGTCTCACGGCAACTCTGTATTCATATTGCGCAGAGAAAAGGGTGACATATCCTTGATATGTACACGCTTCACCCAGCCCTACCGCCATAGGGCCTAATGCTACCTCTCGCGGCCGGAATTACCGGTACTGCGGTGGCCGTTCTGTTTACGGAGAGTAGTCATCGTCTTCGTTTGTAGGACCATTGGCCCGATGACCAACAAGCTGGACAGGAAAAGAACCGATCAGGGATCATTTAACATGACATCCCAAGGAAATAAGCGAAAAGGAATGGCGAGTGCGGAATCGAACGTAGATATAGAGAAGGTTCCCGTGTGTGCGGGCGCCGTCGCGTAAGGAAGGGCGTCGTAACGGGAGCCAAGAGATAGAAGATTCGCTCCAGTGGCGCTGGCGACGAGCTGGAAGTAATAAGGCCAGGCCGTCCCCCTAGAGAGGCAGGAGCAGCTGCGATGGAGCGCGGCAGAGTGACGGGCAGACGCCGTGACCCCTGGACGATTTATGGCGACCCCGATATGGAGGCCGTTTGTCGCACACTGCATGTAGGAATTCACTCGCACTTCCCGCGAGTTGCGTGTCCTGTGGTCACGCCGATACCCTTATACGCTCTCCGCCACCTTCGCTTGCCACACCCTCGTTCTGCAAATGTGGCGGCGTACGGCCTTCGAACGAATAACGAACGACGACTGCGTTGCCTCTCGCTACTCGGGTGATTGTTGGGGGCTGTTTGTTATCTGTCTCACGCGAGAAGGTAGTTACGCCTACGCTGCCGCTGAAATCTATGAGGCGCCGACTGACTGTCGCGTAGGATTTGTTTTGCGTTGATAGGATGTGTGTGCTAAACGGTGAATTGCTGCGGAAGCAACATGCTGCATGCCTTACAGCTGGAGTAACGGATTGTTTGGATGATTTTGGCGCAGATAACATGGTAGATGTGGCTACTTAAAGAGAAACTCATAGGAAGTAAGTTTTTTCCCTTCAAATAAAGTACATGCGTATGAACAAAACAAGAGGAGACCTTCGCAAAACCAATGTGGTTGTATCGTTCCGAGCATTACTGAGCATGTGGTTACCAAGGCCTCTTTTTCTCTTCGTAAGTGTCGCAGGAAGAACCGATACAACGGCGACGATAATCAGCTCAAACGAATCAGCTGCGTGTGTCTGGTCGTTCTCTCCCAAGTCCTGCTTTTGTTTTGGCAAGGCAATTTGTAAGTAGCCGCTATATTTTATTACTTGGACCCTGAAGCTACTTTAGGTACTTTAGCTACTTGCTGATAGTTTAAGATTATGCAAATATTAGCTCTTCTACAATACTGAAGGTACTTGTTCAAAGGATGGGTGCTGCTCGCATTATAAATCACCCTCCTCTTTTTAGGATGTTGACAGCGTCCTAAATATTGTCGCGAGAGCAATGTTTCGCGGAAAACCTTGTTCTTTTACGGCTCACAAGCGGAGCAGTCAAGGTCGCCCCCGTTCGGGATTAGAAGGGGAAAGCTTACTCGGAAAAGCGTCTAGCAAGAGGCAGGTCAGGCGCCACTGTCTCAGTTTAAGCCATTTTTGGCAGGCACGCGTGTCATTGAGAATGACATGGGGACGCGACCACTTAGCCTGACCGAGACATAGTGGCGGCAGGTAAACGACCATATTCTCCCCCGCTGTTGTTAGGATGTCGGGGCGCCTCGCTGTCGCATGTACACCTGGTAAGCGCACGGAGCCCAATGGTGTACCCATCGCTCTTAAGGACACTTCTAGGAAGCCACAGTTAATGAAAGAACTGACGGGGCTCGAGCGTGAGAACGGCCGCCGACGGAAGTCGGCCGATGGAGGCAGCACGAGTAATGTTTGGCAGCACGGCCTGGCACGGGAGAGAGTGTCACGTGCGGAGAACCTATCCCTTTGCGTGTTTCATTTGGTGACGAGGTTTTTACAAATGTAGTGCCTTTTATGAAAGTGTTTCTGTGATTGGTTGTGATGATACGAGTCCCAACATATGATTGGTTTTTGTGAAGACTCTTTGTTCGACCAAGGGTTAAAAAGAGGATGTTTGAATTTGAAAGGTGAGCGGAGTCGGGGTAAACAGCGGATCTCACCATCGGAGACCATGCCATGCAGGCCGAGGGGTATGCCACCATTTTCTATGTTTTGTCTTTGTGACCTAGTGCATTTTGTAAATTGAAGTTGTGTTAGCTAAATAAACCCCCAATGAGTGCTCCCCGAAATCATCGTGTTGACTTCTCATCGATTGCCTCCGCGGAGTTTCACCCACACTTATTCGTCTCTCTGGTCGTCCGATGCGCCTAACTTTGAACAACCCTGACGTTTCGCTACAATATTTACACTATGAATTTGATTGATATGTGGGGTTTAACATCCCAAAACCACCATATGATTATGAGAGACGCCGTAGTGGAGGGCTCCGGAAATTTCGACCACCTGGGGTTCTTTAACGTGCGCCCAAATCTGAGCACACGGGCCTACACCATTTCCGCCTCTATCGGAAATGCAGCCGCCGCAGCCGGGATTCGAACCCGCGACCAGCGGGTCAGCAGCTGAGTACCTTAGCCACTATACCACCGCGGCGGGGCTACACTATGACTTTCACACAATCCGTAGGCTGGGAACAGTATAGGCATCTCATCATGCATGACGCGTGGCCCTTCAGCTACTCTACACCTAAAGGAGAGACTTCGGGAATTAAAATAAAAGAGAAAATGAACGAGGGTGACGTCACGTGTGACTGTCTTTTGCAGGGGTCTCAAAACACACAGCTGCGTTGCCCTCTTGTTTTCTGGTAGGCATTCTGTGTTGACCTACAACCGCGCCATGAAAACTATCATTATTACTCGACCTTCAGTCTACGGTCATTCTGTACATTGGCATCAATGTTTCTCACGTAAGGTGGTGTAATCCCGGCCAGAAATGAAACATATTTGAGCTTGGGAAGAGCCGTATTCTTCCAATTGATGACGCTATATACCTGATGTTTCGTTCAGACTACTCCTACACTCACTTTTTCCCGCTCCAATCATCATCACCATGCTTGACTAAATTTCCCGACTGGGGCCAGCTAGCTAAGGTGAGTTTAAGACACCTCGCCTATTCTCACCGCATTTAATGACTTGGGCTAGTCGATTTGAACCATTTAACGAAGAAATAAAAAAAGGAATGTAATTCAGTTTAACCAATTCGGGATTAATAACATGTTTTTCTGCACACAAGAAAAGCTTGGAAGATCTTCAAAGCTAAACATACTAAAAAGAAAGGTACACATTACACGTGCAGGCCAGGTTCAGTCGCTTGGTAAGCGGCATGTCTTGTTAATAGCAATTATCGCAATTTGTTCCTTTAGCCTCATGTGCAACCATCTGCTTTCGATTACATTAGCGAAGCTTCCGTCCCTTTCAGATTCAATTTCTGTTATAATAACACAGATATACATCTCCAAGCAAGGTGATATTTGCTATTTCGAACATCATCACTTTTGTTCACTGAAATAACACTATGCGGCTTCGACGGTGTTCCACCATGTTTGCTGTATTTGTCGCCCTAAGAATCGTGAGCTCTCGGGCCACCAAGTAAGTATATTCAAAATGTTGCACGAAAAGAAACGTCTTTCTTTTTCTTATTGTCTTTCCTGTGCTAAAAACAGGAAGAACGGAAACGAGTGCCCTTTCATTCACCGATATCACACTTCCAAGTGTTGAACTGCGGTGAACTCGGAAAAAAAGTCGTCTCGTTGCTGCTATTTATTCTTTTTTTATAGAACCCAGAGCAGAAAAAATGCAGTCGCCTTAAAGAGACAACAATTTTAATTAAAACTTTGAAGTTCGTGGCTGTTCATTTCCGTTTAGAGGGGAAGTGAGGTCCCTGTTTTCCCAAAAGGCGTCCGGAAGCAACAGCGGCGGATACACATAAACGAGATATCACGAAAAAGAAAACACTTATTTTTTGCTACCGGAAATGAGCAGAGAAGTTCATTCGCCCCTAAACTTCCCCGAAGGCAAGTTAACGAAACTTCTTTGATTCCGCCGCTATCGCCTGCAAGAGACCGGGTACACTCAGTTCATACGGTCGTGTCGCCAGTCTTGTCTCAGACCGTAGTTATTTCACTGTGCATGGGTCTTAAGTGCATTGATATCAAAGGATAAAATACTCAGAAGCCCCATAATTTGAGCATACGTTGAAAAGTTCCGCAACTCATCACAACGTTGAAAAGAAAAACTGATCATAATTTTAAAAAGTTGCCTTGACAAAAGAACAAAATGGCAGTGGCATAGCTCAGCTATGCCAGGATATACGTAGCGCTAGCAAAGGTTGAGCTGATTATTCTTAGCTTTCCAGATATCATGCTTACAGCTGTTCCAACGACACACACACGGTATACATATTATGTGGCACATGTATATTTATTTTGCCGGGCAGCTACTTCGGGATCCGATGAGTCAAGTTTCTCCGCTCTACTGCACCGTTGAGCAGCATTTGCACTCTCCTTCTCCATGGCTATACCATAGCGGCAAACGCCAGTCAGAGGCGCTATCAAGCGGCTCTAGCGCTGTGTCAGATGGCGACTGCACAGGGAAGGCGCGAGCGTCGGCGTCCATATGTCTACCAAGGCTATGACGGCACTCCTCTGGAAAGCGCACACCGGCGGCGGTCAGTCGCGCGCGGCCGCGGCTGGGTGCGAAGGAGGGGCCGGCTCCGGTGCGTGACACCACTGATCGTCTGCGCAGCGCATTGAATATCGCGCACGCCGGCGGCGAGCCGCGCGCGGCGACGGCGGAGTATCATTGCGCATGCGCAGACCAGTGCCACGCGAAATTGGCTCAGCGAGGCCAGTGAAGCTAACTCTACAAAAAAATAATGGTCTTTGATAATCTAGTCTACAAGCAAGAAAGACGTTAAGTGGATACTGAACAAAATCTTCCAAAAGCTAGAAAAACACGAAAACTTGACTGGGATGATATGACTGTTCTATAAACAAAGCTTAGTTCACCTATTTTCGAGCTGATGGCCGGATATTTAGTGGAGCGTGAGCGTGCGGCGGCTGCAAGCCAGTGCGCTTCTGGGCAGCCGCGACGTCACACTCACCAGCAAGAGGTGGGTGATACGCGTGCTCTCTGCCACCCAACCGCCGGGGCCACTCCTGTTGTGACGTGTCGTGTACACTTGCATGCGGCGATATAATGCCGCACAGCCGTTCACGGCGGACGTTGTTTCAGACGGGAAAATCAGAGGTAAATCTTCAACGTGCCGTTGTACCGCTCTATCCGTCCGTTTGCCAGCGTGTAATAAGCAGATGAACGCGACAGATGGATCACTCGTTCTTGTAAAAAGGTGACAAATTCCTTTGACGTGAACTGGGGCCCATTGTCGCAAACTACCTCTTCAGGATATCCTTCCCATGCAAATACACTGAGCAGGAATTCGGTCATGGTGCTTTGAAAACTGTACTAGCGCTTCGGGTCATTTTGAGAAGTAGTCCATGAACGTGCACTTTAACGTGCACCCAAATCTAAGTACACGGGCCTACTGCACTTTCGCCTCCATCAAAAATGCAGCCGCCGAAGCCGGGATTCAATACTGCGACCTGCACGTCGGCAGCCGAGTACCTTAGCCACTAGACCCCCGTGGCGGGGCGGCAATGGGGAGTGAATCAAGCGCTAAACACGAGTCTTCTACTGCTTTGCACGATACAAATTCACAAGATAAGGACTCAGAAAGACAAATAAACAAAGCATATGTGAATTACAGTTCAATTAGAGTTACTTATTTCTAAAGCCTGGTGAAAGCCAATGATTTCGAACATCCACGTTAGCTTCCATTCGTCCAGACATCCTAGGATGCCCGCAAGCTCCACGAGCGCACATGTTCCCTGAAACTGAAACTATATATAGCGCCGAGCTTGGGGTGGGGGGGGGGGGGCTAAACTTCAAGGCCAACGGCACGCGTGGTTTCTTGTCTGCGCATCTAGAGGAGAACGTAGTTCTACCGCTCCAGAAACTTCTTTTGTAGGTATATTATGTAAGCGAGAACAATGCGAAAGGCATCAGCCAGCCGTAGATCACAAGCGACATCAGGTCAAACTCATCAGGCATAGGCACAAGCGCTAAACAGACTGCCGTGGCTTTCGCGCTTCCTCTTGAAAGCGCAGCTTTTTGACAACCATTGATGCGTCAAGCAACGTTGCCGTCGGGGCCGTAACCGATAGACATAAAAAAGCAACCAAGAAACATGACAAAATGAAATGGTAGAAATACACCCTACATGGAATGTGATTTGAACCCGCACCCTCTGTGTGTCATTCAAGTATACTAGCACGGAGGTTACACTGGGGCTGGAAACTCACTTGCAAGATCATCTATATATACGACATGTTGGACGAGAAAGTGCCTTAACTTTGTAATATAGCATGAAAGAAGAGTAATGTAACAACCAGTCATCATCAAATAATGCGCAACGAGTGCGTGGTATGATTCCCACCCATCGCAACTTGCTCATCCGGAATTCTTTCATCGCCATCAGCCACTTGCAGCGCCAACAAGCTGCACATAACTTCCTAACGATGATTAGCGGGTACCCTGCTTATTTGCGAAAAGACAAACATTGGCGTAGCGAGTGATGTCGCACCTCACGTAAATTAGGACTTACCGCGTAGTCAATATCTTGCAGAAAGCCAGAACTTTCACAGTTAGTCTTGTTCCAGCACGAAGCTTTAAATTCGCATTCGGTTTCGCATAGATTTCCGCCTTGTTTTGACGGCTGCGACTCCATGATTGAACTCGCTTTGGCCATTTGCCCTTCTAAGAACATTATACGGTTGAACGTCAGCGATGTCCTGGTGTGCTTAGTCGCATGCGTTGGCAGTTCGGTTTGCGAAGGAATAGTGAAGTACCCAAAAAATGACGTCGCTTGCGGGCACAAATAGCGTCGACACGTTCAGAATTGCACAGATAAGCAGAAGTTAGGCAGGATGAATCGGAAGAAACTGTGAAGCTGGCGTCAGCGGAACCGACCAATGACATCTCGATATCCCATGTTTCACTCAGCGCAAGGCCACGTGCGGGTGGCAGGTCGCGATATAAACGTCAGCTGCCGTGAGCACTGCGTCGTTGGATGCGCATAAAATGTGGCACATTGCCCTTCACGACACGACGGCGCCGACAAGCAACTCAGCTGAGTCCGCTGAAAGTGACAACTCCCTCCCCCCTCCTTTGTGGCACACAAAGTTCCTTCACGGAAATATACTCTTCTGAGAGAGTTGCAATAGCATCCGTCTAGAAGGTATCTGTAACCGTTATTCTCTCTTCTCGTTTTATTTTGGGTGCGCCTTGTTATTTACATCACACTTGCCAATTACGGAAAGCATGCAGTGTCTTTGACAGTGAACTTTAGCTGTTGTGGTATTATAGTGGTGACAGTTATCAACAGTTCAACGGCTGGTCGCGAGATCTAACCCCGGCGTCAGTAGCCGCGTTTTCAATGAAGCGTAATGTTTGAGGCCCATGTGCTTAGATTTAGGGTTACGTTAAGCAGCCCCAGGTGATCGAAATTCAATGAGATTTTTATAGACGATAGTATTTCTTGGGGACCTTCGACGCAAAAATTTTGGTCTGTCTGTCTGTCTGTCTGTCTGTCTGTACATTTGTCTGTTTGTTTACTCCTAACGGCATCGGGTACATGAAGCGGTCGGCCCATCCGCAGCGCCCACCAATGTTGCTCAAGGTTGAGTGTTCATGCTTGTGCGATTGTCATATTAATAAGCACTTATTGCGCATGTCTGGGGCACCATAAAAACACGTATATATTATGCATGTGCGTCTTTTACCAGAAAAGGCATTTTTAGATGCGGAAGCATCTTATACTCGCGCCTTGTAGTGCGCCGTCCGCGCCGTCCGCACCGCTTCTCGAACATTCGACAGCTGACGCGCGCGCATGCGCCGTCGCGCCGTCGCCCACCATCTGTGCCGCGCGCGCTTCTCCTTCGAGAACATTCGACAGCTGACAGCGCATGCGCCGTCGCCATCTGTGCCGCGCGCGCGCTTCTCCTTCGAGAACATTCGACAGCTGACAGCGCATGCGCCGTTGCGCTGTATATATACTCAAGGTCGGCGCTCGCTCGCTCAGTTGCCGCTCGTCGGTTGGTTTGTACGGCGCGTCGACGTCCAAGGTCGCGGTGGAATGAATTCCAACGAATCCACAAACACAATGATCGACGTCCCTTCGACCAGCGCCGCCCTTTCGCATACGTGTGTACGTGTTCACTCATTTAACACCCCCTCCTACAACCACGTTAACCAATTTAGCCATCGACCCAATTAAGTCGCAATTTAACACCCATTTCACAACCACGTTAACCAATGTAGCCATCGACCCAAGTAAGTCGCACTTTAACACCCCGTTAACCAATTATATGCTCCGCATCCTCCTCAGTGTTCCCCCGAGGGAAGCTGCGGGCAATTTTTTTACGGCCTTTCTTCTAATCATATCCTGAATTTGGGAAGTGAAATGCCACACTATTATTGCATTATTGTCAACAATGGTCAGCTGCCACAGTTTCATCACACTTATATACAGAATGAATAGAATGTTTTCATCATGCAAGGCTTTGCAACCACCAGTGCCCAGCATTTTACGTATCAATAAAGTAATGTGATGGTGAGGCGTGCTCCCATAATTATGCAGTTTTATCCGGAGTTTCACGCCCCTAAAACTTCGATCTGATTATTACAGACGCCGTAGTCGAGAGCTCTAAAAATTTTGAGGGTCTGGTAATTTTTAACGGGCTCTCACAATACACAGTACACGTACCTCTATAGATATCACTTTCATCAAAGTGTGACCACCGTGGCAGGTTTCAACTCACTAGATTTGATTAAGTGAAGCACGCCGAAGGGAAACTTGTCGTGAAGGAAGAAGTATTCCCGGTAAACTCATTGAAAATTTTGCAAAAATGGCCCTGACACGTGTAGTATTGGTAAGACAAAGACTACCTTGTTACGTTAAGTTTTACGCTGTTCACTAAAACTTTAATAGCTTAAGTACCTTCATTCTGATTATAAGCACAATTAACGTGCGGTAGTCTGGGTAAGGCAAATTTCTTCAGCCTCGCTGATCTTCTGCCAACGTTTCATAGCATAGTGGATTACTTAGATGTATGGCAGTCACCACTTAATGTTTCAACTGTTTAGATGAATACAGTCGCCATAGAATTGGCCAAGTATTCATCACTAGAGTTATTGCGGTTGCCCTAACTTCTTATCGTATACAATGCTTGGTCAGAGCAGAATTAAAAATTTCCGCCGTAGCCCATGCTGACAAGTTGACTAGCAATTTCAGATGCTCTAAACAGAATAGTGTTATGGAAGTATGCATCCCAAACCTATAGTTACTGTCACGAAAGTGCACGCATGAAAAACCCATGAATAGCTTCATATTTATGCTTCTCGTACTGTTACCCAGTCTTGTCTAGCCCTTTTAGCTGTTCAAAAAGAAGATCGCCAAAACACATACGTAAGTGATTTCTGCCGAATGTTGAAAATATTAGAGTAAATATAAAGATCAGTCAACTCCTGCTAATTTTGAAATTACCCTGTAGTGAGGCTTTACTGCCGAACTTCTAATATATAACACTCGAAAAAAACAAAACCACCATGCCAACTAACATTGATCATTTCTGCAATTCCCAGTGCTAGATAATTAAGGCACGTATCTCTTGCAACTTGCGGTAATGAGTCTTTCCTTCAACTCCGACAGCATCATTACCTCATTCAAAACTGTAAGAGATAAATGATCAACCGGGATCGCTAATGGACTTCCCAGCGCTTCCACTTTTCTAATACTTGAATCGGAATGCAAGCAACATTTGAGCAAACCCACAAAGCTATCGGCAACCGAAACACCGTGAGTGACTTTCGTAGATTACAACGCAATGCATAGTCTTCTCCAAATTAGCAACAAGCTCGCGAGTGGAATCAAGCGGCGTAACACATTAGTTTATTGCATCACGCTACCGTCGGAACCCCGCCAACCACTTCCACGTTCTGCTGGCGCCTGCGTCATGGTTCGAAGCATGTTGTGTGGCGCCAGTGCATTTTGCCAAGCAACACTCGTTTTGTGGACCCCTTTGAGCACGTTCGATAAGAATCACCCCTCCTCCTGGCAAGTACGCCAGTACGCTTCCCTGGATTTCAGTCAAACATGCCATAGCTGAAATACCCAAGCTGAGTTCCACAGGGACTGTTCAGAACAAGGGAACACTGCAAGTACGTATCGCGAGTACCAACTAAAAATAGAACACGTGTATCTTCGTGAAGGGAAAGTTTCTGACAGTTCGGCTGTTTGCCTTAGTCGTTAGGGCGTGGCATTAGTATACCGAGCGTTCGCTGTTAACGCCGCAGTACAGTGCAGGGTCGCAGTGGCGGGGCCCTTGCCTGTGCCCTGTCATCAACTATTAGCAAAACGCGGGCGCCACGGCAGCGGCGAGTAGCGTCAGAGTTTGCCATGCAACCAAGCTATATACTTTTTTTTCTAAATCAGCACGTCGGTCGGCACATTACCTCACGAAATCGTTCCCCCATGACTCGATTTAACCGTACAAATACAAAAACCTCTTACAATCAAGCATCTTTCGAAGTTCAGAAGTAACAAAACAAGAAGCTCTCTCTCTCACTTTCAGGGCGCTGAAGCGAACATTTCGCCTCTGTACGCTCACGTCGCAGCAGCTCCGCAATCCACTGCGCAGCCCACGAATGGATGTGAAACTCGTGGACGAAAGCTTAAAACCGACGAGGCTTTTTTTTTCGCCACCTTCTCCTTGCACGTTCTCTATCTATGTCACTCTAACCGTCGATGCAATGCTTCCCGAATGTGCGCGCTGGTCCGTGAAATTAGTATGCGCCCCTTTGAGGCCCTTTCGACACCCCCGATGTGCACGAGATAACCTCCCGAAGGAATGCCTGAAATTCAATTCCTGCTCTCCTCCCCCTCAACAACCAAGGCATCTCTCCCATCGCTTGGTATTAAGCATCTGTTGTGTCAAATTCTTCCCCGCATCAGCTACAATTTGGGTTTTGGATAGGGTGATTTCGTTATGATACGACGTACTGTTACAAATCGTAAAGTAACACGGCCCCCTCCTTCTTCCCTCTCTTCACCCCCCCTTCCCTTTCTTATCCCTTAGTGTACTATGTATGAATATATATGGCTATTATATGATTTGCCCTCCATTTCATTTTCTGCTCCTCAGTTTGCCTTCTCGCCTTCTTTATTTTTCCTCCACCTCGTTCTCTTTTCTCACCCCCTCTCTAGGCTATGCTAGGAGCTGCATAGCAATGAGCATTACGCCAACCTACGACACGAGGCATGAGACGAAAACAGGAAGGGTCCCTGAAGTACTCCATGCAATAACTCTGCTATTTAGCTTTCAATACGTTGCCCTAAAACACTAACCACGCCTTTTTGTTTTTAAGCAAAGCTTGTATTGACTGACCAGGTATAGATGGTGGTGTTCCGAAAAACCCTCACTACCCACGGCTTCCATGCACCAAAAAAAAAAAA